>CM014277.1:33254433-33282106 GCA_004135705.1 Alloteropsis semialata
CAGTCAATCCTACATCACCAATATCGACGAGTGCTACTGCCGAAAGAACGATTCGTGAGTTCTCGATTCACTCTGGTTCGCAAACCGGCCCAGAGCTGAATATGAGAGACACCGCGTTCGTTCTTAGGCTAGCATCTGTCAAATTGGTACACGCCAGCCCATTTCATGGGAAGACCAACGCGAACGGACCCAAGGCCAAGGCTCAACACCAAGGCCTACATGATCCCGTCCGAAGAAGACAAACAGGTATGGTGATACAAACCATCTCCAAATGCTGCATAAAGTTAAAACTTATGATGGAGACATCCTCACTCGATTGACGTAAACTGACGAGTCCTCACCGACAGGTAAATCGGTATGTATCTCATATTTATTTCACATTGTGTTTTTGAATTTCAATCTCTGCATGTTTAAATTCTGAATCTCTGCATGTTTACATTCCAAATCAATTTGTGCATTGAAATTTAAACTTGGAGTCTTTTATCTTGAAATCCCTTTGGATCCCTCGCTCCTGAATACACATACATAATCTTAATGAGCTGGGACCACATAGGATAGCCGAGCCAGTTGGGCTTGAGAGGTGCCAACAGGCCGTCGGCCGACCACATGGGTCGCCCGACCTGTGGCTGCCTTTCGTGCGCCATATTCATTCAGATTTACAACAGCCCTTGCATCTTGTATATCGCTGCGAAGGTTCAGCAGAATGGGCCCTGAGCCAGGATCGCCCGACCCCATCGATCGGCCGACCTAGCCCTGGCCCTTCTGCAGCGAATTCAATTGCCATTAGTTCACGACCAGCGGATCTAGTGCAACCCTTGAAAGCTTTGCTGGAACGGAGCCATGCTAGGGTCGGCCGACCCTGGCAGTTGGCCGACCCCAGGCCTCCTCTGTTCAAAGAAAGTCGGTGCCCTCCACCGTCAATTCTTGCCCCCAGCTAAGCTGCCAAGAGACCTCGGTTTTCTCCTATCCCTCCTTAGGATTTTCAAGTGACTGGCTCCCAAGTTTATTAAAAAATACAAATAAAGGCAAGAACATGTTATAGGAATAGTTCCTCTCGGTATTTTTGGTAGCTAACTATTCCAGGTTGCAACTGAAAAGACCTAATGGTGTATGATGCCTAAGAACATGGAGCTGCATCAGCAGCAACCATTGGTAAGTTTTGGACATTGAACAAATTTTGAACAAAGCCAACACACTTGATTTTTGTTGTCCCCATACACAAAAATCCAAGTGTGCGGGAGGTTGGTAAGTGTTACACGACAAGTTCCATTTGTACAAAATTTTATCTTGGTTTTCAGATGATGCTAGTTAATGTATCCTTTCTTTCTTAAAAAACATATAAAAAAATATATAGCCGGTGAGTCTTAGTGGGATTAAGACAATCGGGTGTGCATGCCATTGTGGCGTTTCACCTTGGTAGTCCCCATATGGCTCCTAGCTCCACATTGCCTTTGCATCCCTGGTTCTTGTGTTTGCTTTCATGAGAAAAGATGTCCGCTCGTGTTTTGCCGCTTTGCCAACTACTTGTTGGAGGAATCCCAACATTTAGTGTGCACCTGCAATCCACGTGCGACCACGTCACCGGCAATGACACCACCAAGAGCCAAGGAACTACCGTGATGGAAATTCTAGACTAATCATCCAACGTCAGCGGTAAGTATGCTAAGGTAAGTGGAATGTCCTGCTTTTGACTTTAAACAAAGCCCTTCCGGGAGGTAACCCGAAGTTCACCATTTATATGTCAACTCATGTTCATCTCCATTTGAATATAACTTGATCATGTTCTCATGCTACCTTTATCTACGCTCGTATGCTTTGGTTTGAATGTATCCCTGAAATGCATTCATAGGCTTTTAAATTAAGCGTGGTGCTTAGGTTAAATAGCCTTCTTTAATCAAATAAGACATGGTGTCAAGTTTGATTAATGAACCTTGGAGCAATGCTTTTATAGATATTGGAGGTATGTACGGACTAACCCCTGCAGGAAAGATTTCAAAATTCGAATGGGTAAGTCGTCAAGCTTGATTCAAATTGAAGATAAACCAAGGCAATGGATGCACTGCAACACATTGTGCACAACATACGAGGAGGTACATAACCTTTCGATGGTTCACTGTGAGTATATCACAAAACCCTCTTTGATCATGTTGATACGATTCAAATCCAGCCTTGTTTGTGTTTTGTTTAAAGGAAGGTGGTGAAAATAAAATTTGAAAAAAAAGGAACATTTGAAAAAAATAAATTAAAATGGCCAACAGGATCTACGCTTAACAATGTTAAAAAACCAATCTGTTTTAAGCGTGGATGTGAACAACTAACCCGATGGCAATAATGATTTATTCTTTATAGTCCTTCGGGTACTCGTTGTCCACTAACTTTTTGCAGGGATGAACTAATGACTAAAGGATGGAGAGCATAACTTCAACATTCAACATCTTTAGTCACATGGAAGAAATTTGCACAATGGAGCAAGATGAACAATAGACAAATCTTTTGGCACTCTTAAAGCTCAAGTCATGCATTCGCTTGCAAGACTAGAGTTTGGGGGAATTCGTCAGGGAAGTATCCAAAATACTCTGTGCACTTATTTTCCTTTGATCTCCTGCTTAGTTACCTTGAAAGATTTGTTTGCCATGAAAAAAAAATCCATAAAAATTAACATAACTTAAAAACACTAAAAATATTTGAATTCCAATAAAGGCTCATGATTCTTAAAACCATGGAGCCATTGTTTTGTTTCCACTGTGTGAGAATAAATGCAGGCAAAAGATCAAGTGTGGGGGTCTCTCGAGCTTTCTGATGCACATATGAGTGAGACCACCCACAGACAGGTTGTACAACATCGCACAAGGACACACAAGAAAGATCAAGGAGGAAGAAGCCCAAAAGGGGTCGGCCGACCACCCCAGATCGGCCGTCGTCCCTTTGGTACCTCTCGCCTCCACTTTCGTCCAAAGCGATGGTTTCCGCATCCTATCCTTCATCCTCTTTGATTCATGAGTTTAAAATAATCTTGAGATGATCACTAAAATTAAACTCAATGAATTCTGGTGCTCTTTTGATAGACATGATTCTCCTTGATTGGCTTGCATATTCTTTATTCCTTGCACATACACCTGTTGCTGGTGAACATATCTCTTTAGGAAAACATGTTTATCTAAGTGGTTGATTAATGAGATATGATATGATGAAAGAAATCTTGCTCTTTCTATACAAAGTGCTTGGGAGGTTTTTATTGCAAAAGTTTAAAATCAATAGCCTTGCAAAGCTCCTCAATGATATTCCATCCCTACCAAAGTCATATGTTGCTCACATTGAAAACCTTGTACATATGCTGCTTGTTATTGCATTGAGCTTTGTCAAATTGTTGTGACCTTTGTAAGATGTTCTTCATACTTTCATGATCAAGATCACGTACACTCCACATACACCTGCTAAACTTCTACACTGGAAGTTAGCCACATACATTTTATCCATCCACCAAATAAATGCTCCATATGTCTTACGAATCTCTCTTAAGCTATCCTTTGCAAAAGAGGCATGGGCTATAAAAAAATATTTTGGACACATGAAGGTCCAAGAGAAAAAAAAAGAGAGATGCTCATAAAAGCATAGAGCATGAAAAAGAAAAAAAAGAGAAAAAATGATATAGCCATGTTCTTAAAATAAAGAGGAGAGGGATCATACAAAAAGGAGCTATCATACTTTCCATATTCATTTTTCATTGTTCCACACACATGCACATCTTGATCAGATTGTATGAATAGTTTTCTTCTTGGATCCGCTTTTTGACTTTGCAATATATGAGATGCAAGTATGCTTTATCTTTACTCCTACCTTGAGATCCACATAAGCCTTTTAGAAGTAGGGTGAAAGAAGGCAAAAGAATATCTTGGTGAGGAATTGTACACAATGAGCGATCTGAGAGAATCATTTGAGGAGCTAGGTAAGGTTATGTTTTTGAAAATTTATCGAAAACCCAAGTTATTTGACAGAAGAGTTAGGATGACTTGAATCAAGGCCGTTCCGTTCCTCAACCATCCAAGATAAAATGATAGACACATAAAAATTCACAAGAACAGGTATGTCTTGGAATAACTTATATGCTTGTATCATATCAATTGGATTCATGTTTTCCACCTTAGTCTTAAGCTTTACTCGAGGACGAGCAAAGGCTAAGTGTGGGGGAGTTTGTTGACGATCCTTAAGTACCACTTTTAGTCGTCAACTCCTGCAGAGAATATGTCAAATATAATCACCAAACATAGTGATAGGGTTTATATCTAATCAATTGCACAAGTTTTGGTGAATATGTGAATGCAGGGACTAATTGGTAAAAGAGGAGGAGATTTGGGCT
This sequence comes from Alloteropsis semialata, assembly GCA_004135705.1. Lineage (NCBI taxonomy): Eukaryota > Viridiplantae > Streptophyta > Magnoliopsida > Poales > Poaceae > Alloteropsis > Alloteropsis semialata. The sequence goes on from CM014277.1 coordinate 33,258,791, forward strand.
CAGGGCCAGGTCGCCCGACCCCCCTAGGTCGGCCGACCTGGGCCCAAGACCAATGGAGCCCATATTTGGCCACAGGAAAGAAGCACACTTCAGGACCATCATAGACGTTGAATCCATGACGGTTGAATCGAAGAGAAGGGAATGGTCCAAGAGGAGTTCACATGGATTGAGGGGCCCACCAATATATCTAAACGTACTCAAAGTGAGCAAACCCACCTGGAACCGTCATTAGGACCCACTCCTCAGTCACTCAGCCGAAGATGGGCCCGATCGGTGTCGGTGGACGGTTGGCCGATCTCCCCGGTCACCCGACCTGGTCCAGAGCCCAAACCGTCTCATCTTTCTGGTGCGTGTTCCCACCGCCTCCAGGAGTCCATCTACGCCGTGCATCACTCAAGGCGGTGGATCCTACATCGGCCGATCTCCCCGAATCGCCCGACCTGTGACTGAGTCCGTTCGTCCTCATCTTCCACGTGTCCACTCCTAACCGCCTCTACAAGCTATAAATAGCTGCATACCGGGCATTGAACATCACACACCAAGAAGGAAGAGCTCTCTTTGCCACACATTCTAGTCTTAGTTAGTAGTGAAGTAGTTCTAGGAGTTGAGCTTCTACGGGTTTCCAACGGAATCTTGGTAAGCCTAGAGCTTAGTTATCTTGTATCTTTTATTTACTTATAAGACTTAGAGCTATTAATGGAATTACTCTCTTCCTTATGTTACTTGACTTATAGTCTTGTGTGTTCATCCTATAAGTTGTATGTCTTGCACCTTAGTATAGTGGATGCATGTTATGGCAATGGCCCAGTGTACCGCAAGGTTGCTCTGTTTAGGTGGACCATAAATAGAGTTGTATTTCATATGGTAAACGTGGTGTTTGGTATATGGAATAACATTGGAGACACCCTTCCCTACGTAGTAAGAGGTAGGCGGCAGGTGGTGACAGCTCTGTCCGTCCCTTGTAATCCTCGGCGTTCAGGTCTGGGAGTTTGCAGGCCTTCGTGATAAACATCATGACAGTACCCTTGGATGAGGGGATCCCACGACTCCTCGATTTGCCCTCTAACATGTGTCCCTTGCTAAGCTTGTATAGGATACGCTTGTAGGAATGTAACCCATATGCAAGAAGTACATAGAACCCCTGGTTCTCTTTTAGGACCTTCATATTAACTAGACTTATATAATGAGCAATGAAACCTTCTGTGTGTCACACTACCTGTCTATCAATGTTTACCCCTTGCTAGACTTTGGTATATTAATAATGTTATGATTGAATACAATGGATAACTACTCTAGTCAACCACTGCCTTCCCTGTGGATTCGATACCCTGAATACTTCCGGGTGAAAGCTACAACAGTATCCGTGCGCTTGCGGATTTATCTGCGACGTAAGAAATACCAACAATCTTCACTATTCAACCTAGACTGGAAATACTGCATGAGCATGTAGTCTAGGAAGCCTAGATCTATCCTGGTTAGACACGAGTCCTGGAACCAGTCCCATGCTTTCGCGATTGTTTCCTCCTCTCTTTGTTGGAAGTTAATAATCTCCTTTCGAAGTGCACAGATCCGGTGAATGGGGAAGTATTCAATACAAAACTTGTCCCGTAACTTTTCTCATTCACCGTTCGTTAGCCCAACGGTATGGTCATACCACTTCCTCGCTCACGGGAAGAGCTTCCATCTAATCGTTGCCTGAGTCATGCCTGATATAACTAGACACGAACAGAGCAACTCAAATTCGTGCAAGTGATGGTATGGGTTTTCACCATCACTTCCCGAGAAGGATATGTCCTGGACCATAGCTGTGAAGGCAGGGCGAAGTTCATAGCTATCGGTTAAAATAGGATTTGACGAGGGGTGCGGCTCCAATAATTCGTCCTTTGGAGCAGAGAACTCATGAATTTGGGTGGAATCCATGGTTGAAATCAAAAATAAAGGAAATAAATAAAAAAGATAAACGGGCAACCGTAGTTCTTAGACAACAGCTACCGTCCCCCGGCAACGGCGCCAGAAAGCTTGTTGACACCAGCGGTGGCAAACAGAAAGTCCGCAATTCACCTGTAAGTAAACCAGGTATCGAATCCATGGGGAATGTAAAGGCACTGTCTAATCACTAAAGTTGGCCGGATCAATCGTGTGTATATAAAGGCTGGGTAGAGAGGATAACTTAGCACTAAGGCTGTGAATATAGCGAAGGGAATTCTCCTATGCTTGCTTTGGGCACCGGGGTATCCTAGACCTCTAGAAAATTGCCGGCCAACAGCTCTACGCCGTACACGAACGTGGAGGATTACAAAGGACAGACAGGGTTGTCACCACCTGCTGCCGACCTCTTCTAATCCGTGGGGTTACATGGCAAACGAGGGCAGATATACACCTAAGCACCACGGCTAAGATAATATCAGCTATCCTAACCTTGATCAGAGATTAGAATACTTTACGAATAAAGCAACGAACCCACAAGCACAATAGAGAACTCAGCTTTTTATAACTCAGACATACATACTAGTGGAATCCCGGATACTTACTGAGTAGCTTGCATCCGTCGAGGTATAAGTGAAGGGTCGCCGACACGTCGGGACTCCTCCAGACTCTCCCTCACTCTCTCCCTATTTCTACTCTAGATATGAGGAGGGCTTCGCCTTGGAACTTCACTTCAGATCGATGATCATGAGCCCTGCCCCGAGTCCCTCTATTTATAGCTTAGGGAGGCAGAGTAGAGGCGGTGCGTCAAACAGCGGCCGGTAAGGAGGTGGGCCCAGGTCGACCGACCTAAGGGGGTAATCTGACCGTGGGATTCACCGACGTTGGTGATGCACGGCACGGATGGCTTCCTGGAGGCGGTTGACAATTGTGGGTCAAGGCGGTGGCGGTTTGGACGCTCGGTCAGGTCGGCTGACCTGGCCAAGTCGACCGACTCGGGGTTGTGGCCCCTCGGCCCCATGTTCGGTTCCCGGTGGGTATTCGCGAAGATTTGTACGTTAAGTGTGGGATGTGGGCCCAGGATCCATGTGTTTGCCACGTGGCCCAATTTCATCTCTTTATTTCCACCTTCTTCATCTCAATGTTTCTGATCATCCCTGAGTGTGCTTCTGTCACTGGGCCAAAGTTGAACTGAGTTGGGCTTGGACCCAAGTCGGCTGACCTGTTGGGGTCGGGCAACCTGACCCTGGGCCCTCTTTGGTCCTTCTTTTGCCACTTTGTTCCTGCAAGCACATATGCACCAAAACTAGTGGAATTCATTAGTAAATAATCCTATATCTATTTGTTTTATCATTATTTTGTGTCTTTGTTGGCGGTAGGAGTTTATCGTTAAGAGCCGCCAACACAACCGAAATAGTGGCATCCGTATATATGCCCTGGAAAACAATGATAACGAGGACACATATTACAGTTACATAGAGATATAGGAACATCACTATGTAAGACTATTGAAGGTGCCTCTGTTTTGGTGCAAATGGATGACACTCAATGGAGGAAGGGTAATAGAAAGAAGTACGAAATGACAATAGTTGACCTCGGTAATCTTAGGTACAGTGATGAACCATTCCTCTGACTCACACGAGAGAGAAAGAAGAGAGGGAGCATGGCCGCACGCGTGGAATGGGTCAACATGGATTTGTGCCGCGGCAGGGCCTTGTGCACCACGCAGAAGAGGATAGGGGACAAGTAGAGCTCGGCTGATGTGCTTGCTTCCGGCTCGGCTTAGGTTCAGGTTTTTTTTTCCTTTTTTTGTTTTTAGTTTTTGGTTTAAAGTTAGTTTGAATTTTGAATTCACTTCAAAATTCAAACTCCACCTTTGAGATCCAATAAAATCCAAGAGATCCAAATTAGTCAAGCATATGCTTGAATTTTTAATTTATGCAAAAATTACTTTACTAATTTGGGAATTTGGAGAGAATTTAGAGTGTTGACCTTATGTTTGACCATTTTTCATGTTAATCACATTGTCAAGCAAAATAATATTTTTTAGAAATATATATATATATATATTACTTATATGAGTATTCTTCGAATATTAAACTTGGAGAATCTTTGATTGTCGATTGGGGGCTGCGACTTGAAAATCCCGGGAAAGCACTGCTGCGTCTGTCCATGAGTGGTGGCCATTGAGAACTGAAGTAAATGTGACACGTGGATATGTAGGCTTAGAAGTGAGCATATGAGCTATATAGAATTATAGAATATACTTAATATTTGAGATAATGACTTGATGTTTGTCTAAATTAACAAAAAAATTTCAAAATACATGCATTGATTGCTTTGCTTTGATTCTTTATTTATTTCATATATCACCATTGTGTGGTACACTGTGATCCATGTTACTCCGTGGGAGAGCTCAAGTTATCACTGTCACATTGATCGCAACAAACACTAGCAAACACACACATGATCGGTCGCCAGCCTGCTGCTATAGTTTATTTCTCCATACACATGTTTCAGCAGTATTATTACAGTACATGTATACAAAAGGTATAGCTCCACTTCTGAGAACGCGCGCCGCCGCCATCGCCGCATCATGCGACTGCCCGACGCGGCAGTGCCTCAACGCTGGAGGAATTGCATCGCCTCACATTGCTTGCTTGAACCAAGGCCTGTAATTGTCTCTTAGTTAGACCCATGCATTATGTATCTACTCTCCTAGCTAAGATACTGTTCGACTCGGTGTTGTATCGAAAGTTATACTGTACCCACTGATATATTGTACTCTATTCGTCCCAAATTACAAGTCATATTGTTGTTTTAGGTACATAGCTTTTACTATGAACCTAGGTACATGGTATCTCCATATACATTATAAAACCTTTTGTCATGTATCTAGAAATCGCAAAATGACGTATAATTTAGAAATTAAGGAGGGAGTATGTTATAGTATTGATGACTATATATAATTTGCGTTCTATGAAACAGCTACCTTTTCAAATACCAATACAGTGATGTTGAATTAATGTAGTATAATCAAAAAGCACAAAGACCAAGTATCGGTCCTGAATCTTTAGGTTACGTGTGCGCCTTAATAAGGAAATAAGAGTACTCACTAAGCCAGGTTTATCGAGGCGCGTACCAGGTACATTTGGTTAATTGCTTGGTTGATGGCGTCCAGGAGCACGGTCGGGTAGGCACCATTGATGTGGTAGGTGTCGGTGTCGCCGTCGCGTCCCGATGGCAGAAACACCGGCGGCGGCTGAGGCTCCACGCAGGCGTCCTCGCACTCGCATGCCGGGCAGCCACCGTCCTCGCCGCCCAAGTCTCCCGATGCCGTGATGATCGTCTTCCCCTGCTGCAGCGTGAGCTGCAAGCTCAGCGTGGCGAACGCGGGGGCCACGCTGCTCGGCGAGCCCATGGCCGTCGGCCGCTGCATCTGGTAGCTCGACAGCCACGACAGCATGTAGGCCGTCACCGAGCCGCTGCCCCGCACTCTCCCTGCGGCAGCTAGGGTGCTGACCATCTTGCTGATCTCGACCTCGAGGGCTCCAAGGTCCAAGCCACTCCAGAACTGGCGAGCCTGTACGAACTCCTCCCACCGGCTCTGCAGCTTGGTCGCCATGGAAGTGCCCACTTCTGCTGTGATGGAACTAAGCTCCCAGATCTCGTTCTCAACGAAGGTGGCCACCATCTCCAGTACGCCGAACTGGGCGATATGGTTCACCACGACGGGGACGGGAACTTTATGAAGCGTGGCGGCGGCGGCGATGCCTTCCGGCGGCGGCCTTTGCACGGAGAGGATGGCCTGGATCACCGGTGGAGTATCGTCGCCGTCGGTGTTGGCGAAGTGGCCGACGAAGCTGGCGGTGAGCAGCTCTTGCTTGTCGCAGCCTCCCTCGACGGAGCTCGACTTCGGAGGAACGGCAGGCACGTGGAGGTGGACCATGAAGCTCTTCTCCTCGCCGGCGTAGAGGGCGCCGACGGTGACCTCGCCGGATGTCTTGTCGCTGGTGATGGCGCTGCTGTAACCCCCCGACTCGATCCTCTCGATCCTCACCCCGCTTCCCACGGCCGCCTCGAGGCGGATCCGCGTGCCGACGGCGGCGACCGCCTTGAGCCCGCTGAGGCTGACGGCCACGGCGCCGGTGATGCTGCCGGTGTTCTGCTCGTCGACGAAGGAGTAGGTGCCACGGGATTCCTCGGCGATGGAGAGCAGCGCCTTGGGGTCGTGCGCCGCGCCCAGGCCGATCGTGTGGACCACCGGTTGGTTCTTGAGGAACTCGCGAGGCAGCTTGCTGAACCTGCTGCTCTCCTTGGAGTCCGTCATCAAGATGATGAAGCTGGCGCGGCTGCTCTTGCTCGCCGGCAGCTCCGCGAGCATCTGCAATTATTTCGAGCAGTCAAGATCAGCTCTTGTGTACATTCATGATCAAAATTGTATTTTAAAATCAACAGTAAACTACAATTTAGAACAGAGGTAATATATGTACACGGGGGCATGTGTACCTTGATGGCCTCCTTCAAGCCCGACGCATGGCCATCTCGGTGACGAGGCTGTAGCTTGTCGACTAAGTTTTCCGCTGTCCGGCGGGCACGGGCATCACAAATGTCCAGGAAACCAGTAGCCGTCCTCGCCGAAGAGCCGATTGTTGGACGGCCCGATGACGGCTAGACGGTCGTCATCATGGAGCAGCCTGATGATAAACTTCAAGGCCCTCTTCACTGCATCCAACCTCCCCGTGGCGCCGCCGACATTGAGCACCACGGCGAGGTCGATGGGAACACGCCCCTTCTGAGCCGTCTCCGGTGGCGCCTCAACGTGCACCAGGACCTGGAAGTCTTTGTTCGTCTGTCCTCGTGGGATCTGAGGGAAGATTGGGGTGGTTGTCAATTTCACAGCCTCCGCTCCGGTGGTCGTGGCCTGTACACATGTGCATACATGATGCGTAGATCATGATCAGGTTGGTACACAAGAAATAAGTATTGAAATTCATATTTCTCGATAGATTATTTGGAGCTAGAAATCGGTCACTTTACATCAAATATGAGATTAATGCAAACTCTAACGTAGATGCTGCCAAGTTTGGCATGTGCATTTCGAATCTGAGTTTTGTTCAGTTTCATATCGTTTCAAGGCTAAGCATTTGAGGAACATTAAATCGAATGTGCATTCAGGAAAGATCTTTACATCGATCAATATACCAACGATTTGCATCAGAAAACATGACACGAATTATTAGTTGGAAATATCAAAGGGACAAATGTCAGAACTTGAGTACTCAAGTGTTTGTGATTGCTGGCTTCCTAGGGCATAGAAAAAGAAAAAAAAAGTACGAGGATCAACATGTAAAGGTTAAAAAGTTAACCACTGAAAGCAGGAGTGTGGAAAAGAGGCACGCCAGTGGAGCTGACACACCCATCGCGTACGAATATGGTGGTGATCTATCTTTCTTTGATCTCTCTTGTGTTGTCTAACAAGCTATAGCTTCTGCATTGGGTGCGTCCTTTATATAGCAAGCTAGCCAGGCGATTGCTGTCACGCAGCCCATCATCATGAAGCCATGCATATTGTCACTCATCCTATGTATAACATGGTCCATGATTGAGAAGTTGAGCAAATGGTTCATCGAGGTTTTGGGCTGCTTGCATTTCGACAGAAGAATTTGATGGTTATTATCTACATGTTTCTCCTACAAAGATATATTCGTGGTAAAAGTATTTCAAAAGATATTAATTAATATATTTATTGTGTATTGTTAGTTGCTTATGAAAATTGGCCTTAAATCCTAAGGCTGTGTTCTTTTCATCTTACTGGTATCACTCTCCGCGTGGCACAATCTCAAGAATCCTAAATTGTAAAATTTATTCAATAGTTACCCTTGACTAGACAATTTTTTATTTAAACCAGTTATCTAAATTGGTACTCCCTCCACGCGGAAATAAATCGGCAAATAGGAAATAAATCTGCCCCAAAATAAATCAAGTTCTAGCCTAATCCCGCTTAGGAACTACTCCCACCATTTAGAAATGAGAGGGATACTTTGATATGTGAAATGTCAAGTTTTGCAAAGTTTGACAAACAATTAGTCAAACTATATGCAAGTTTATATTAGGACTTATAACTTGCATCAATAGATTTATGTCCCTAATCACTTTAATATTGATTTTCTAGAAATTGAAGACATATAATATATTGTAATATAAATTAAGAGTGAGCATCTATTTTGTTTTACTTTTCACTCACCAAAATTAATATACCTGTCATTTCTGAATGGGTGGAGTACTCTTTCATTTTATTAACTTGTACATTAATATACTGCTCATTAATTCCATTAAGTTGTCCCCGAATGGACTCCGGATCCATCCAATCATATTTAACTTATGCATCATTTTTCAGTGTGATGAGCAACTAAGACAAACTTTGGCTAACAAACAATCAGCATTGATCACAATAGGCTTGAAAAAGGTAAATTAATGAGGGCACTGAGGTCAACTAACTAAAAAATTTTTTTGTCCAAACTGATTAAATGTTTTTAGGGATTACATTTCCAGGATGGTACACCTGGATGGTTGCTCTTGGAAATTGGACAATATTTGTTTCTTCCTTCCCGAGCTTGTCCCGACCGAGGTGCTGCATATGCACCCAGCAACATGAAAATGAGTATGGCATTTTGCTCTTGAATCCCTTGTGATGTTTTCATGATTAATCCATATTTTTATGAGTAATTCTGTATTTTTAATGTTTTTATATTTACATTGTTTAGTGATCTTTAAATGGGAACATATCAGGTGCAAACCAACCCTTCCGTGCAAACTATGGAAACTTCAATCTGGACCACATGATATTGATCCAAGGGTGCACTCATGGGAGGTGGGAGGGGTGATTTGCAAAACTCAGGGAAGGTGAGAGGGGTGATTTGCAAAGTCGTATTGCAAATCACCCCTCCCACTTCCCCTGAGTGCACCCTTGGATCAATATCGTGTGGTCCAGATTGAAGTTTCCATAGTTTGCACGGAAGGGTTGGTTTGCACCTGATATGTTCCCTCTTTAAATTTGGCACTACATAATGCATATTTTTAACCAGTGTTGTTATTTAATGAACCTGTTAATACGAATTTTAAAAATTGAAAATAGAAGTGGGCTCAAACGCAACTTATTCCCCAACTAGGGCATAGTTCGAACTATATATACAAAAAGTTTCACACCACTGTAAATATGCATCCGTGCGAGAAGTAAATAAAAGAGTGCACTACACATTGTGTGTATCAGCTTTATGTGTCCATCATGTGAAATGGAGAAGCAGAGGGTCTAACCACTGGAACCGTTTAACATGTTCAGCACGACAAGCTCTACAAGACATCGCCGATCTTGACACAAATGTTCACCAATGACAGCACCCACAGTGCCGTCCTCAATGACAACTACTTCGATAATGATGCCAACATCCCTAGCATTGTTAGCGAAACAGATCTGCTATACCTCCTACTGATCAACATTGCATAAGGAATCTCACAACCATCTTGATGTACAAGGTCGGCTTGCGATAAAGCATTCCTAGTTTGCAATGTTGTAGGGACCAATCTCCTATACTGGTTCTTTCAACACCCCCTCCTATGAGTATTCCTCCATTGTTCTCCAGAATTATGAGTGACAGTACACTGAAATTCCTAAACATACGATCTAACATCAAAAATCACGATCCGCCACTTTGTTAACCGATCTAATTGTAAAACCTGTCGACCCACAGATAGGATCCACAGCTGCTGTAAGGAGTTTCCAAAACGCCAAATGGATTTCAAAATAGTAACTATTTAAGTGACTGTTTAATGGAGCATATTCAAGGCCCAACAGTCCTCTCCATGACCTGTTGGTCTCATTTCATACTTTTTCATTTGTGCACCTGGCGGATTCGTATCTGCATTGCTGAAATTTCAGTATTGTTTTGACTGGGCGACATATATGGCCAATGCTGAAATTTCTCAGAAATCCTTGATATATGTTGCACGTATACTAAATTACAGTATTGTTGTTCCCTAGAATATCGTGAGCACATTTATGTTGCATGTATGCCATAGTACGCCTCCACGATTCAATCAGCACGACGCGTCTGGCACCCACATCAGCAACAATCGATCAACGGACAAGCGATCGGCCCGGGCAAAAAAAAGATCCATGCGATTAGGTGTGCTCCATTCTCGAAGTACACTATGATGTGGTTGTATTTTTACTGGAAGTCTGGAACCAAGAGGACACGTACACTTGCCTACATAAAGATACAAATACTACTTGAGGGTTAGGTGTATGCTCAATTCATAAAAAGAAAACGCCTGCAGGCCTTTGGGTAGCATTGTTTTTGCAATCTCCGTTGACACGGAAGGTGCATTGGTGTAACAAGGGGACGTAATTAACTTGGTGGAATCCATGTTTGCATCCACGATTCGTAGTGATAATTGATGTGGTATAGCATAGGTGTCCGTTGTCAACTCAAAAAAAATACTCAAAATCCCGTGCTAAGAAAAGGTACGTACATGTGGCGCCATGCACACGATTAATTACTGAGAAACGGCGCCATGCCAAACACAAGCTACATTATCTTCGGATGGAGTAAGTACGCGAGGTGAGAATTGAAAGGGATGGCTCAACTATTAAACATGCATCATGTGCTGCTTTAATTAGGTTATCACCGGAAAAGAAATATATAGCTTCTTAAGAGTTAAGGGTCTAGACAGATCACACCACAAACAAAACACAGGACTCTACAATACAAGGATACCTTTTGAGTTGGCAGTGGACACCACCACTATACACACATCAATCGTCACAATTAGTTACACTCATTGTTCCACGGTTGCATGGCACCACATACACGTACGCGCCTTCCTTAATTGTCTAGGGAGTGTGCCAAAACAATGCGACGTAGCCAAAGGCATGCAGGCACCTATACGGCTGTACGTGTACCACTGCACCTAAAACATTTCTTTTTTATTTGCGCTTATGCAATACCTTTTCTTTTAACCGATCACGCGCAACCCTGAACGCATCTGTATGTAACAAGCAAGTACGTGTCCGCTTAGTTCGTCCACATCACGTTGTACTTCGAGAATTGGGCAGACCGACTCCTTATTTCTGTTTGCTAAATGGCTAGCAGGAAGAAACGTGCCCGCCGGATTCCTCAAGGTATTACTACCTCCGTTCTTAAATATATGACACCATTGACTTTTTCCCTTCATTTGACTATTCATCTTTTCTACAAATATTTATGCAAAAACATAGGTCTATGAGTTAAATCCAAATTATTATTGATATTAGATGTATTGGTACCCATTTTACTTTATTTAGCAAACTAAATAACGAAATATTGTTGGTCAAAGTTAAAATAAAAAGTCAACAGTGTCATATATTTAAGAACGGAGGGAGTAACAAAAACAGCTGGTGCTTTCACAAGAAAAACCTCTCATCCATCTACCACAAATATGTTGGTGGAAATTAGACCCAGTACTATGCTACCGTTAGTATAAGGTATAATCACTACCAGAAAACGCTCTGTCGGTTCGGCACATAGGTACCGATTATTTTGGACCCGGTACCAATGCTTGCATTGGTACCATGTACAACGGCTAGAAAAAGTGCGAGCTCATAGGTACCGGTTGGTGGCATCAACCGGTACCAATGAGCTCACATAGGTACCGGTTGGTGCCACCAACCGGTACCTATGAGCCGCGGTGGATTTTGTACCGCTTGGTGGCACCAACCGGTGCCAATGAGAGCCTCATTGGTACAGGTTGGTCTCACCAACCGGTACCAATGAGGCTCTGCGTATATAGCCCCTTCTTCCTTCCCTAGCTCAAGACATGGCTCATTTCTTCATCCTCCATTGAGCTCGGGTTGGGGAAGGTTATGCTCGATTTTTTCATAACTTTTGGAGATTTTGCAATCCAAGCCCGCTAAGAGGTTAGCAACTTCATCCTCTCTCTTTTGACGGTTAGCATGATCTATTTCATACTCTATGTTTTGAGTAATTGAGTGTTTTGTGGAATAGATAGAAATAGATGATGTTAGAATTATATATCAATTTTATTATGATTTTGTACTAGAGATGAACTATATAGATAGTTGTTGCATGTGTAGAGGTGATGATCAAATTTTTAGGCATTGTTTAGATTTTTTTGATTATTTGTAGAAACTTTAAATGATGTTCATATTTAGGGTAATTATGAATTTTAGATGTTTAGAGTCTATAAATGATATTCATATTTATGCTTATTATGAATTTTAGATTCTTAAAGACTATAAATGATATTCATATTTATGCTTATTATGATTTTTAGATTTTTAGAGACTACAAAAGGTATATTCATATTTGTTAGTTATGAATTTTTGTGGATGCTTTAAATGATGTTCATATTGGGGCAGAGTTTTTCGTTGTATTTTGTGAATAGATGAATCGACAATGGATGTACAACGTGGAAAGATGGTCATCTGACTTCATTAATGGCATTCATCAATTCCTCGACGTGGCAGAAGCTAACTCGACCTCAGGTTTTATATGCTATCCATGCAAGTTCTGTGAGAACAACAAGGATTATCACATCTCAAAGAAGGTGGTTCAGACGCATTTGCTAAGAAGTGGTTTCATGCCTGGCTATATCTGTTGCACCAAACAAGGCGAAGAGGGGATTATATTAGAAGACGGTGATGAAGATGGTGATGACAACATCCTGGACTTTGCACGATATGGTGCCTTTGTAGATGATATTGCAATGGATGAGCAATAGTAGAAATGCGAACATCTATGACGTCTTGGTAGCGATGTTCCGAAATAGCGTCACAATAGATGGTGTTACTATGACCAAAAATAATGGATCATCATGGAGCGTCAAATAACGTCATAGAACAGAAAACCAAAATCGTCATACAACCCCAGCCCATCCACGCCAAAGAGCTGTGATAGATTCAATTCGTCATAGAACTGCACCAGGCGACACGTATGCCATATGTGGGTCCAACATTCCAACATGGCACGCGACGAGTGTGCTGTGTCCACATGTAACGGTCCATCGTGGCACTGGGTCCACATGTAAGTGTGCTCATCCAAGTTTTTGTAAGTTAAAAAACAAACCGTGGGTGCCAGGTCTCGAACCCGCGACCTACCCCTGCAAACCAAAAGACTTGCCACCGCGCTACAATGTCTGCTTGGTTCTAGGGCCATAAATTTTTTCTTTTCTATGGAGATGTTCGCCCTTCCTGGACTGGGCCATTTGTAGGTTACGAATGAAGCCCATGCACAGGCGTGTGTTTCCTTGTTGGACTGGGCCATTTTACCTCCTCAAACTGTTGGTCGAATCTGCAATTCTTCCTTGGATTTGAAAACCATTGGACGCGCACATGTCAGCACCACGCATCCTATCCAACGTGACAGGGCCCACATGTCAGCGAAGACATTTTTGTTGACCGTTAAGAAGCGGAGGCGTCGGCTTCCGGCGGCATCCATCCCCTTTCTTCCCCGTGCGTAACCCTAGCCCCTTTCTTCCCCTCTTCTCCTCCGGCGATCCCGAGCGATGTCGACCTCGTGGAGCTCCAGCCGTTCGCGCAGGACATGGTACGATGAGGTGGGAGAGCAGAGGTCGCCAATCCCTTACCGGCGCGGGCCCCTGGACTACTCTCCTGATGTTCTGTGTCATTGCGGCAAGAAGGCGGCGTTGTGGATCTCGTGGAGCGACGCCAATCCAGGGCGGAGGTACTTCAAGTGCTACAATGCTCGGGTAAGTGGTTGTAGATCTGGTGTCGTGGGTTTGGTTTGGAGGTGTTGTACGATTTAATTTGATTTCTTGGTTGTTTCTAGTATGGAGGGTGTGACTTCTTGGGTTGGTATTTGTCGGATGTTTGGACCCGGCAGTCCACACAGGGTAGCCTACGTGGTTAGCCTACGTGGTTATTTGTTGAGGGACAGATCGAGGATCAGAAGCCGATGGTAACACAAGACGCAAGGATTGAACAGGTTCGGGCCGTCGAGATGACGTAATACCCTACGTCCTGTGTTGGGGTGATTGTATTGCTGTGTATGAAGTTCCTGAAGGATCTCCGTAGTTGGGTTCTGTCCTAGGTTGAACGATTGCTCGTAATGTCGTGTTCTGGAGGGGGGGGTCTCAAGGCGCCTTATATAGTCCGGCTGCCTTGAGTTACAAGTTGGCTAGAGATCGTAACCTACCCGAAATACAAGGATGCGATCCTATAACGATTACAGATATCTTTCCCTATAATTCCAGCTAGTTTATCTTGATCTCCGATCATCTTGCGGGATACGCCGCCTGCTTCCTTGCCACGCGCGCCGTCGCGCCCATCCGGCTCGTCCGACTGGTGGGCCTCCCGACTGGTGGGCCTCCCAGTCTGACAAACCGATCTAGTTGCACTCGGATTGGGCCGCCCTCTGCTGGTTGAGCCAATCCGCCTTCTGGGTACCCCTGGGGGTCTACCCCCGACAAGCCCCCGAGTAGTACGTGGTTGAGAGACAAGTCGGCGAGGTCGTGCTGTCTGATGAGCGTCGAGCCTGCTGCAGTTGGAAGCGAAACCGCGTGATACTGGAGAGAAAAGAGCCGTCTGCAACGGATGCGCCGCGAGGTGCGTCCGTTGGCCGTAGCCCCTGAGCCTTGAAGCGATTCCGAAGGAATCGGTCCAAGGGTTAGTAGCCTTCTTCTGAGGTCACCGAATGATCAACGGATGCGCCGCGAGGTGCGTCCGTTGGCCGTAGCCCCCGAGCCTTGAAGCGATTCCGAAGGAATCGGTCCAAGGGTTAGTCAAGGAGCATCTGGCTAAACCATCCGGCGTTAATTTCGGCGTCCAGCCCCCGAGTGTGAGGGCCGGCGGAGTCCTGCGAGACACGCCGAGTGGTCGTCCCGGCGCCAGCCCCCGAGCGTGAGGGCTGAGCACGCCGAGTGTCGTCCCGGCGCCAGCCCCCGAGCGTGAGGGCTGAGCACGCCGAGTGGTCGTCCCGGCGCCAGCCCCCGAGCGTGAGGGCTGAGCTCGCCGAGTGGTCGTCCCGGCGCCAGCCCCCGAGCGTGAGGGCTGAGCACGCCGAGTGGTCGTCCCGGCGCCAGCCCCCGAGCGTGAGGGCTGAGCACGCCGAGTAGTCGTCCCGGCGCCAGCCCCCGAGCGTGAGGCTGAGCACGCCGAGTGGTCGTCCCGGCGCCAGCCCCCGAGCGTGAGGGCTGAGCACGCCGAGTAGTCGTCCCGGCGCCCAGCCCCCGAGCGTGAGGGCCGAGTCGAGCCGTCCGAGGCACGCCGAGTAGTCGCCCCCCGGCGCCCAGCCCCCGAGCGTGAGGGCCGAAGCACGCCGAGTAGTCGTCCCGGCGCCCAGCCCCCGAGCGCGAGGGCCGAGTCGAGGGTCCGTCAAGTCTTCGTCTTTCTCGTCATGCGGTAGCGCCAGCCCAGTACTCAAAAGCACTCAGCTAGCGATCCTTGTGGAGTGTAGCGCCAGCCCGAGTGCTGCAAAGCACTCGGCTAGCGACCGTCGTGGAGTGTAGTACCAGCCCGAGTTCTGACTGACTCGAGTACTCAGCTGGCGGCGATGCCGGAGTGGTCCAGCCCCCGAGCGTAACAGGCAAGCTCGGGATCCAAAACATGTGCCCTGCAATGAAGATATGAAGGATAGATAGTATATGGTGTAGCAAATACTAATTCTGGAGAAAAACATTCGGCGTTGTATGTAATAGAATTTCTACTTCCAACTCTTTAAGTCTATTAATTTCCTCGGGTAGTTATCCTGTTACGTTTATGCACCTGATCCCCGATAGCCGTAGTCCATAGCGCAGGGAGCTGGGCCGCATGCACGCGTAGTAACGTAGGCGTACGGAAGAGTCGAGGCTTCACGGATTAAGGCGTGTGCTTCCCAAGTACTTTAGCGACTTGTACAAGAGTGGAAAAAGAAATAAACGATGGAGAAAAATGTAATATGCGTCCGTTGGGTGTAGCCCGACTGCTCGTGTAGCGCTCAGGCTGTATAAGCAGTCGGGAACAAACCAAGGGTAGTCGGCGATGATCATGGAGACATGTATATAGAGATTCGCGGTTACCAAAAAATATTGTGAAAGTATTAGAGTATGACTTAGCTTAATTCAAGTCCGAGTGGATGAGATTGTCGACCAAGCCGGCCAGTCGGCGGATCGCTCGGAACGCCTGACTCGAACTCGGGTCCGAGTGCTCGAGAGTGCCATACCAGGATGGCGGCCAACGTGGCGAAATCGGCGTCCATGAAGCTGATCAAATACCTACCAAGCCATGGACGCTTGCTGAGTTTGGTACTGGCGGGACTCTCGCCGTCTAAAGCCATGCGAAGTACGCTTGGTACGTAAGAGATGGAAAATCAGAAAAACATCCTCGTTAGCTTGATATAGAATAAAGTAATAGATTGAATATAATAGAAAGCAATAAAAAGAAAGCCTTCTGATTGGTCCCGGCTACATGCTGCATGCAAGGCAACTGTTGAGCTGTGTAAGGATGTAGAGGCCCTGATGTGGGCACGTCACCAAACGTATCGACGGGGGACACTGGTGGCCAGATTTTGTGGACTTTTGCAGATTGGAAACATCGTCCGTGACAGCAGACAGATATGCCGACTCGCCGAGTTCATGCGGATGGACACGGTGGCCTTTCACGCAGCCTCCTCTAGTGCCCTAGTCGATGGCTCGCGTATGGACATGTATCCCACACGGACTCGGGAGACGTCCCTGTGTTTTTCCTTGTGGACGCAAAAGAGCATCTTGATGGGACAGATCGGAGTGAAGCAGCCGTAACGGATGGATCACTGGAGGTTGGCACGGAGATGTACAACAGTCGCCGACGAGTTCGGATCGAAGAGCGGTGACTCGAATACGCCGTGGGGTAGACGGCGGATCGGCGAATACGGCGTGAGGCGCAGAGACGGCTTAGGCAGCACCAGCTGACACCGCCGTGGCCAAGCCTGCTCTTGAATATGAATCTGCCATCGAACTTGTAGATTGATCTCGTCGATCAACCCCTACCTGGCGCGCCAACTGTCGGATGTTTGGACCCGGCAGTCCACACAGGGTAGCCTACATGGTTGATTTGTTGAGGGACAGATCGAGGATCAGAAGTCGATGGTAACACAAGACGCAAGGATTGAACAGGTTCGGGCCGTCGAGATGACGTAATACCCTACGTCCTGTGTTGGGTGTTTGTATTGCTGTGTATGAAGTTCCTGAAGGATCTCCATAGTTGGGTTCTGTCCTAGGTTGAACGATTGCTCGTAATGTCGTGTTCTGGAGGGGGGTCTCAAGGCGCCTTATATAGTCCGGCTGCCTTGAGTTACAAGTTGGCTAGAGATCGTAACCTACCCGAAATACAAGGATGCGATCCTATAACGATTACAGATATCTTTCCCTATAATTCCGGCTAGTTTATCTTGATCTCCGATCTTCTTGCGGGATACGCCGCCTGCTTCCTTGCCACGCACGCCGTCGCGCCCATCCGGCTCGTCTGACTAGTGGGCCTCCCGACTGGTGGGCCTCCCAGTCTAACAAACCGATCCAGTTGCACTCGGATTGGGCCGCCCCCTGCTGGTTGAGCCAATCCGCCTTCTGGGTACCCCTGGGGGTCTACCCCCGACAGTATGAAGGCGAGGTGGATGAGTTCGTGAGAGGCTTGCTGGTGGATCTCCGGGATGCTGTGAAGGCACTGAAGCGTGAAAGGGCAGAGCTTAAGGCTGCTCTCAGTGATACTGTGATTAAGCTTGAGATGCTGAAGAAGGAGAATGTAGGTTTGAGCTCCGCCTTGGAAGAGAGCAAGCCCTGGGTGAGCAAGAAGAAGTCAGAGAAGAAGCATTGGCTCTTTGGTCTGTTTGTGGGTTGTGCTGCTGCTGCAATGGTGTTTATGCGTTCAGCATAGACAGTTAGTATGTTTAATTTGTTGATGTAATGTGGAATTTGTGCTTGTATGTTTAATTTATGTTTGGAATTTGTGTATGAGGCTATTGACAATGTGCCATTATTGTGGTGGTAATTTGTGTATGAGGGTGATTTCGGCTGGACCAAGGTTGGCCTTGAACTCATTTGGGCCACAAACGCGGGGCAAGCAAGAAAAGAAATGTATCTGTCTTGGGCCACAAACACAGCCCAAAAATGCTAGAGAGATGAGCATGCGCACAGGCTAACGGACGTGGGTGGGCGCATTAATTGATGTTCAACTGTTCGCGTCCCGTCGCATGTCCCGTCGCCGGTGAAGGCCGGTTTGACCACTAATTTCGAGTTCGCTTCCAGACGAAGCTTCGCATTGCAACCGTTCGTGTTCCCGCTACCGTTTGGTTCGTGTTCTTGTTCCCGCAACCGTTCGATTCTTGTTCACCGGCGTTGAACAGCACGCGCGTTCATGGGCGCGGCATTCGTGGGTTTCGTCGTCACAGCCGATACAACAAACAGAACGATGAACACAGAAACTAAGATCATGAAATTGAAGCACATTGTTCACAGACGACACATATTTATAATCAAACTAAACAAAACTAAACAAATAATTGATCCACCACTCCTGACGAGCAAACTGGCGATGCAGGTCCACCTGGGCGTCGACGCCAGGCTCCAGCCCGTTCATGGCGATGCCCATGACATGGAGCTGCACCTTGGGGTTGCTGTCATCTTCAAACGGGCAGACGGGGCAGTGGAACCAGCACTTGCCGGAGTCGGTGTACCTGACGCGGATGCGCATCTGGTCAGGATCGTCGTCATCGTGGACCGTCCCCGCCAGATCGCCCTCGACGAACACGTCGTCGTCGAGCTCCAATGGATGGTGGTCATAGTCATCATCGATGTCCTCCTGCGGAGCCTTGGAGGATGACAGCGGCAACTCCGTGCGCGCCGGCTGCAGCGGCAGCAACTCCGGTCACGCCGGCTGCGGTGGCGGCAATGCCGAGCCTGATGACTCTTGGACCGGATAGGCTGCACCCCGAGCCCGTTTGGGAGACGGCGAGCGCATGGCGAGAGACGGCGGCAGCGAAGCGGGAGAGCGGCCACGGCGGCGCGCCCCCGAAGACCCGCCAGCAGCACCCTGGAAGCGACGAGAACAGTACAAAAACACTAATGAACAGTGCAGACAAAAAAATGCCAAGTGGGACAACTGTGTTGTATACATCTGAGTGTGCAATTTTTCTTAGTCCAACAGGAAGAAGTCTTTGCAAAAGGACATGGCAAGTGTTGAGGCCATAATACCAGGGTGCCCGATCACGAGGATTACCGACTCCAAACAAAGAAGACTCCGAACAAGACACGATGACCAGATCGCAGAAGGAAGGCCCGATGATGGTTAGAGTCCTACTAGGTTTAGGTCTGTTTTGTCTTGTAAGGCACATCTCCCTAGATATAAATAGTGGGGGTCCTGTACGTAGAGGGTATTCCCAATCTTAGCCAATCAACCCGAGGGTACTTGTTACACCATTGTAATCTGTACTCGCCGAGATAATACAAGCAGCAACTGGACGTAGGGTTATTACTCGATCTCGAGAGCCCGAACCAGTATAAGATCCCATGTCTTTCTGTTCATCCACCGTGATCAATCTTCGCACGAAGCGGGGTGCTTGCCGGACAAATATCTGCCGAGTACAACCTCGACAGAGGCGCGCCAGGTAGGGGCCCTTGCGTGAAGAAAGATCATGCCGATCGTCAACGGAGTCTGGATCGTCGACGCGTTGAGTTCATCGATGCCCTACATGCCCAGTTCCGTCAAGTCGGAAGCCATTGGGAGTTCTGCCTCTGCTTCCGATTTCTATGCTCACAGCCATCTAGTGCCTACACGGGAAATCCGCTTCGGGGATCTCGTGTTCGAGCACCAAGGCGATTATGAGCTCAAGATGACATGGATCCATGATCTCGATCTCACATGCGCCGGTCGGGAAGTTTTCGCCACCTTCACGGAGCCAACTCCCGAAGGCATTGCTGATCGCACTGCACAGTTGGATCTCGACTATAGTGGATCTAGCAATGGGTCCGAACAGCCCGAAGACCGACGCATCCATGTGCTAACGGCAAACGGGACCGAGGCCGCTGCCGAGTCGTCTAGCTCGCGCAGACCCATGCCTCCTCCACATTTCAGCAACGCACCAACTCTTCAGACGGCTAAAACCCGTACACAGCAGGCTGTGTTCTCATTGGCTCCCCGAAATCTCAACAACGATTTCTGGGCAGTCGAGCAGGACAATCTGCAGATCCGAACCCTCTTGGAGACCATGGAAGCAGTGGCCGAGGGAATCCCGATGGCCACCATCGCCAAGAAGGCTCGAGAAGCAGCGGACAAGGCCAAGGATTGTCTCGAGGCCGCTGCTGCTGAACCACAGGCTCCGTCAAACAGACCACATGAACCCTAACCGGTTCGTTCCCGATCTGTTAACGGGCAACCCCGCTATCGCCCGCATGAGGGGCGTGACATGAGGCCACAGCTCGAACGCAACCGTCGCACCCGCGACGCTTAGGAAACTCTCAACTACAATCGAGATTACCGAGCACGTGAGGGCTTCTACCGGTCACATCCAGATTCACCACCACGTGACTCCCGACCAGGCACAGGGGTGCCTCGCATACCCCCCGGGCCTGCGCAAGGTCAGGTGGCCCGAAAAGTTTCGTCCTACCAACATCGAGAAGTATGATGGAACGACCAGCCCCAGCGAGTGGATTCAGATCTATTCCACGATCATCTATGCCACTAGGGGTGACGATTACGTCAAGGCCAATTACTTGCCGACTGCCCTGCAGGGATCAGCCCGAACGTGGCTCATGAACCTGCTCGAGGCTAGCATCAAGTCGTGGATCCATCTCCGGGAGACGTTTGAAGCCAACTTCCAAGGCACCTACAAACGCCCCGGACATGAAGGAGATCTGCTCAATTGTATGCAGAAGCCTGGAGAGTCCCTCCGGGACTACATCTGTCGATTCAGCGACACCTGTAACACCATCCCCGACATGGTGGATGATCGGGTGATTGTGGCCTTTAATCAGGGCTGCAAGGACGAGCGAACGGCGGAGGAGCTTGCCAAGAAGAACCTGAAGACGGTGGCTGAGCTCTATGGGATCTTGGAAGAGACCGCCAAGATGGCGGACGCCCGAGCACGGGTCCATGGAAAGCCCGAACATAGCCAGCCAACTGGGGAAGGCAAGAAGAAGAATAAGCACAAGAACAAAAACTGCAAGACCGAGGGTGACAAAGTCATGGCCGTGGACAACAAACCCCCGTACAGGCGTCAAGGCAAGCCTACCGACCTCCCGATGTACTGCCTGATTCACCGGTCAACAAAGCATCACTTTGTGGACTGTATGGTGTACAAGAAGCAGAAGCAGGAGGAGGAGAGCCAGCAGTAGGAGGCTCCACATGAACAGGCCGCTCATAATCCTCGAACGGCAAACTACATGGATTGTGACAATGAGCCAGACCTTCCAGAGGATCTGGAGATCGCCACAATTTTCGGTGGCTATTCTACCCGAACCTCCAAGTCCCAGCTAAAGCTGGTCGATAGGCAGATAGCAAGCACCGAGCCCTGCAAGCATCCATTAAGCTGGTCCGAAATCCCAATCACATTTGATCAGAGGGATCATCCCGAGACGCTGTACGACGGGCCGCTACTCCCACTGTGCATCAAACCCAAGATCGGGCCCCGCAAGATCGGGCGAACCTTGATCAACAGTGGAAGCGCCCTCAATCTGCTGTTCGTCAACGCCTTTGACGAGCTCGGAATCCCAAGGAGGTCCTTGTCCTCGATGGAGAAGCCTTTCTACGGGGTCATACCAGGCATCCAAGCCTTTCCCTTAGGGAGGATCGATTTGCAGGTGGAGGGCAAAAACATCCGAACAGAGTTCCTCACCTTCAAGGTGGCTGACATCACATCGGCCTATAACTGCATCTTGGGCCAACCGTTCCTGAAAATGTTCATGGCGGTCGCCCACTTCGCCTACTCCATGATCAAAGTCCCGGGGCCATTGGGCTCGATCACCGTCTGCGGCGATCGCAAGGGCACGGTCCAGTGCGACATGAAGACCCTGGACATGATCAAGGAAGACAAGCAGGAGCCAGCCAAGGCTGCCGAACCTGCCAGGAAAAAGACCAAGAGCCTGCCAAAGGCTGCCGCAAAGGCAGCGGTGGCAGAAACCTCCCGAGCAGCGGAGACCCGATCAAGGGCCAAGGGAAAAGAAGTTCCCGAACCGGTGCCTGCGGGAGAAAAGAAGACCGATGACGGCGCCACTGAGAAGCAGACTGTGGTGGACCAGACCCCGCTCAAGGGGACGCCATCGCAGCAAGCAGGCGAATTGCCAGACGCCACCTCACCAAGTGTGTTACCAGCAAAGCGCTCCGAGCCGGGCGTGAAATCTGTGGCCCTTTATGAGGCAGACCTGACCAGGACCACCCAGGTGGGCTTTGGTCTGGGTGACAAATAGGAACTCGAGCTCATTGCTTTCCTCCGGGCAAATGCAGATGTGTTCGCTTGGGAACCATTTGACATGCTCGGGATCCCCAGGGAGGTGATCGAGCACAAGCTTGGCATACGAACTGGCGTTCGACCAGTCAAGCAAAAGCAAAGGAGATATACCCGGAAAAGCGAGACGCCATTAACGAAGAAATCAACCGACTACTCAAAGCCGGCTTCGTTCGAGAGGTCCCTTTCCCGGAGTGGCTGGCAAATCTAGTCATGGTGAAGAAGCCCAACGGAACGTGGAGGATGTGCGTGGACTACACCGATCTGAATAAAGCTTGCCCAAAGGACGAGTATCCATTATCTAGGACAGATCAAATTGTAGATTCAACCTCTGGATGCGAGCTGCTTTGTTTTCTAGATGCCTATTCGGGGTATCACCAAATCAGCATGTGCATTGACGATGAGGAGAAAACTACATTTGTAACTCCCTTCGGTGTTTATTGCTATATAAAGATGCCTTTTGGTCTGAAAAACGTAGGTTGTACTTATCAAAAATGTGTTCACATTGTTCTCGAGGGCCAAATCGGCCGCAATGTGGAGGCATATATAGATGACATTGTTGTAAAAAGTAAGTTAAAGGGCGACCTGATCGCTGATTTAACTGAAACATTCAACAACTTGCGTACAAATAGGATGATACTCAACTCCGCCAAATGCACCTTCAGTGTATCATCGGGTAAGCTCCTCGGTTACCTTGTTTCCCAACGAGGTATAGAGGCAAATCCGCACAAGATCAAGACACTCGACCACATGAAGTCTCCACGCAGCCGCCACGAGGTCCAGAAGTTGGCAGGAATGATGGCGTCCCTGAGTCGATTCGTATCCAAGTCAGGCGAACGAGGTATGCCATTCTATAAATTGCTACGTAAAACTGATCGTTTTGAGTGGTCGGCAGAAGCAGAAGAGGCGTTCCAGGCGTTCA
>CM014277.1:33282572-33330072 GCA_004135705.1 Alloteropsis semialata
CATCTGTGTCGGTTTCACTACCAAACCAAAAAACTGCCTGCCAAGGGCACAGTTTCTACAACCAACGAATCCGTCAAGGAGTCTATGTTGGTCGGTACGGCCCGAGCTGCCGCTCTAGTTGGAAACAAGGAGAACTGGATGGATCCAATCCGGGCATACCTCACAAACCAAGCTATTCCGGACGATGATGCTACATTGGAGAAAATCCATCGTAAAGCCAAGAACTATCAATTGGTTGACGGGCGATTATACAAGCTAACCCACAATGGAATGCTCCTCAAATGCATCACACGGACCGAGGGCATTAGTTTGCTCTACGATATTCACGGAGGAATCTGTGGATCACATGCTTCTCCCCAATATCTAGCAGGGAAAGCATTCCGACAGAGCTTCTACTGGCCTACAACTCTTCAAGATGCAATCGAGTTAGTTAAGAAGTGCGAGACATGCCAATTCTTCACACGGAAACAAACTAAACCTGTGCAAGCTCTAAACACTATTCCCCTGTCATGGCCCCTTGCCACATGGGGAATAGATATCCTCGGGCCCTTTCCAAGGGCTGTCGGGGGTTATAGATTTCTGTTCGTCAGCATTGACACATTCACAAAGTGAGTTGAGGCCGAACCAGTTCAAAAAATCACAAAAGAGGCAGCTGTCAAATTCCTACGAAGTATTGTCGTACGATTCGGTGTCCCGAACAGGATAATCTCTGATAATGGAACGCAGTTTAAAAGCAAAAGTTTTCTGATTTCTGCTACGATTATGGGATCAGGCATGATTGGTCATCGGTAAATCACCCAAAGACAAATGGGCAAGTAGAGCGTGCCAATGGCATCGTGCTCCAGGGCATCATGAAGAGAATCTTTAACAGATTACAAGCTTACGACAAGCATTGGATTCATGAAGTTCCAACAGTACTTTGGTCAATGAGGACCACCAAGAACTGAGCAACAGGCGAGACGCCCTTCTTCTTGGTGTATGGAGCAGAGGCGATTCTACCATCCGACATCCGACTACAAGCCCCTCGCATGGCACTGTTTTCAGAAACTGAAGAGCCTGACAGACGCAGATGAGCTAATCCTCCTGGAGGAGGCTCGTGATGCAGCCGCTTTTAGAGTGGCCCAGTATCAGCAAAAGCTACGACAATACTACGATGCTAATGTTCGCAAGAGAAGCCTATGCATTGGTGACATGGTGCTCAAGTTAGATCAATGCACCAAGGACAAAAACAAATTGTCCTCTCCATGGCAAGGGTCGTACATCGTAGTAGACATCGCCCGACCAGGAGCCTACAGGATCACAGAGATAGATGGAGATATACTGCCAAACACGTGAAACATGGATCAACTACGCAGATTCTACGCCTAAACAAAGAAAATCAAGTAAGTTCAAGCCTCTCCATCAAGTTTGGCAGATAAAAGCCGTCATCCGCGTCGCCTACAGCGCCAACACAAAAAAATAAGATAAGTTCTACAAACTTTACTCACCCTTGCTTTTACGCTCGGGGGCTGGGTTCTATTTTTCAATTCTGTTTCTACTCTTTATTACCATATTGCATATACTAACAAAGAGCCGGGGACTACCACGCTGAAAGATTTTCTTTTTCAGACCTATTCTATGCATCCCAAGCGCAACGCTCGGGAGCTCCCCATATGATCGGGAAATTCTTGTGGTCAGTACTTCTAGACTCTTTTTCAGCATGCCCCCATGACTGAAAAAGAGCCCGAGGGCTACCATGGTACTACTACCACACAAGAATCAGGCTTTTTAAATTAGGAAAGCTAGGCTACATTCAGAAGGCTGCTCGTGTCTTAGCAACTAAACAATTCCAAAGTAGCTTATGGTAATGGGACTTTTGGCTATGACAAAGCTATCAGTTAAAAAGCTCCACAAAAATACCGATCAGCTCTAAGACTTATGCAAAAACATGCAAGCATATGTTTCGCAAAATAAGGTCGCATACTAAACATCCAAGTTTTGCCCTATTACAGGATCCAATCATAGAAGTTCAAGGTGATTCTTCTGAATCACTCAAATGAAGATCAAGGTTTTTAACGAACGGTTCCACCAGCGGGGAAAGACTGTCAAACAATACCTCTGTCTCCGTCGTCGAGCACTTGAAGCCTTTAGAGAGCAAAGAGGCATCGAGATCAGGAACGTAGCTTTTCAAGGCCCCAACAGTATGAGTGGCTGCAATGCAGGCGCCTTCCATTAGCCTGGTCTCCAAGGACGAGTTGCGCTTCTCTGAAGTTTCAAGCTTGGCGGTGAGGTCAGCAACATCCTTGTCCCGAACTGCAAGCCTGCCCTCCAGATCCGAGCTTTTCTTCTCGAGCATCTCAATGCTCTTGGAGTTGGCTACAGAATCAAAGGCAGAGTATAAGCGCAAGTTTGCGGATTAGGACCAAAAAATAGACTTGATAACATTAAACAAGTACCTTCCTTCTTGGACTGGAGAACAGTGACTTGGGCCTCCAATCTGGTCACAGACACTTCAGCAGCAGAGGCACGAGCGTCTAGCGAACGCCACTGATCCTCAGCTGTCAAGAGCGAAGCAATGACCGGGCCCAAGGGTGTCGGAGCAGGTCTCGCCACCTCGATGGACTTCTCGGTACCACCAGGATGAGCTACTGAGACTGGCTCGGGAGTTTTCTCCTTTTCGTACGTCCTGGCGGGAGGGAAGATGGCAGGCGGGGAAGACCTACACACCCGAATAATCAAAAACAGTTAAATAAAAGTCTCTCTGAGCATAACCAAGCAAGTCAAAGTCCTTACTTGGATGTCGGGATTCTGACTTTGAATCTCTTAGCTACAGATGTGAGCTTTGATGGCCGTGTGGTCGGAAGAATTTCCTGGCGAGAAATCTCCCGAACACGTTTAGCTTCGGTTATACGATCAAATGCTGCGAATAAACGCCCGAATACGATCATGCTTGGTACCTGGGCGACAGGGCGAGGCGGATCGCGACTGGGCAGCAGCTCACCAGACCCGAGTGTACCAGGGGTGCCCAAACCCGGGGTCATCCGTTCCGCACTTCCTCCACGGGAGCGTTTGCGGGTTTGGGGGATGTTCTCCTTGGGGCTGCTCGGGACATCTTTTTCTGCCACAAGTGGTGGTTCGAGCTGCTCAACGATTGGGGTCCTGGCGCCTAGGTCAACAGGCCGCTCCCCGTCCTCTTCAATATCGATGGCTCCGCTCCGGGCGGGGGCATCAGTAATTGGGAGGGCCTTAACAAAAAAAGAATCATTTCATACGAATCTTAAGCAAGACAGGAGATTTTCTAAAGAACCAGTTTACCTTTGGAGGAGGGTTGTCACGGCTGTAGAGAGCTGGGACGCCGGCCCAGTCTAGAAGTTCTGCGCCTAGCATCTTCTTCAGACGGGCGGCCACTTCAGATTCTGGGACAACTGTTGGTTAAGAGTCATGATAATTCAAATGACCGACCAAGTTCTAGAAACATTTTACCAAATACGTCAAAGAAAGGAGCTTACCATCTGGCTTCATCCTGTCGTTGGACCATCAGAAGTCGTTGGTGCTGTCAGAACAAGGTCATCCGAAAGACTGCATACTGAAGAGCTGCCTACAGTAACAGAGGAGCCTAGCACTGAAGGTGTAGAGACTCAACAGTCTCATAGACACGATGATGAGCCAAGTCCTGGTAGCCCTTTTCATGACTGGACACCTTGAGAGCATCATGATGTTGTTGGTGAAGAGCACAACCCTAATTTAGCAATTCAAGGTTGGTAAATGTCACCAGTATTCTCAGTCTTTGATTTCTGTAAACAGAAATATAACAATTGAATGTGAACTTCGCAGCCTCATGGAATACTAAGCGGCCGAGAGGCCCAACCATGGGACTACTACTGGACAACATGACCAGTTCTATGGGGAGAAGACTACGCATCTCTGTACCTGAGGGCATGCCAAGGCCCCTTCAACCTACACAAGCTGCCAAGTTTGCATCGGAGGCTGGAGTTATTGTTAGGAGTCAAGTTCCTATCTTGCCCCATTTGAAAGATTACAAGAATACTGAGCACTTTGATGGTTTTGTCACGAGGCTTTATGTAAGTGCCTATACTACACCCTGTAGTTTTAAATTCAACTATGGTACCAATGGGTGTAACTCACAAATAATTTCAATTGACATGACCAGGGAAAGTTGCGATCAACAAGGACAGGGCAACAGATAATGCCTGTTCTAGTGTGTTCAAATCTGGGATACGTCAGACGCGCTACAAGTTGAAGCAGATGTACTTCAACAACGTCCCTGCTGATCAGATCAGAACCACCTCTCCTGTTGATTCTATGACTGATGCACAGTGGTCTAAGCTTCTTAAGAAGTGGTCTAGTACGAAGATCAAGGTATTGTTGTTCTTCGTAAAGTCTCTTTTTACATTGTATTCCATTTTTGACTAGTGACATTGCCGTTTTGTTTTAGTTAACTACTGAAAAGAACAAGATAAACCATTCCAAAGTGAAGTATCATCAGGCTATTGGATCCCACTGTTATGTTGCACAAATTCACCAATATGTAAGTCTTACTTTGGGCCATTGTCTATGCTGCTCGTGTCTTAGGCATAAGTCAGTGCTTCGTTTGCTGTCAGTCTGACAAGCACTTTTGTACAGATTCAGCAGAAGGATGCACAAGCAGCACTGCTGCAGGAAGAAGGTCAGGAGGGACTACATGAAGGAGGAAGAGAAAAAGAAGATGCTGATCATGAAGAGGGGCTCAATGCGGTCGAACTGTTCAAGGTCTGCCATACCAGCAAGAAAAAGGGCATTAGTGAGGCGGCAAGAGAAGCAGTGGTAAGGCTCATTACAACCATATCTGCTTCTCTATGTGCGTTGTCAAAGATGTCCATTGCAATTGTCCCTTTTCTCATTTGATTTTCAGTCTTTCACACTATCAGTAAACTATTTTTCGCTCCAATATGCAGTCTTCTATGGAGACTACGCAGGCAGAGGCTGCTGCTGATGGGGAGCCAACACTGCATAGTGCTGAGGTTGTCTCGAAGGTTTTGTCCCAGAGCAGCTGCATCAGCACTTTTCTGAAGAATGCTGGAATACCACTGAACCATCAAGAGACAGAGGCTGAGCGAGTACTTCGCGAACAACTTGCCGCTGAAAAAGATGGTGCAGCTGCCCTTGCTGTGGAGGTGATTGCCCTAAAGAAGAAGGCTGAAGCTGCTGATGAAAAGCTGGAGAAGGCCCAACAAGAGTTCGAGGAGTACGAGAAGAGGGCGGAAGAGAACAATGCCCTCCTTCAGCAAATCTTCAACTTGCATGCTGCTGGTAGCTCCTCTCAACCTATTGTTGCTCCGTGATCATGTATTGGATTACTGTTTGTACCAGAAACATGTGTTCTATGGTGATCTGTGATGCCTAAACTCTTATGCATTCTGATGCATCAAATGTGTATGTGATTCAGTAATGGGTGAACTTGTGATTCATTGATGGGTGAACTCTGATGCATTCTGATGCATCCAATGTATATGTGATTATGTTGATGCTGTTTTCGATGCATCAAATGGCGCTGATGTTATTCTGTTGATGTTTCTTTCTGTGATTTTATTCATGCATCAAATGGTGCTGTTTCTGTCAATTTGAGAGCTAAAACGTGGCCCTCTGGGAAACGCACACGAGGTCCAGTCGCAACTTGACACATGGCGGCTTCACGATGTAACACGCAGTAAACCAGAAAAAACACATGGTGCATTCACCGCAAAACACGAGGCTCAACAAAAAAGAGACACGTGGCATGATGAAAAAGTGACACGTGGCAATGTCCCGAGCCGACACGTGTCAATACAAAAAAGTGGCACATGGCGAGGTCCCGTGCAGACGCATGGCACATTCATGAATTGACACATGCCAAAACCACGTGAAGACACGTGGTTACACCAGTGCGCACCATGTGGCACAATTAAAAATGACACGTGGCACTTTGCGGACGAGACATGTGTCATAGCCTGGTGATGCCACGTGGCACTTCGCGGACGCGACACGTGTCACAGCTGGTGATGACACGTGGTTTAGCCTGAGCGCAGCACGTGGCCCAATCAAAAATGGACACGTGGCACTTTAGCGACGCGGCACATGTCAGAGACCCGTGATGACATGTGGCTACGCCTGAGAGCAATGTGTAGCGGCCCACGGAGTAGACAAGTGGCGCACTGGCAAGACGACATGTGCACGGATACGATCTCAACACGTGTGCAGCCACGTGGACAAGCCACGTCATTTGATAGCGTAGCTAGTGCCACATAGACTTGCCATGTCATTGCCATGGTAGCGTGCAGCGTCATCAATGACGTTTTT
The DNA here is from genome assembly GCA_004135705.1 of Alloteropsis semialata. Taxonomy (NCBI): domain Eukaryota; kingdom Viridiplantae; phylum Streptophyta; class Magnoliopsida; order Poales; family Poaceae; genus Alloteropsis; species Alloteropsis semialata. The sequence continues at coordinate 33,288,888 of CM014277.1, forward strand.
CTGCGATGTCATAAAACACAAATCAGTTCTATGACATGAAAAAATTTCATCATAAATGAAAGGTCTTCTATGACGAACGTGACGATTCATCACCTTACATCTTTAGAGATGCATATACTATGACAAATCCAATTTCATCATAAATTCATCACAGAAAACCTTGTGTGATGAATTTTCGCTCTGCTATTACGAAATTGATATGTCATTGGTTTGTGCATTTCTACTAGTGGAGGGTGCAGCAGTTGCAGAAGATGAGGATGATGATGCCTTAGGTGGCATGATTCGTGATGAAGAGAAAGATTGCAAAAGTGCAAAAGAGTGGGAGACGATCAAGCGTTTGTTGGAGGACCACAAAATATTGTTGTACCCAGATTGCAACGAGGACCAGAAAAAGTTGGGTACCACACTGGAACTTGTCGAGGTTGTACTCGTCAGATATTTGTCCGGCAAGCACCCCGCTTCGTGCGAAGATTGATCACGGTGACGAACAGAGAGACACGGGATTTTTATACTGGTTCGGGCCCTCGAGATCGAGTAATAACCCTACGTCCAGTTGCTGCTTGTATTATTTCGTCGAGTACAGATTACAATGCGTAACAAGTACTCTCGGGTGGATTGTCTAAGATTGTAGATCAATGGACATACCCTCTACGCACAGGACCCCCGCTATTTATATCCAGGGAGACGTGCCTTACAAGACAAAACAGACCTAAACCTAGTAGGACTCTAGCTATCTTCGGGCTTCCCTTCTGCGATCTGGCCATCGTGTCTTGTTCGGAGTCTTGGTAGTTCAGAGTCGGTAGTCGGTAATCCTCGTGATCGGGCACCCTGGTATTATGGCCTCAACAGTAGCCCCCGAGCTTATCTTGTTCAGAAAAGGTTGATTGTTCAATAGCCTTCGGGTCTTTTTGCTCTTCGGGTGATTTCTGGATATGTTAATACCTCGTTAATCACTTGTGCATGAGAGCCAGAAAAGTTCCCGAACTCTTGAATGTAGAAACCTGTATCTGAATGATAAGGTCAAAGAAAAATATCAGCCATAATAATAAAAAAGAACTGTTCCGTCTTGGAAAGTGAAACGCCCCAGGATTGATGTAACTGCTGCCCAGTGCATTAAAAACCCACTCCGCACGTCTCCCGGAACTTTAGCAGCGCACGCGATACGGCTCTGCTCTGGCTCCTCGATTCTCGCGCGAAGCGTCGCACCTCTGAGTCTTTAAATATCAGATCTCCTGGATTGACGTGTACTTGAAACTTCCATCCTAAGCCCTCTTCCTCCACTCGCCATGGGAAAGAAAAGGCTTAGCAGCAGGTTCAAGCTTCCTCGCCTCCTTTTCGGAGACTCCCCTCGCAGCTCCGACGAACAACCGCCCGACAAGCCGGAGGACCCGCCGGCGACGACATCACCCACCGCTCCTCCTCAGGCTCCACTCCTAGCTCTCCCCTGGTATAGGGATGATGGAGTCGAGGTCGAGCCACCAGAGGAGGAGGCTCCGGTGGTAGCGCCGCCATCTCCCGAGGCTGCTCCGTCAAGCATTGCCGCCGGGAAACGCCCTGCATCTTCCTCCCCAGCCCCGGCATCTCCTGTCTCCCTCTCCTCCGACGACGAGCCAGAACAAGGAGGGAGCGGAGTCCGGCTGAAGCCAGAGGCGGCGCACGCAGGCGCATCTTCGTCTTCTGCTCCGGTGGACACCAGCGGCGACGAGGAATTCGCCCGGCGCCTCTTCGTCTCCCTGAACCGCGACCTGATCGGGATCCCTGGAGACGGAGCACTCGTGGATCTCGTCAGCGACTCTGAAGAAGAGAACGCGGTAGATGATGATCCACCGGCGAGCACACCATCGCCCTGATCAGATTGGTTGTCAATCATCAACCCAATATCAGGGCGCTTTAGTATTTTGATTTCAGGATAGTTATCAATCCATTATGAAATGTTCCCTCTTTTGGATTTAATGAAGAAATTTCACTTGATGGATGTAACTTAAATCCCTTGAGCTTTGGAAATTTATCCGTGTCAATCTGTTCACGAAATTGCTCATCCAGAAACAAAATTCCCGAATGAAAAATTTCTTCCGAGCAGACTGACGATCTTTAGTGTGTTCGGGAAATTTGACCCTGATCAGACATGATCGGGGCATTTCCTTGATTCACACCAATCGGTTGGTCATTTAAAACTGATAACTTACCAAATAAGCTAACAACCCTAAATGCATTGAATTGGACTTGCACATTTTTCGAAACGACGCGTGCCGTAGAAAAAGGAAAGAATCTTTTTGACCCAACAGTCACTGCNACGAAATTGCTCATCCAGAAACAAAATTCCCGAATGAAAAATTTCTTCCGAGCAGACTGACGATCTTTAGTGTGTTCGGGAAATTTGACCCTGATCAGACATGATCGGGGCATTTCCTTGATTCACACCAATCGGTTGGTCATTTAAAACTGATAACTTACCAAATAAGCAAACAACCCTTAATGCATTGAATTGGACTTGCACATTTTTCGAAACGACGCGTGCCGTAGAAAAAGGAAAGAATCTTTTTGACCCAACAGTCACGGCAGATTGCGCGGCTTAAGGGCAGGTTTCTCGGGGTTCGTGCTCCCTTGCAGAACCACAAAGCCCCCAAGCGCGGCCGCTTGAGATCTATTTGGGACTTCGTCTTCCTCGTTCGCATCCACAAAACATTCGCCATTTTCAACCGCTTTCTTCCCTCGTCCACCTGCTCCTCCAACCCTGCTAGCTTCCAATCGCCATGGCGTCCACGCACCAATCGTCTTCTGGCACTGAGTCCACAGGAGACCAAAGTAGCGCCGCCGCCGGACGAGAACTCCGCAGTGGGAACACGATCCCCACCTCGGATGAGTACTGGTACAGATCAACCACGACGGCCAAGCAGCTGCAGAAGCTGGAGGACCTTGGACTACTCCCTGACACCGAACTTTTCCCTCGTCGTCATGCCAAAGGTCAGACGTATCCAACCCCCAACACTCTCGAGATGGTGGTGTTCTTGGAGTTCTTCCACTGTGGATTCGGGGTTTTTCCTTCTGATTTCTTCCACAGCGTCTGCGAGCATTACCAGATAGAGCTTGTGCACCTTAAGCCCGGCGCTTTGACAATGCTTAGCGTCTTTGCCTTTCTGTGCGAAGCCTGGTTAGGGATTAAGCCTTCACTGTTGCTGTGGAGATATTTTTATAGCCCTTCATACTACAAGAAACAAGTGATGCTCGGGTCCATCGGTTTTTCCTTGAGAAATCGGGAGATGTACATCCCCTTCCCAGTTAAGGATTGCTGGAAAGGATATGAACATCACTAGTTTTACATCACCCTTCCCCAAACCTCACTGGCAAAAGGGAAGTATTTGATGCCCTATCTCAAGGATGAGGCCAAAGCCCTGCCAAGAATCACCTCGGAGATGCAAAAGCACATTGATCGGATCCTGGAGCTCCGCAATGCTGGTCTGACGGTGGTTCACGTAGCAGAAATCTTCATTAGATGGAGATTCATTCCGCTTATGACTCACGACCGCTACGCTTGGACATTTAGGGGCGACAACGACCCGAACAGAATGAAACCCGATGGTGAGCATTTGTTTTTCTGTTCGATTGTTTTTTCGAGTTCGTTCGGTCATTTGAATTCATGACTCTTAACTAGCAGTTGTCCCAGAGACAGAAGTGGCCGCGCGCCTGAAGAAGATGTTCGGGGCTGATCTCCCGGACTGGGAAAATGTCCCAGCACCCTACAGCGCTGACAACCCTCCTCCAAAGGTAAACTGTTACTCAGAAAAAGCTCTTTCTTGTTTAATAGTGATATGATACACCTCTTTTTTCCCGACCAGGCCCCAGCTATTGTTGATGCCCCCACCCAGAGCGGTGCCATCAATGTTGAAGAGGAGGGAGATCAGCACGTTGATCAAGGCACCGGGGCCCCGACCAGCGAACAACCTGAACCATCACCTGGTTTGGAGAAAGAGGTCCCGAGCAGCCCCCAGGCGATTATCCCCCGAACCCGGAAACGCTCTCGCAGTGTGGAGGGGACAATTCTGGATTCGGGAGTTTCTGGATCGCCTGGGCCCGCCTATCTGCAGCCCAGTCGTGATCAGCCTCGTCCTGTTGCCCAGGTATCGAGCATGATCGTATTCGGGTGTTTATTCGCAGCTTTTGATCGCATAACCAAAGCTAAACGTGATCGGGAGATTTCTCGACAGGAAAACCGTCCGACCAGACAATCATCAAAGCTTATTCCTGGTGCCAAGAGATTTAAAGTCAAAATCCCGACGGCCGAGTAAGAGCTTTGTCAATCTTTGATTATGTATGAACATTTTTCTTGAATGTTGTTTTTACTGTATTTGATTGTTCGGGAATTCAGGCATCCTGATCCCATAGCTTCTCCTCCTGTCAAACCATCTGCCAAAGAGAAAACTCCCGAGCCAGACTCGAGAGCACAACTTGACAGCTCAGAGAAGACTGCAGAGATCGTGGGACCCATCCCGACGCCCCTGGGCCCGATCATTAGCGCGCTCTCGACAGCCGAAGAGCAATGGCGTTCGCTAGACGCTCGTGCCTCTGCTGCAGAAGCGTCTGTGATCAGACTGGGAGCCCAGGTGACTGTTCTCCAGTCCGAGAAAGAAGGTACATGCTTTAAATCTCACGCTTCGCTTATTGAGTCTTTATCTTCGAACTTTTGTTCACATGCTGCCTTTGACCATGTAGCTGACTCCAAGAGCATTGAGGTGCTCAAGAAGAAAAACTCGGATCTGGAAGGAAGACTGGCTGTTCGGGATAAAGACGTGGCTGATCTGACCGCCCGTCTTGAAGCATCAGAGAAGCGCAGTTCGTCCTTGGAGTCCAGGCTGATGGAAGGTGCCTGCGTTGCTGCAACTCACACCATCGGGGCTTTGAAAAGCCACCTCCCTGATCTGGACGTTTCTCTGCTCTCAAAAGGCTTCAAGTGCTCGGAGTCAGAAGCTGAGGTAATGTTTAATAGCTTTACCCCACTGGTGGAACCGTTTGTCAGAAAACTTGATCTCCATCTGAGTGATTCAGAGGAATCACCCTGAACACTGTGCGAAATTCCTGTAATAGGGCAAAACTTTAACAGTTTAGAATGCGGTTACATTTTGCTAAACATATGCTTGCATGTTTTTGCGTAAATCTTAGAGCTGATCGGTATTTTTATGGATCTTTTTAACTGATAGCTTTGTCATAGCCAAAAAGTCCCGTTACCATAAGCTATTCTGGAATTGTTTAGTTGCTGAGACACGGGCGGCCTTCTGAACTGTGTAATTCCTTGTAGTCATGGTGTTCGGTAATTTTAGCGTAGCCTAGCTTTCTTGAATTAAAAAGCCCGTTTCTTGCATGGTAGTAGTACCGTAGTAGCCCCCGGGCTCTTTTACAGCCATGCTGGCATGCTGAAAAAGAGTCTAGAAGTACAAACTGCAAAAAACTTCCCGATCAAATGGGGAGCCCCCGAGCATAGAGCTCGGGACGCATAGAATAGGTCTGAAAAGAAAATTTTCAGCATGGTAGTCCCCGGCTCTTTGTTAGTGTATGCAATATGATAACAAAGAGTAGAAACAGAATAGAAAATAGAAAACCCAGCCCCCGAGCATAAAAGCGAGGGTGAGTAGAGTATATAGAACTTATCTCTTTTTTTTTGTTAGCGCTGTAGGCGACGCAAATGATGGTTTATACCTACCAAACCAGATGGTCGGTCTAGAACTGTGCACGATCTTCATTGTTTAGGCGTAGAACCTGCGTAGTTGATCCATATTCCACGTGTTTGGCAGGACGTCCCCATCTATCTCTGCAATCCTATAGGCTCCTGGTCGGGCGATATCTACTACAATGTACGGTCCTTGCCATGGAGAAGACAATTTAGTTTTGTCCTTGGTGTGTTGATCCAGTTTGAGCACCATGTCCCCAATGCATAGCCTTCGTTGTCGAACATTAGCATCGTAGTATTGTCGCAATTTTTGCTGATACTGGGCTACTCTAAAAGCAGCTGCGTCACGAGCCTCCTCCAGGAGGATTAGCTCATCAGTGCGTCTGTCAGGCTCTTCAGTTTCTGAAAACATTGCCACGCGGGGGGCTTGTAGTCGGATGTCGGATGGTAGAATTGCTTCTGCTCCATACACCAAGAAGAAAGGTGTTTCGCCTGTTGCCCGATTCATAGTGGTCCTCATTGACCAAAGTACTGTAGGGACCTCATGAATCCAGCGCTTGTCGTAAGCTTGCAATCTGTTAAAAATCCTCTTCTTGATGCCCTGGAGCACGATGCCATTGGCACGTTCTACTTGCCCGTTTGTCTTCGGGTGGTTTACCGATGACCGATCATGCCTGATCCCGTGGTCGTAGCAGAAATCAGAAAACTTTTTACTTTTAAACTGTGTTCCATTATCAGAGATTATCCTGTTCGGGACACCGAATCGTACGACAATACTCTGTAGGAATTTAACAGCTGCCTCTTTCGTGATTTTCTGAACGGGCTCGGCTTCAACCCATTTTGTAAATGTGTCAATGCCAACGAACAGAAATCTGTATCCCCCGACAGCCCTTGGAATGGGCCCGAGGATCTCTATACCCCAAGTGGCAAAGGGCCATGATAAGGGTATAGTATTTAAAGCTTGCACAGGTTTAGTTTGTTTCCGTGCAAAGAATTGGCATGCCTCACACTTTTTTACTAAATCGCTTGCGTCTTGAAGAGCTGTAGGCCAGTAGAAGCTCTGTCGGAATGCTTTCCCTGTTAGATATCGGGGAGAAGCATGTGATCCACAGATTCCTCCGTGAATGTCGTGGAGCAAACTAATGCCCTCGGTCCGTGTGATGCATTTGAGGAGCATTCCATTGCGGGTTAGCTTGTATAATCGCCTGTCGACCAATTGATAGTTCTTGGCTTTACGATGGATTTTCTCCAATGTAGCATCATCGTCCGGAATAGCTTGGTTTGTGAGGTACGCCTGGATTGGATCCATCCAGTTCTCCTCGTTTCCAACTAGAGCGGCGGCTCGGGCCGTACCGACCAACATAGACTCCTTGACGGATTCGTTGGTTGTAGAAACTGGTCCCTTGATGGGTTCAGTTTTTAGGTTCGGTAATGAAACCGACACAGATGGTTTAGTAAGAACTTCAAGTAACACGTTACCTGGGAGCCGTGTGCGCTCTGCAGCTGCCTTTGCCAGCTTATCTGTGTCGCCATTGAATTCCCTTTTCACGTGCCGTACTTCAAGCCCATCAAATTTGCTCTCCATCTGCCTATATGCTTCCAAGTATTTAGCCATGACCTCGCTCCGCGCACTGTACTCTTTCATGACTTGCTTTGCAGCTAACTCGGAATCCCCTTTCACGAGCAGCCTTCTGACACCAAGAGATGCAGCTATGCGGAGACCTGTCAACAGTCCTTCGTACTCGGCAACATTGTTAGTAGGAGTTGGATCAACAAAATTGATTTGTAAAGCGTACCTAATGATGTCATTGTGTGGTGAAATCAGGACCACCCCAGCCCCGCGCCTGCTCTGCAAAATGCTCTGTCATAGAACATTGTCCAGTGTTCGGGATTTTGGGCAGCTTCTTCAGGTTCGGGGTTAGTCCATTCTGCGATGAAGTCTGCCAGAGCCTGCGATTTGATGGCAGTTCTGGGTATGAATTCAACGTCATAAGCCCCCAGCTCCACAGACCATTGTGCGATCCTACCCACGGCATCTCGATTATGTAAAATGTTGCCTAGGGGGTAAGTTGACACAACCTTGATCTTGTGGCTCAGAAAATAATGCTTGAGTTTCCTGGAAGTCATTAGTACAGCATATAACAATTTCTGAATCTGAGGGTACCTCGTTTTGGCATCATGTAGCACCTCGCTTACGAAGTAAACGGGATGTTGTGTTGTAGACTTTTCTATTGGTCTCTCGACCACCAAAACAGTGCTAACAACAGTTGGTGTCGCTGCTACGTATAACAGCATCTCTTCTTGTGGCTTTGGCGGGACCAGTACGGGCATTTTTCGCAGGTACTGTTTGAACGCCTGGAACGCCTCTTCTGCTTCTGCCGACCACTCAAAACGATCAGTTTTACGTAGCAATTTGTAAAATGGCATACCTCGTTCGCCTGACTTGGACACGAATCGACTTAGGGACGCCATCATTCCTGCCAACTTCTGGACTTCGTGGCGGCTGCGTGGAGACTTCATGTCGTCGAGTGCCTTGATCTTGTGCGGATTTGCCTCTATACCTCGTTGGGAAACAAGGTAACCGAGGAGCTTACCCGATGATACACCAAAGGTGCATTTGGCGGGGTTGAGCATCATCCTGTTTTTACGCAAGTTGTTGAATGTTTCGGTTAAATCAGCGATTAAATCGCCCTTTAACTTACTTTTCACAACAATGTCATCTATGTATGCCTCCACATTACGGCCGATTTGGCCTTCAAGAACAATGTGAACACATTTTTGATAAGTGCAACCTGCATTTTTCAGACCAAAGGGCATCTTTATATAGCAATAAACACCGAAGGGAGTTACAAATGCAGTTTTCTCCTCATCGTCAATGCACATGCTGATTTGGTGATACCCCGAGTAGGCATCTAGAAAACAAAGCAATTCGCATCCAGAGGTTGAATCTACAATTTGATCTATCCTAGGTAATGGGTACACATCCTTCGGGCAAGCTTTATTCAGATCTGTGTAGTCCACGCACATCCTCCACATTCCGTTGGGCTTCTTGACCATGACTGGGTTCGCCAGCCACTCCAGGAAAGGGACCTCTCGAACGAAGACGGCTTTGAGTAGTCGGTTGATTTCTTCGTTAATGGCGTCTCGCTTCTCTAGGGTATATCTCCTTTGCTTTTGCTTGACTGGTCGGACGCCAGTTCGTATGCCAAGCTTGTGCTCGATTACCTCCCTGGGGATCCCGGGCATGTCAGATGGTTCCAAGCGAACACATCTGCGTTTGCCCGGAGGAAAGCAATGAGCTCGAGTTCCTATTTGTCACCCAGGCCAAGGCCCACCTGGGTGGTCTTGGTCGGGTCTGCCTCATCAAGGGTTACCGCCTTCGTGCCCGGCTCGGTGCGCCTGGCAGGTGGCTCGATTGGTGAGGCATTGGCCGTCGACTCGCCAGCTGCTTGTGGCGGCGTCCCCCTGAGTGGGGTCTGATCCACCGCAAGCTGCCCTTCAGCGGCACGGTCGTCAGCTCCCTGTCTCCCGATGAGCTCCTATTCCCCGATGAGCTCCTGTTCGGGAACTTCTTTCCCTTTGGCCCTTGGTCGGTTCTCAGCTGCTCGGGAGGTCTCAGCCAATGTACCCTTGGCGGCAGCCTTTGGCTGGCTCTTTGTCTTTTTCTTGGCAGGTTCGGCAGCCTTGGCTGGTTCCTGCTTGCCACCCTTGATCATGTCCAGGGTCTTCATGTCGCACTGGACCGCGCCCTTGCGATCGCCACAGACGGTGATCGGACCCAACGGCCCTGGGACCTTGATCATGGAACATGCAAAGTGAGCGACCGCCATGAATTTCTTCAAGAACGGTCGGCCCAAGATGCAGTTATAGGCCGACGTGATGTCAGCCACCTCGAAGGTGAGGAACTCTGATCGGATGTTTTTGCCCTCTACGAGGGTCACCTGCAGATCGATCATTCCCAAGGGAAAGGCTTGAATGCCTGGTATGACCCCATAGAAAGGCTTCTCCACAGGGGACAAGGACCTTCTTGGGATCCCAAGTTCGTCAAAGGCGTTGACAAACAGGAGGTTGAGGGCGCTCCCACTGTCGATCAGGGTTCGCCCGATCTTGCGGGGCCCGATCCATGGCTTGATGCACAGTGGGAGTAGCGGCCCGTCGTAAAGCGTCTCGGGGTGATCCCTTTGATCGAATGTGATCGGGATTTCTGACCACCTCAAGAGTTGCTTGCAGGGCTCGGCGCTGTTTATCTGCCTCTCGACCATCTTGAGCTGGGACTTGGAGGTTCGGGTTGAACAGCCACCGAAAATTGTGGCGATCTCCAGATCTTCGGGGAGATCTGGCTCATCATCACAATCCATGTAGTTTGCCGTGCGAGGGTTGTGAGCTGCCTGGTCACGTGGAGCCCCCTGCTGCTGGCTCTCCTCCTCCTGCTTCTGCTTCTTGTACACCGTGCAATCCACGAAGTGATGCCTCGTAGATCGGTGAATCGGGCAGTACATCGGGAGGTTATCCGGTTTGCCTTGACGCCTGTACGGGGGCTTGTTGTCCACAGCCATGACTTCATCACCCTCAGTCTTGCGCTTCTTGTTTTTGTGTTTATTCTTCTTCTTGCCTTCCCTGGCTGGCTGGCTTTGTTCGGGCTTTCCGTGAACCCGCGCTCGGGCGTCCGCCATCTTGGCAGTTTCTTCCAGGATCCCGTATAGCTCTGCCACCGTCTTCGGGTTTTTCTTGGCAAGTTCCTCCGCCGTTCGCTCGTCTTTGCAACCTTGATTAAAGGCCACAATCACCCGATCATCCACCATGTCAGGGATGGTGTTACGGGTGTCGCTGAACCTGCGGATGTAGTCCCGGAGGGATTCTCCAGGCTTCTGCACGCAGTTGAGCAGATCTCCCTCATGTCCGGGGCATTTATAGGTGCCTTGGAAATTGGTTTCAAACGTCTCCCGGAGATGAGTCCATGACTTGATGCTGGCCTCGGGCAGGTTCATGAGCCACGTACGGGCTGATCCCTGCAGAGCAGTCGGCAAGTAGTTGGCTTTGACATAGTCGTCACCCCCGGTGGCATCGATGATCGTGGAATAGATCTGAATCCACTCGCGGGGGTTGGTTGTTCCGTCATACTTCTCGATGTTAGTAGGACGAAACTTTTCGGGCCACCTGACCTTGCGCAGGGCTGGGGAGTATGCAAGGCATCCCCCCGTGCCTGGTCGGGAGTCACGTGGCGGCGAATCTGGATGGGACCGATAGTAACCCTCACGTGATCGGTAATCCCGATTGTAATTGAGAGTTTCCCGAGCGTCGCGAGTGCGACGATTGCGCTCGAGTTGTGGCCTTATGTCGCGCCCCTCGTGTGGGCGATAGTATGGTCGTCCGTTAACAGATCGAGACCGAACCGGCTGTGGTTCACGTGGTCTGTTTGACGGAGCTGGTGGTACGGCAGCGGCGGCTTCGATGCGCTCTTTGGCCTTGTCCGCTGCTTCCCGAGCCTTCTTGGCTATGGTGGCCATCGGAGTCCCTTCGGCCATTGCTTCCATGGTCTCCAAGAGGGTTCGGATCTGCAGATTGTCCTGTTCGACGGCCCGGAAATCGTTGTTGAGATCTCGGGGAGCCAATGAGGATGCAACCTGCTGTGTACGGGTTCTAGCCGTTTGAAGTGTCGGTGCGTTGCTCAAACGTGGAGGAGGCACGGGTCGACGCGAGCTAGATGACTCGGCAACGGCCTCTGTCCCGTTTGCGTTTAGCACATGGATGCGGCGGTCTTCGGATTGTTCTGACCCATTGCTAGATCCACTGTAGTCGAGATCCAACTGCGCAGTGCGATCTGCAATGTCTTCAAGAGTTGGCTCCGTGAAGGTGGCGAAAACTTCCCGACCGGCGCATGTGAGATCGGGATCATGGATCCCTGTCATCTTGAGCTCGTAGTCGCCTTGGTGCTCGAACACGAGATCTCCGAAGCGGATCTCCCGTGCAGGCACTAGATGGCGGCGAGCGTAGAGATCGGAAGCGGAAGCAGAACTCCCGATCGCTTCCGACTTGACAGAACTGGGCATGTAGGGCATCGAGGAACTCGACGCGTCGGCGATCCAGACTCCGTTGATGATCGGCATGATCTTTCTTCACGCAAGGGCCCCTACCTGGCGCGCCTCTGTCGAGGTTGTACTCGTCAGATATTTGTCCGGCAGGCACCCCGCTTCGTGCGAAGATTGATCACGGTGACGAACAGAGAGACACGGGATTTTTATACTGGTTCGGGCCCTCGAGATCGAGTAATAACCCTACGTCCAGTTGTTGCTTGTATTATTTCGTCGAGTACAGATTACAATGTGTAACAAGTACCCTCGGGTGGATTGTCTAAGATTGTAGATCAATGGGAATACCCTCTACGCACAGGACCCCCACTATTTATATCCAGGGAGACGTGCCTTACAAGACAAAACAGACCTAAACCTAGTAGGACTCTAGCTATCTTCGGGCTTCCCTTCTGCGATCTGGCCATCGTGTCTTGTTCGGAGTCTTGGTAGTTCAGAGTCGGTAGTCGGTAATCCTCGTGATCGGGCACCCTGGTATTATGGCCTCAACAGAACTGTTGCAATGGAAGCCAACTAATGGCTTTCTGACAAGGGTTTTGGAGAGTTATTGAAAATGATAAAGAAGATACTTCCAGAGGGCAACACATTTCCTGAAATGACGTACGAGGCAAGAAAAATTGTTTGCTCTCTAGGACCGAAAGTAGAAAAGATGCTAGCATGCCCCAATGATTGTATCCTTTATCGTGGCATGGTCTATGAAATCTTTGGATGCCTGTCTAGTTTGCAATTGTTTGCGGTATAAAATCAGGTGAGACGACCTTGGTAAAGTCAAGGGAGAGCCCCCCAAGAAGAGAATCCCTACCAAGGTGATGTGGTATTTTCCTATAATACCACGCTTGAAGCATTTATTTAGAAACAAAGAGCATGCTAAATTGATGCGCTGGCACAAAGAGGATCGGAGGGAAGACAATATGTTGAGACACCACACTGATGGGTCCCAAATGAGAAAAATTGATAGAACATTTCCAGACTTTGCAGAAGATGCAAGGAACATACGATTTGGTTTGAGTACAGATGGCATGAATCCTTTTGGTGATATGAGCAGTACCCACAATACTTGGCTCGTGACTCCATGGATGTGCAAAAAGCGGAAGTTCATTATGGTGCCAGTGTTGATCCAAGGGCCAAAGCAGCCTGGCAACGACATTGATGTGTATTTAAGGCCATTGATTGATGATCTTTTGTTGTTATGGGGCAAAGATGGAGTAAAGGCATGGGATGTGCACAAGCAAGATGAATTTAACATACGAGTATTACTGTGAGTGGCCATCAATGATTGACCTGCACTTGGTAACCTGTCGGGACAGTAAAACAAGGGATACAAAGCATACACACATTGTCTAGAACACATCGACTGCATTTATCAGAAACATTGTAGAAAGTGTGTGTATATGGTCCATCATCGATTTCTTTCTGAGAAACATCCGTTAAGAAACAAAGGAAAGCATTTTGAGGCAGAAATTCGTAAAAACCAAGGCATCGGGATGGAAAATATGTATTTGATACGGTAAAAGATGTGAAAGTGGTCTTTGGGAAGGGACCTGGTAGCCAGCAAGCGCCAAATGAAAATGGATAGGCACCCATGTGGAAGAAAAAGTCAATATTCTGGGACCTACCATATTGGGAGGTCTTAGATGTCTGCCACGCAATTGATGTGATGCGCCTGACCAAAAATCTTTGCGTAAACGTGCTAGGGTTCCTTGTTACGTATGGAAAGTCGAATGATATGCTAGAAGCACGACAGGACCTGAAACATATATGAAACAACGAGATTCCCTGCATCCTGAGAAAAGAGAGAAAGGGCGTTGGAACTTACGTCCTGCTAGCTACACTCTAAGCAAGGAGGAGAAAACCAGCATGTTTGATTGCTTGAATAGTATTAAGGTCCTGTCTGGCTACTCATCCAATGTAAAGAGTCTAATAAATATGAAAGAGAAGAAATTCATACACCTCAAGTCTCATGACTGCCATGTGCTACTGATACAATTGCTTCCGGTGGCGCTGAGGAGAATTCTACCCGTTAATGTCTGAAAAACTATTGTGAATCTATGTGCCTTCCTCAATGCAATCGACCAGAAGGCAATTGATCCTAGTAATCTAGCAAGGCTGCAGGATGATGTGGCCCAAAGCCTTGTCGGTGTTGAGATGATATTTCCTCTGTCTTTCTTTAATATTATGACGCATCTCCTAGTCCATGTTGTCAAAGAGATAGGTATTCTTGGTCCTGTATTCCTACACAATATGTATCCTTTTGAGAGGCTCATGGCTATTCTAAAAAAATATGTTCGTAATCGTTCTCTTCCAGAAGGATGCATCACCAAGGGATACAGAACAGAGGAGATCATTGAGTTCTATGTTGACTATATCCCCGAACTGAAACCGATTGGGCTACCTGAATCACGTCATGATGGGAGACTAATTGGAAAGGGCACGTCAGGAAAGAAACAAACAAGGTGTAGCGACTACAATTTATTCAAGAAAGCCCATTACACTATATTGTAGTCATCAACCATGGTGGCTCCTTACATTGAGGAGCACAAGACTATAATATGCTCCCAGAAACCAAGGAAGTCTGACACCTAGATTACACGCCATCACATTGAAACTTCCGCTGGTTGGTTGCAGCAAAAGCTCATGGGTAACGAAACAATACATACACAGCTGGCGTATTTGGCAAGGGGACCATTAACCTCAATCTTGACATTCCAAGGCTATGACATAAATGGATATACATTTTGCACGAGAGCCAAAGACAACAAAAGCACCAACCAAAACAGTGGTGTCTGTATAGATGCCTATGACAACAAAGGGAACAGGGACTCATATCATGGTCAAGTAGAGGAGATCTGGGAACTTGAGTATGGACCTTTGAAAATACCTCTTTTTTGGTGCAAATGGGTGAAGCTTACTGGTGGAGGAGTAAATATAGACCGGTACGACATGACAACTGTGGACCTCAGCAAAATTGGGTATTTAGAAGAGCCATTCGTGCTCGCCAAAGATGTGCATCAAGTGTTTCATGTGAAGGACATGTCTAGCAAACCCAAGATAGGGACTCTGCAAACAAATAACTCCGAACTTGAGACAAAACGCCACATAGTTCTCACGGGGAAAAGAAAAATCGTGGGTGTCGAGGACATCACAGATGAAGATGATTATAATAGGTGTGTTGAGGTCTCTCAGTTCAGTGTGGAGGTTGGCACAAGCATCCTATTGGCCAATGAAATGCTCCTTATGTTCGCAATGATCATAACGAAGGCACTCTCGTAAAGAAAACATTTATTGTTGTTCAAGCATAATGTAGTACTTATGTTTAAGCATGATGGTATGTAATGGTACTTATGTTCAAACATCATGGTACTTATGTTTAATTTGGGGACATAGAAAATACAAACTATTAAATACTAGGTAAGTTATATAGCAAAAACTAAATAGTAAAGGAGTTAATATATAATACTAATATCAATGGAAGTAAATAGAAAATACAAAAAATCTTAATTAGTTAATAATTTTCTAGCAAATACTAAATTTTAAAAAGGTAAATAGAAAATACCAAACAGTGAAGAAGTTAAAAGGAAATAATATATACCTAAGGTAAATAGAAAATACCAAATAGAAAAATCAAATAGGAAACAGAAATGGCGGGAATGGAATTGGGAACCCCCTTGGTACCGGGTAATTACATCACCCGGTACCTAAGGGCATGGAATTGGCGCCAATCACCCTTTGGTACCGGGTGGTGAAATCACCCAATACCGATGAGGGGGCGGGTATATAATGTGACTCGCCCTCGTCCCCCTCGCTACTCCGCTCAGTTCTCCCCGCCGACCTTCTTCCTCCGCTCGTGTCGCTCCTCCCGCCGTCGCTCGTCCGTAGCCGGTTTCTCCTGCGCCCGTGCGTCGCCGGCCATCCCTGCGCCCGTCCATCGCCGGCCTTCCCCGGGCCCGGCCGGCCGCATGCCGTCGTCCGTCTCNTCGCCCTCCCACACGCCGACATCGCCCCGTCACGCGCCCCGTCGGTTTCCCTCCCATCCGCCGTTGCCCCGTCGCGCGTCCTCCCGCGCGCCACCGTCGCCCCGTCGACGTCGCCCCCATCGGTAACCTCGTCCTCTGCCCGTTGCCTCGGCCAGCTGCCTGAGGTCTCAGCGCCGCCCGTCCTTGGCCTTCACGGCCCCCTCGCCCGGCGCCACCTGTCCCCGGTGCCGCCCCCTCTCGTCCCCGGCGCCGCTCCCCCTCGTCTTGGCCCGTACGTGCTCCTGAGCCGGCCATCGTGCCCGCCTATACATGCATGCTGTGTTGTGTGCTGTGTGTAGTTTGTGGTATGAGTATGAGTTTTTTATTCTTATTATTGTTATAGGAAAATCATAGATTATTATAGAAAAATCATAGATTATTATTAATAATACTTGTTATTTCATAGAAATTTTTAGGAATTCATAGGCATTGTTTTAATACTCTATGGAATTTATACGAATTTGTTTAGGAAATGTGTAGGAAATGATATATAGGAAATGTGTCAGGAAATCTATAGGAAATGATTTTCATAAATGAAATGTGACATCTTATAGGAAATTGTTTAGAAAATGGTATAAGTACTTATAGGAATTAATGTGTTATCTTATAGTCATTTATTTCCTAGAATTTTTGTATTATGAATGTAAATAGAATATTGGATTATGCTTATAGGAGTAATACTTATAAGAAATAATACTTATAGGAAATTCCTTTTAAATTGTACTTAAAGGAAATTTTTTGTGGAAATGATATTATACTTATAGAATAATACTTATAAGAATAATACTTATTGGAAATAATACTTATAGGAAATTCCTATAATTGTAGAAAATTGTACTATGGCTATAGAAAATCCTAGAAGTTGTTGGAATTTGTAGGAAATTGTATTATTATTACTATAGAAATTCATAGAAGTTTTATATAATGAAGTGTTATTTCATGTATACTTGTTTAGGGTTATTTCATTTATACTTTTTTAGTGTTATTTTACGTATACTTTTAAGGGTTTTTTCATTTATATTATTTAAGTGTTGTTGTAGGAAATTGTACTATGGCTATGGAAAATCCTAGTAATTTTTGGATGTTGTTGGAAATTGTATTATTACTATAGAAATTCATAGTAGTTTTATTTATGAAGTGTTATTTCATGTATACTTTCTGAGGGTTATTTCTAAGATGATGACGGAAGACAAAATGAACAAAATCATTATGATGGATACTATTGCACAAGGCAATGCACGTGCCACTAATATCCTCGACGCCGAGGAGGAGGCAAGTGATGACGATGGCAGCCAATACCTGAATATGTCAGGTGATGGCATGGAAAAACCTGCTGAAAATGTTCGGGCGAAGGAGGTATATATGTATATATATCATCAATATCGATGATATATATATATATAAGCATGCGATCTTGATACATTTCTTTCTCATACATGTAGCCCTCAGGCTCACAGCCTTCTAGGTCGTCATCATTGAAGAGGACGAAACGTGACCCAACCAAAAAGTTAGAGGGCACACTTACAATCACAGATGTGGCCGAAGATGGTCTGCCAATTGCGCCAGATAAAGCTGCTACTAAGATGGTAAATCAGTGTGGTGTTCTAGTTAGAGACCACATGCCCATCAGCTTGCAAATATGGAAAATCAGCAATGAAGCATCTTACGTGCCGCAATCAGAGAAAGAAATGCTATGGACAAGTTTGAAAGAGCGCTTCAAAGTGCCTGAAGGTTCGGAGGAGTTAGTGAAAAATTGGACTCTAAAGATGATGGCTACTTTATTTCAAACTTGGAAGAAGAACTTGTACAGAAAATATGTTGAGAAGAACCTGACACCCAACTTCGACGATTACCCATAGCTCAAGGATCATTGGGAATCACTGATGCAGTATAGGTGGTCAGAGTTAGGTGAAAAGAACTCGCGTCAAGCATGGATCAATGCCGCAAAGAAACGGTACTTCCACTCACTTGGACCAACTGGCTACAAGAAGAAAATTCCAATCTGGGATAAGATGGAAGAAGATTTGCTTGCTAGAGGAATCGCGCCGGCGACAATCAATTGGCCAGAGCGATCAAGGCATTGGTATTACGCTCATGGGGGCACTCTAGATCTCAATGATGGGTCGATTATATAAAATGATGAGATAAAAGAGGCGGTGCTGGTATCCTTGTTGCACTTAAAGAGAAATCCGAGGGGAGATTCATTCTCGACAAAGAAAAAGATGAGCTAACTAGGGCTCTGGGGAATCCCAAACATCCCGGACGAGCTAGAGGTGTCGGCATGGTCCCGTGGAAGCTTGCATTTTTAGCGGATAGTGACACCTATAAAAGTCGTAAGCGCACCAAGGATGCACAGGAGAGAAGAGTTGAGAATTTGGATCGAGAGCTTCAGCAGACAAAAGTCGGCATCGCAGATGAAGTGTCTAGATAAATACAGACATTGCTGAGCCAAGGGCAGACGGTGCCGGGAGGATTACTTGTACCCGTCGGAGTTGGTGGTTCAGTTGGTGTTAGCCCGCTCTCTCAACGTCGAAGTAGTGTTGCTTCCACGGAGCTCCTACCTACCGATGTCGGGAACAATAGTGCAAGCTATCAAGTGGATGAAATCACTCTGCGTACGCCATGTGAGCTACATATACTATGCAGGAACTTATCCACTAAGGTGGCTTACAGTATGGCTTATCCAGTGGAGCATGGGCAGACCATTCATGGGAATGGAGCAAATTTGTGAAGGATATAATGACTTAGACCTCGACATCGAAGGTGGCGATGGAGAAAGGACGTTAACGGATGCTGTCCACGGCAGTATCATTCTATGGAAGAAGCGTTACGTCCAATTTGCCAGTCAAGGGCCGTCATCTACTCCACCAAGGGATCCCCCGCAGCCACCGTCACCTTCAAGAAGGGACGAGGATGATCCAGAGCTACCACCTCCAAGTAGGGATGATGCCGGCTCACACATGCCTCCTCCACCAGCATGGCATGCCCCAAAGTGCTAAGCTGCGCCCTCATGGCGGACTACTCGCCAGAAAAAGCTACAACAAACCGTCGAAAAAGAGCCTACCGAAGAAGAAGAAAAGATGGCCGCCATGTTGAAGAAGTTACCTTACGACCAAACTGACGAGGAAACTGCTATGGTGTTGAAAGCCCAGGTCAAAGAACATTTCAAACCAGATGAGCCAGAGAAGCCGGTAAAAATAGATCCTAAAGCGAAGAACTTTTATAGATCAATGAGTGCGGCGAATCAGAAGAGATTCTTAGTATCTGACAACGACCGCCAGCTTGCAAAGTCTTATGAGAAACAAATCAGTGAAGGCTTTGGTAAGAAGACCACCGCTGGTCAGCAAAAACAAGCCAACAGTGCAGCCACGGGTAAGAAGGCGGCCACTCCTAAGAAGAAACAAGTCGGTCAAAGCTCAGCTAGGAGGATGGACGCAACTGCCCAATCACAATTGCAACAAAAATGTTGACGACGAATCACTTGCTCAAATGATCGCGGAAACGAGGGCCTTTCACCGTCACAACTTTTAGAGGGTGAACTTCCTAAGGCAACCATGACACATTGGGAGAATTGGTGCGGCGAACCAATGGTGCCCCCATTTTCTGTAAAGCTACTTACCACTCAAGCATACCGATTCCATACATGGTATATGGAGATGCTTTGATACAGGACCATGATTACTTCCGTGGGCCGGCTCTCTTAATTTTGGATTTCAAGGATGTGTATATGTTCTACCATCAAGATGCCATAGACCTCTCTTTGATGAGCTGCTAGGTTGTGTAAGTTTGTTTCACTGATCTATTCTTGCAATACTTGGCGCCTTAATTATAATTTGCAACAATAATAATCTATTTTTGTCATATAGGATGGAGATCCATACGTGCCGCGAAAAATCCTACAATAATGTCGGCTTCATGGATCCATTGTTGGTAAATGTCGTACTTGTAACCGTCAAGCCACTACATGTGGTGGACAACAAATACTTGTACCTGGAGAGACAAAGAAGCAAGAATTACATTTCTGCCTTACAATTTCAAGTGAGTATTTCTCTATATATATGTATAACTTGTGCATGTATTTGTGTATATCTACAGGTTCCACTGGATACTCCATGTGATTGTCATAAACACCGGTCATATTTTTGACTTGGACTCAATGCGAAAACCCCGGGAGGATTACCAACCAGTTATAGACCTGATTCACATGGTATGGACATGTTTCCGTGCAAATGTTCGAGGAAATTTCAAAGCAAAATTGGATGTGAAGACAGACTTTCCGGTATGTGGCTGGAGTACCACGCATATCTCGTCATATCACACTAATATATAGCTGTCATGGCTAACTTTATTCGCCCCCACTTTAAGTGTGCCAGACAGGAACAAGGGACGAATCTATGTGGATACTACGTCAGCCAGTGGATCCACAGCTTTATTTGTCCAAAAAAAGACTACCGAAGACCTCATGGTATGAAATCAAACCATTCATATTTACATATGATTTGTTATTTAATGTGTATAATCTAGTGTTATGTCATGGATAATTAGATTAAAATGTTCTCAATTAGGATCAATCCATAGGATGTTTTACCATGAAGAGCTCCCGATGAGAGAAAAAGCAAAAACTATCGCGGACCAACTATTTGGATTCATTATGGACCAAGTTATAAATCCAAATGGTGAGTACGACCATGACGGACATGATATTTCTCAATATCTCTCCATATCCGCCCCTTCTTCCAGTTCTACTCGTTAATTGTAAACAACTTGTAAATTAAGTAACTTCTGTAATATGTATATAGCTATGATAATTGCAATTACGTGAAAGATTGTGTAAGACATATGACACGTACCTACACACATAGACGAATTGCATCTAATAAACAAAAACAATACACATTTAAAAAAAAGAACAAAATACCCTTTGGTATCGGGTGGTAATACCAACCGGTACCAATTGGCCTCCCTCGTAGCCTACGTGGGAGGACCCTTTGGCACCAGTTCTGTACCCAGTACCAAAGACCGAGCGATAAACGACTGGCCGATCTTCTGAGAGCTAGAGGGTAAATTCGATTGGTGGAGACTCGACATTGGCGATCCAGCTTCAAATCAAACACGATTCAAACCCTGCAACCATTACACCACTGCTCCGTTGGTTATCAACCAAGCACAACTTGATTGACCTCGCCGAGAAGGCTTTCCCTGCAAGCAAATCGAAAAACACAAGCAAGAAAGTGAAACATGCAATCTGAAATTGTAGATCTGTATGAAGCGAAAAATATGGTGTTCAAGCTCTGATCAATAAAGGACTTATCGCCGCAGGGTTGTAGAACAAGAACGGGGGTCCTGGATCACTGTAAACGGATTTGTCGCCTTCGAAAACTTGACTAAACAAAACTCCAAACCCTAATGTGGTAGCGGCTACTGAATATATACCCCAAGGGTCAACCTAGACCCCCGTCACACCACTCTTGGGCTCCAACACAATACACGGGCCAACGGCCCAAAAGGCGGTGACACAGCACCTTGACAGATTCTGTACGCCCAATTGTTTTGACTATTCCTATTGACTCAGATGGAACTTTGATGTGAGACAATGCCATTGAAAGCTCTATGAAATTATCTTTCCATCCATATAAGGAACGTCCAAAACGGACTCCGTATGGGACCTCGGCGTCATTTTTAGTGCGTGCTCCTCCTGAACTCCGAGGTGGGCTCGAACTTGAGTTGCTTTGGGCCTCCACTTTGGGGACTCGAACTGAATCAACTTCAGGCCTCCTTCTTGACTTGGAAACCCATGTTGGACTCCTTCAAAAGAAACAATCACTGCCATATCCATGGTTGTTATGTCCTCATCATCCTCCCCTTCTTGATGAAAAGCCGTCCTTGGCGTCGATTGTACTCGAAGCCGATCCTGCACAACAAAAAGGAGAAAGAGGTTGTGAAAACAAAAGGAACCATGACAATTCGAGGAGGAATGTCACCATGTTTTCAATTATGTAGTATGTCATCTCGCATAAAAATATCAGCAACCATGTATGCTCCATGATCAAAATGCACATGATGTTTGTCAACACTATGCTGCAAAAGATTAGTGCTAACAAAAGACAAAGCAGGACTGGATGGTCGTACATCAGAAAATTCAGCATCAACAGGCATAGGCAGCAAAGAACAATGCTCCCCTTCTTGGGAGACAAAACTACTAGAGGAACATATGAAAATATTTTTATTATGGTTGTCCTCTAATTGTTCACAATCTTGGACAACAAAAGGAGAATTCATATTGCTACGAATGTAGACTCTATGTATAATGTATTGTCCTCTGTTGTCATATTTGCCAACAACATGATATGTATGTTGATCAAATCGAGGCAAATCATCATATCTAAAAAATCTTTCTTCCAAATAATTTAGATTACACAAAACATCAAACTCAATGTAACCCAAAGTATTGAAAGTAGACAACAATTGTCGCTCATTATTTGCACCAGCAATATGAATAACATCTTTATTTTCAGCACAAGTGTTTTTTTTCCAAACCATGTAAAACATAAGCATTATCACATAATTCATCTTTATCACAATCAACATCAAGCAAATCATCATGTGACAAAGATAAATCAAGAGAAGAGTGCACTAATAGTTGCTCTATAGAAGCATGATTGGTGGGGGAATTCAAGATAGCAAAAGAAGCCTCACCATCCGT
Organism: Alloteropsis semialata; assembly: GCA_004135705.1. Taxonomy (NCBI): domain Eukaryota; kingdom Viridiplantae; phylum Streptophyta; class Magnoliopsida; order Poales; family Poaceae; genus Alloteropsis; species Alloteropsis semialata. The sequence goes on from CM014277.1 coordinate 33,311,355, forward strand.
GAGTGTAGCACCATGAGCGTACCTTTGCTCTCAATTTCAGCATGAGTAATAGGTGCTTTGTGAAGTGATGGTTCTGAATTTTCACATGAAGTTGTGAGCACCTCATTTTCCTCAATGGCATTCTCTTGCTTTTGTACATTATCCTACAAAAGGTTAGGCACAGCAAGAGGAAGAACAAGAGATCGATCCTCTATATGAGGCATCTCATCATTTGAATTCTTGATATAGCACTGACCGATCTTCCGAGAGGTAGAGGGTAAATTCGATTGGTGGAGACTCGACGTTGGCGATCTGGCTTCAAATCAAACATGATTCAAACCCTGCAACCGTTACACCACTGCTCTGTTGGTTATCAACTAAGCACAATTTGATTGACCTCGTCGAGAAGGCTTTCCCTGCAAGCAAATCGAAGAACACAAGCAAGAAAGTGAAACATGCAATCTGAAATTACAGATCTGTATGAAGTGAAAATATGGTGTTCAAGCTCTGATCAACAAAGTACTAATCGTTGCAGGGTTGTAGAACAAGAATGGGGGCCCTGGATCACAGTAAACGGACTTGTCGCCACAGTTACAATGAATCTATCATAGTCTCGACTTCGAAAACTTGACTAAACAAAACTCCATACCCCAATGTGGTAGTGTCTACTATATATGTACCCCAAGGGTTGACCTAGACCCCCTGGTCATGACCCTCTTGGGCTCCAACACGATACACGGCCCAACGGCCCAAAAGACGGTGACGCGGCACCCTGACAGATTCTTTACACCCATTAGACTCCTTCAAAACAAACAATCATGGTTGTCATGTCCTCATCACCGAGGCCTTTAGTCTCGGTTGTACAGTACCAGTTGCAGAACTGGTACCTATAGGGTTACTAACCGGTACCGATAGCGAGTTTTCCAGTAGTGAATTTTCACCCGTATAGTTGTGGAGATATAAAGGTCTAGATGCATCTGTTGGAAACACCAACCGATACTAAAAGGTGGCTTTAGTACATATTCTTGTTACCAATCTGTACTATAAGGTCCCGAGGTATTAGTACCGGGTGGTCTCCAAGGGTGTACAAAAAAGAATATATCTCACTTCGTTAGATGTGGTTTGCACTAGAGGTGGTAAGGTCGTTATGCGCGAGGCAAGAGGTTGTGTGGCCGAATTTTGGGGAGCACACAAGCGCATTTTCATGCAAAAATCACATGCGGTGATCTCCTAGGGGCTTGAGAAAATAGTTACGGATTCCCTTTAGTACAAGTTAGAAAGACCATCTGGTACTAAAGGGTTGTATTTGTACTGTATGCTTACCTGGTACAAATGTCTCCATTCTTTAGCTTTAGTTTGGGGCTACCAGTTCTAGAATTGGTACTAAAGGTGATTTTGGAACTGGTACCAATGAGAGGCTTTCTAGTAGTGTTTGGGATAGGAAGCGATGTGTAGGCATGTGTGGTGTTGTATGAACTGTAATTAGCAGCCTCATTATTTTGGTTAGAGTTTACCGAAGGAGGCATAATAGTTAGTGGTTCTGGCTGCTCTACAAAAGGCACCATGAAACCGGTCTAATCGGATCCAGGAATTAGTCTGATCGAATTCGTCGTACTCGACGCTTGAGTCTGTCCAGGTGGCGGTGTTTGTCCTAGGTAAAAATTAGCCGGTATAGCATACAATGGATTTTCGGGAGGTTGCTTTGGTGTAGTCGACGAACTAGCATGCATGGTCCCATGTTGCATTTTTGGTGGAATGTTATAGGAATTGCAAAACTATGATCAACTGATCTACCCCTCTCATATCCATCCATTCTATCCATAAGATCGCCTACAAGGTCGTCTCTATGGAGAAATGCAGTACTAATCTTTTTAAGGGAATAGAAGGATTGGATGGTGGTTTACTCACATGGCGTACTACCTCAGCCTTTTGGCTGTTGATTGTGAACGGAGCATCATGAATTTCTGAGTTCTTGTCACCTTTTCCTAGGGTTCTTGATATACTCCTTTGCTGCATCAAGCCCTAATCTTTCTAAGGGATTAGAAAGATTGGATGGTGGTTTACTCACATGGGGTATTACCTTAACCTTTTGGCTGTTGATTGCGAACGGGGCATCATAATTCCTGAGTTCTTGTCACCTTTCCTTAGGGTTCTTGATGTACTCCTTAGCTGCATCAAGCTTCTGACGCTCCTCCTCACCATGGTATTGAATGAAAGTTATCACGATGTTTTCTTTGTCGAGTTCCATAGCAGACCCCATCTTGCTAGGGTTGGTTAGATCTGTTAAGACAACCAAGATCTCCAAATTTCGCAGTGGAGTCACCAACTATGTGTTGGCACCTATTTTGGCAATCACACCAAAAATTGTGCCGCATCGTGTGGATCTGCAATGGATCGAAAACTTGAAGCAGCTCTTGCGTGCTAATCAATCATATTGGTTTCAAAATCCGAGTAGACTGGATTCCTATGGTTTGCTATGTCAATCTACGAACACTTGCCCAAGATGGAGCCCGTCAAGACTGGCACCACTAGGGTTTGTCTCAAATCGATAGGCCACTCAGAGAGCCGTCTATCATCGTGGAGAAAAATAAGTGTTGAAAAATCTAGGGTTTGAAAGAGATGAAAAAATAGATGTATTTCTGTTTTATCAATTGGAGCCATATTTTGGACATGTGGTGTTACAGGATAAATATAGAAAAAAATGATCATCAATTTTGACGATTATATGGTATACCAACTACACCACCTGAATATATCTCAAAGGTACTAATGGGCACTATACTGCTTGTTTCAAATTGTCATCTAGTAGCATTGCAGTTGCATCATGCCAGGGAATGAATTTGTGTGCATTCGGCCCTGTTTGGGCGAGCTTGTGGCAGCTTTTGAATTTGTGTGCATTCGGCCCTATTTGGCCGAGCTTGCGGCAGCTTTTGCTTCCCTAGTAAGCTCCAAAAGCTAGAAGGTCCCCAAACATGTTGCTTCTTTACGCCCCTAAAAGCACAAAAGGCAATGCTTTCTATTGCAAGCTGAGAAACTCGCTTGGGGTAGGTTCAAGAGCGTTTCCCGGTTGACCAGCAAGAATCTTCTTGTTGACGATCAAAATTGGCACGACAGAGAGTTGCTTGCGATCTGGGCAAACCGGTGACACCAGTTTTAGAAACCGATAGGACCGGATTTTGTGACATTGTCAAATTAGCATTTTGACTGCACCATTGCGTATCTTGCGTCGAGATGATCAAAATGCATATATAGAAAGTTCGATTTGGAGTTTGGATGAGAGAGTTATGGGCTTGGAAAGATCTTCACCTGGACAAAACCGGTGGTACCAGTTTTGTAAATCGAGTGTTACCGATTTTAGGCAGAGTCCTAGTAGATTTGGAGATCCATGTGGATTACGACTTGTAAAAAAATTTTCTTGCGGGGCAAGACCTCCCCACGCTATAAATATAAAGGGCCACGGCCGATTTAGGGTTTATCCAATCGATCAAATACAAGTATCTGTACTTTTTATCCCTTCCAAACCCTAACTTTTCCAACCCCTTCTGCTGTTCATGCTACGTCTCTACGGCGTTTGACGGCGTTCTGAGTGGCCTGCCAATCTCAGAATAACCCTAGGAGCGCCAGCCCTGACGGGGTCCCTCCCGGACCGACATTCGTAGGTCGACGCAACAAACCCTAGAGATCCTGGCACCGGATTTCCAAAACCGGTTGTACTGGTTTTGGCAGGGCTGCTGCTGATGAATCGATCCGTTGCGGATCCGCGTGAGTTAGCGCACGTTTCGGTTTGTTGGCCAAAAAAAAACGTCAAAACACTTCTCTTAGACCATGGAGGCCCTCCCGTCAACCCGAGCCTCAGGTGCCAGTGCCTCTTCCCACCGCCGCTCCCCCGAGGCCCCGACCTCCTCAACACGTTCATCTCCCGGCCATTGCCCCCTGACCACCTCAGTGGTCTGTCTGGGCGTTCCCATCGCCATTCCCCCAACTTCTTCCACATTGGCATCTCCTTGTCGCTGCTCCACTGACAGCCGCCGTAGTCGATCTAGCCCCAGTGACCTTGCTTTCTCAACCGAAGCCACCGCCCTGAGTTCACTCCCTTGATGGCTTTCACCGGCCATGAGCTCGCTCCCCTAACGGCCGATGTGGCACCAAGCACTGCTCCTCCGATGACCACCGCGGCCATTGCTGCAACCTCTAGATCCAGCATGGGGAGAGCAGCCACTGCCATTACTTCGGCTCCCAGCTCCTCGATGTTAGGGAGTATTCGGCCAAAGCGACCTCCGGGCTTAAATATATTTTTGGCTGACCAGGTTCTAATCGAAGTGCTTGCAGGATAACAGGACTTCGGTCACCTTCGGGCTTGACGCAGGCCTCGGCGTCGTTCCTAGTGATGCGGGACGACTCCGGATAAAGGGCGAAGTCGAGCGAAGTTCCTCCAGGTACTTCGGGAAGCGCGAAGAAGGCGGAGGCTTCGAAGCGTTGTGGGGCCCCGAGGGGATGGTACGGACTTCGGACGGGACCCACGGCAGGAAATGACCCGTGTAGGGGTAACTTTGGTACGGTTTGCAGGGGCATTGTTGTAAACAAGGCTTAGAGTTATTATGTACAAGGGTACATTTGTAATCAAACTCAATGATGCAAACTCTATAAATAAGAGCTTCGACTCGTAATAGAGGATCGGATCCTTGGGAGAGAAAAAGCACTCTGTTGTTTTATGTGTTGTCTCCTTAGGACGTAGGGAAGTGTTTGCACTTTCCACTGTACGGGAAGTTACACCCAACAGTTTGGCGCCGTCCGTGGGTCGTTCCGAAGTACCACTATGCCGAACAGCAAAAAATCGAAAGCCACTACACAAAGGCCGCCCGATGACCCGTCGGCGGCACAGCAGGCTCTGACCACGGCGAACTCGCAGATACCGCGAGATCACGCGGGCGAAGAGCCGACGCTCGAAGACCTTGCCACCGGGGACCTCGAAGTGGGTCTCCTGGAGGCGGGCATTCTCGAAGAAGACATTCAAGAGCTGCGTAGAGTCGAAGGTTTGCTATTGCAGAAGTACAATGCAAGCAAGCCGTCGTCCTCGCACGCGCAGATTCGCTCGAAGACGGCGGCAGCATTCGCCAAGGGGGTGGACCCCCAAGCCGAAGACGAAGCCGCGAAGAAGCAGCACGAAGACAACCTTCGCCTCGACTTGTTGAGGCAGGAGGTGGCCAAGAAGAGGGAGCAGCTGGAGCACTTGCAGCGGTTGCACGAGGACGCGCATCAGCGAAGAGAAGACCCGCAGTTGCTGGCCACTTTGGCTCAACTCGCGGAGGAGAACAAGAAGCTGCAAGACCAGATTGCAAGCCTTCGCCCGCCGACTGTTTCACCACAGCTTGTGGAGCACTGTGGTGAGGGCGGCGCAGAGTCAGATGTCGAGGAGGTAGCCAAGGAAGACCTGGGACGCAGGTCAACAAGGTTCATCGCCGAGCCACGAAGGTCAGGCAGGATGCCACTACCAACCACTTCGCTCTCTGTTCAGCTGGAGCACACACGGTGGCCTGCGAAGTTCAGGTTGCCAGCTTCTATGCCGGAGTATGATGGGCAGTCTGATCCCAGAGAGTTTCTGCTGAGGTACGAAACGGCTATGTCGGCAGCGGGGGGCGATGATGCAGTAAGGGAGAAGGCGTTTATTATGGCGATCAAGGGCCCGGCGCAGCAATGGTACGCGAGCCTGCCTCGGGGGAAGATATATGCATGGGAGGAGCTGCGTGACAAGCTGTATGAGAACTTCCAGTGTTTTCAGCCGGAGGAGCTGACGGCAGGGGACCTTCACTCCTTCTGTCAGGGTGACAAGGAGACGCTCCAAGAATACATAAAGCGCTTCGTTCAGTTGCGCTCCAGGGCACCGAATGTGTGAGAAGATACGGTCATCGACGCGGCGATCAGAGGCCTCAGAATGGGGGCGTGCGCGGAGTTCCTCGACAGGTGTCGCCTCGATCGGAGCGGGAGCTCTTCGAGATCATGCAGACATACTGCAGATCAGATCGAGGTCGGCGCAGGAGGCTCGAAGACCAGAATCAAGGGAAGAAGAGTAAGAAATTTTGGCCGCAGGGTCAATGGGAAGAACAGAAGCAGCAGTCTTCGCAGAAGGGAGACTTCCCGGGTAAAGGCCGCACCGTTAACAATGTCGAAGGCGAGCCTCATCATCAGAATCGGCATCCACAGGGGCGCGCTGAGTCGGAGTCAGCGTCAGGGGGCCCGGGAAGAGGCGGAGCCACGGATCGCGGAGGTCGTGGAGGTCGCGGAGGTCGCGGAAAAGGCCCAGGAAGAGGCCAGAAGAAGGACGGCGAGGGAAAAACACCGTACTGTTTCTTCCACGGGAGAGATCAGGGGCACTTCACTGCTGAGTGTCCAGATGCGATGGAAACGAAGAGGAGAATGGTGGAGGAAGAAGAAAGAAAGAAGCTTCAGCCAATGAGGACGGTGAGCTACACTTCGGCAGCTGGGGACTCTGCCCAGTACAGGCCGATGAATTATTGGCCACAGGGGCAGTCGTTCGTGGCAAGCAATTATGTCCTCACGCTTCCACCACCTCCACCACCACCAGCCTTCGTGCAGCCGCACCAGCCTTACTACCCGGCTGCGTGGGTGACGAAGGTCTGAATTAGGGGTACCCAATCAAGCCCTTAATCTGGGAGCTCACGATAATCCACCCCTCAAAAGCAAAAACCGAAGAACCAAATCAAAGCAGATTCTCCATGCCCCAACACCTCGGAGGCCGCCCGACGAGTCTCCGATTCGCCCGACGAGTTCTCCGCCTCCGAGCGGTTCCGCGGCTCGCCCGAGGAGTTCTCCGCCTCCGAGCGGTTCCGCGGCTCGCCCGAGGAGTTCTCCGCCTCCGAGCGGCTCTCCGATTCGCCCGGGGAGTTCTCCGCCTCCGAGGAGTCTCCGGCTCGCCCGGTAAAACTACTCGGCCACGTCCCGGCCCATCCAGCGCCGTACCCACTTGGTACCCGCCGCGTCAGAGCATGATGGGCGTTCGTCCTTCGCCACGGCAGCCACAGTGGTGCCCGTCTCATCCGAACAGGAACGCTACAGTCCTGAGAGAAACGCATGCGCAACACCGGGCGCCCAAGGACGACCCCAGGCGCCCATGGACGACACCTGGAACCCGAAGAGGACACCTGGAGTACCCGAAGGCCTCGAGCGAGTCAACCACGACCCGGAAACTACCCGGGAGCTTACCCGAGAAGACATCTACACCAACCACCCGGGATGTACGATCCCGGGTCCGGCGGGATGCCCACTCCGTCAACACCTGCTCCCTGTACGGCTCGGCGCGCGGCGCCAGCTAAAGGCCTCGGGGGCAGTAACTCCCCTTGTAATTTTCTTCTTTCTTACCCCCGCTCCCTTCTCTCCTTGAGGCTATAAAAGGGGACAAGGGGACATCAGTGGGGGGAGGGACGAACATCAGTCGAACATTCGGACACAGCACGAACAGCACGCTCACTCGCACAGCACAGGGACCTGGGACCCTCTCCCTCTCCCGACCAGTTTGTATCCCCTACTACAGACTTGGACTTGAGAACATCGGCACACACTGGACGTAGGGTGTTACTCTCCGGAGGCCCGAACCAGTCTAAACCCCCTGTCTCTTGAGTCACCATCCGGGCCCCGACGCGCGATCGTAGAAATTTACTTGCCGGCGGTAGAGAACCCCGACAGTTGGCGCGCCAGGTAGGGGCTTTCGCGTGTCACGACACTTCACCAGGGCTCGGATGGCCCACAGCAGCGCCTCGCTGGCGCCCGGCGATCACCTGCGGTTCGGCTCCCTCGACTTCGTCTTCGGCAAGTCGGTGGAGCCCATCATCGGGGCAACTTTCGTGCGCCCCAAGCTTGCCCGCGACGACGACAAGACGTTCCACGACGAGGGGCCCAAGCCCTCCCACGCCACGGCGGGAGCCACCGCCTACGTCCTCGACCTGCTCGGTGGGGACCTGGCGGCCGCCCTGGGATGGAGCCCATCCCAGGAACGCTTCCGCAATGTCTCCTACATGATCACCAACCTCGCCCTCCAGGTTGGAGGGCAGGAGCAGCTCCCCTGGGACGAGTTCATCGACTGCTACAACGCCATGTACCCGGAGGGACAGCCAGGCCTGCCGAGCGACCCGGCGGCCACCCCGACACCGACGGAGTCCGACCCCTGCGTCTCGCCAACCGCCAAAAGCGCGGTGAGCGAGCAAAGCTTGCACCCGCGGTTGAGGTGGGCTCCGCCGAACTTCGACCCTTCTCGGGAGTGCTTCATGTGTCACACCCCCGACGGGGATGTGCAGTCCGCCAGCAGCTCGACGAGGGACGGCGCCCCCACAGCACCACTTGCCAACGCCACTGCGGCTCCGCCTGCCCGAGCCCCTGCAGCTCCGCCTGCCAACGCCCCTGCGGCGCCACCGCCCAACGCCCCGGCGGACGATGCCCGGCGGGTCAGGCTGCAGGAGCTAGACGAGGCCCGGCGTCAGATCGAGGCAGAACGACAGCAGCTCAACCGCGAGCTCGGGAGAAACGCGGATGGAGGAGCCGCCCGCGCACGGGCCCGGGACGTGCAACAGCGCATCGTCAACGACGGTGGCAACGCCAACGATGCGCCGGTCTTCAACCGGGCGTCCCAGAACCTCGCAGCGGCTGCTGTCCTGCTCTGTGAACACCCTGAACCAGCGGCGCCCGAAGATCGAAGGTTCCATCAGCTGCTCCGCGCGCTCCTGGAAACCGCAGCAGTCCAACAGGCAGAAAGCTCCGCCTCACGCCAGCGAGCTCCTCGGGAGCCCGATCGAGAGCATTCCGTGCATCATCACGGGGCCGCAGCCGACGGAGGCGCCAGACGACGGGACGAGCACCATCAGCACCGCCCACGCCGAGCCTATAACAGGCGGCGCGGGGGCCGCTACAGCGGCGAGGACCGGAGCAGGAGTGTGTCACCCGACCCCAGGGGGCCGCGTGCCTTTGGACCCCGCGTCCTCGGCGCTCAGGTCCCTCCGCGCTTCCGAGCTCCCACGACGGTGCCCAAGTACGACGGGGACACAAACCCCAGCGTCTGGCTGGAGGACTACCGGCTCGCGTGCCATGCGGGGGAGCGCAAGACGACTACTTCATCATCAAAAGCCTCCCCCTCTACCTCGCCGACTCGGCTCGGACATGGCTGGAGCATCTCCCTGCAGGCAAGATCGACAGCTGGGCGCAGTTGCGTGATGCCTTCATTGGCAACTTTCAGGGCACCTATACTCGCCCCGGGAACCCTTGGGACCTCCGCAACTGCCTCCAGGCAGAAGACGAGACTCTGCGCGACTACATCAAGCGCTTCTCTAAGCGCTGCACCGAGCTGCCGAACACCGCCGACACCGACGTTGTCTCCGCGTTCCGGTTCGGAACCACCTGCGCGACCCTCATCCATGAGTTGGGACGCAGGAAGCCACGAACCATCCGGGAGCTCCTCGACATCGCCACCGACTACGCCGATGGGGAGGACGCCGTCGCTGCAACCCTTGATCGGCCTCAGGGCAAGGGCAAGCAGTCGGAGGCGGTTGCCGAGGGCACCTCCGCCCGACCCGACAAGAAGAAAAGGAAGGACAAGCGGAGGCGCGATGGCGGCATGGTAGCGGCGGCCGAGCGGAAGGCCGCTAAACCCAAAGGGAACCCGGCGCCGAGGGACCACTTCGAGAAGCTCCTCGAGGCGCCCTGCACCAACCACGAGGGCCCCGTCAAGCACGCCCTGAAGGACTGCAAACTCATGAAAAGCTTCCTCGCCGGCACCCTGAAGAAGAAACCATACGAGAACCGAGACGGGGCCGGAGGCCCGAACGACGACGACGGTTACCCCAGGGAGGACGGCGCGGTCCTGATGATCGTCGGGGGGTCGGCGGCCTGCCCCTCGAAGCGCGACGAGAAGTTAATCCGACGAGAAGTTTGCCACACAGAGCCCGCGGTGCCCTCCTACCTAAGATGGTCCGAGGCCCCGATCACCTTTGATCGCTCCGATCATCCCGACCATGTCCCACAACCCGGAAGGTACCCGCTCGTGGTTGCTCCTCTCTTTGGGACGAAACGCGTCCACAAGGTGTTGATGGACGGTGGGAGCGGCCTCAACATCCTCTACGTCGACACTCTCGATGAGATGGGGATCTCGCGGTCCCGGCTTCGGCCATCCGCGGCGCCATTCCATGGGGTCGTCCCCGGGGTGGACGCAATACCGCTCGGGCAGATCGACCTGCCCGTCACGTTCGGGACTCCACGGAACTTCCGCAGAGAAACCCTCACTTTCGAAGTGGTGGGATTTCCTGGGACGTATCACGCCATCCTCGGGAGGCCTGCATACGCAAAGTTCATGGCTGTCCCGAACTACACGTACCTCAAACTGAAGATCCCCGGACCCAAAGGTGTCATCACCGTGGGGACTTCATTTGAGCATGCGTTCGCCTGTGAAACCGAGTGCTTCCAATTCGCGGAGGCGCTCGTCCAGTCCAAGAAGCTCGCCGCTGAGCCTTCACCCAGGGACCCGGATATCCCCGAGACCTCCAAGCGTGCTGCGTGCTCCTTTGAGCCAGCCAAGGACGTCAAGGAGGTTGCCGTGGCCAACGATGGTCGCACCCTCCGTGTCGGGACGGCGCTCGATCCTCTATAGGAAAGCGCGCTCGTCGACTTTCTCCGCGCAAACCTCGATGTGTTTGCATGGAAGCCCTCGGACATGCCGGGGATTCCAAGGGAAGTCGCCGAGCACAAACTTGATATTAAGCCTGGCGCTCGACCCGTCAAACAGAGGCTTCGACGTTACGACGAGGACAAGTACAAAGCCATCGGCGAAGAGCTCAAAAAGCTCCTCAGCGCCGGCTTCATTAGGGAGGTATACCACCCCGAGTGGTTGGCCAACCCCGTCCTTGTAAAAAAGAAGAATGGGAAATGGAGGATGTGCGTTGACTATACTGGCCTTAACAAGGCATGTCCAAAAGACTCCTTCCCTCTTCCGCGTATAGATCAGGTGGTCGACTCCACCGCGGGGTGCGAAACCCTCTGCTTTCTCGATGCGTACTCCGGGTACCATCAGATCGCGATGAGCCTGGCCGACCAGCTCGCAACATCGTTTATCACGCCTTACGGCACCTTCTGCTATTCGTCTATGCCATTCGGGCTGAAAAACGCGGGCGCCACGTTCCAAAGATGCATGCGACGCGTCTTTGGCGACTTAATCGGCCGACTGGTCGAGGCGTACGTTGACGATATAGTGGTAAAATCCAAGCGCACTGGCGACTTGGTCTCCGACCTCGCAGCTGTCTTTGAGAAGCTCCGGCTGAACAAAGTAAAGCTCAACCCCGAGAAATGCGTTTTCGGGGTCCCAAGAGGCATGCTCCTCGGTTTTATCGTATCGGAACGAGGCATCGAAGCCAATCCCGAGAAGATAACCGCCATTACCGACATGGGGCCGATCCAGAACGTGAAGGGGGTCCAACGCGTCGCGGGATGCTTGGCCGCGCTCAGCCGTTTCATCGCCCGACTCGGGGAACGGAGCCTGCCCTTGTACCGGCTGCTCAAGAAGTCGGATCACTTCGTCTGGAACGCCGAGGCGCAGCAGGCCCTCGACTCGCTTAAGGCATCGCTCAAAAACCCACCGATCCTGACCGCTCCGGCGGAAGGGGAGCCCATGCTGCTCTACATTGCGGCAACCACCCATGTGGTAAGCACCGCCCTCGTCGTCGAACGAAACGAGCCCGAGAAGGTCCAAAAGGTGCAACGCCCCGTTTACTTCATCAGCGAGGTCCTGTCCGACACCAAGGTACGATATCCCCAGATCCAAAAACTTGTCTACGCCGTCCTCATCACTAGGCGGAAGCTCCGGCACTACTTCGACGCCCACCCCATCACGGTGGTGTCGAGGTATCCACTCGAACCCCGAGGCCGACGGGAGGATAGCCAAGTGGGCGCTCGAGTTGATGGGGAAGAACATCACCTATGCACCTCGGGACACCATCAAGTCACAAGCGTTGGTCGACTTCATCGCCGAGTGGACTGAGGCCCAGACTCCCCCGACCTCTATCGAGCACGAGACTTGGGTCATGTACTTCGACGGATCGCTAATGAAAGAAGGGGCAGGTGTCGGCCTGGTCTTTGTCTCGCCTCTGGGCGTGCGCATGGAGTACATGGTTCGGCTGCACTTCTCGGCCTCCAACAACGCCGCCGAGTACGAGGCCCTCATCAACGGACTCCGTATTGCCCTCGAGCTTGGCATACGGCGTCTCGAGATCCGAGGAGACTCGGAGTTGGTCGTCGATCAAGTGATGAAGGAGTCGAGCTGCGTCAGCCCCAAGATGGCCGCCTACTGCCGGGCGGTCCGCGAGCAAGAAGACAAGTTTCTCGGCCTCGAGCTCAAGCACGTCCAACGACGATACAACGAGGCGGCCGACACCCTCGCCAAGGCGGCCTCCAACCGGAAGCCCGTCCCCCATGGAGTGTTCGCCAGGGACCAGCACGCCCCCTCCATCCGACTCGACGACGAGCCACCCGAGCCTCCATTGCAGGAGGAGGCGGAAGTGATGGAAATTGACGCTGCGCCCGAGCCTAACCTCGAGGATCCCGACTGGAGGATCCCGCTACTCGAGTGGATCGTGCAGGGCAAGCTCCCTCCCGACCCGACCGAGGCTCGGCGGATCGCGCGCTGGCCAAAACTTTCACGCTCATTGAGAGAGAGCTTTACCGGCGAGGCACCTTTGGCGTCCTAATGCGCTGCATCCCGATCGACCAAGGTAAGGAATTGCTAAGGGATATCCATGCAGGAGCATGTGGGCACCATGCCGCGCCAAAGACACTTGTCGGGAAAGCTTTCCGGCAAGGGTTCTACTGGCCAACCGCGGTGGCCAATGCCAAGGACATCGTGCGCAGCTGCGAAGGCTGTCAGTTCTATGCAAGGCAAATTCACCTCCCGGCGCAAGCCCTGCAGACCATCCCCATCACTTGGCCCTTTGCCGTATGGGGTTTGGATTTGGTCGGGCCGCTAAAGAAAGCACCCGGGGGCTTCACGCATCTCCTCGTCGCCGTCGACAAGTTCTCCAAATGGATCGAGGCAAGACCCATCAGGAGGGTTCGCTCGCAAGAAGCTGTCCAGTTCTTCACCGACATCATCTACCACTTCGGGGTCCCGAACGTGATCATCACCGACAACGGCACTCAGTTCACGGGCAAAAAGTTTCTCAACTTCTGCGACGACAACAACATTCGAGTGGACTGGGCCGCCGTCAGCCACCCCAAAACCAACGGACAGGTGGAAAGAGCCAATGGCATGATCTTGCAAGGACTGAAGCCACGAATCTTCAAACGCCTCGAGAAGTTCCGGGCAAGGTGGGTCGCAGAGCTCCCGTCGGTCCTCTGGAGCTTGCGAACCACTCCAAGTCGAGCCACGGGCTGCACGCCCTTCTTCATGGTGCACGGGTCCGAGGCGATCCTCCCAACTGACCTCGACTACGGCAGCCCAAGGGTTCGCGCCTACGACGACGAAGGGAATAAAGCCTCCCTGGAAGACGCCGTCGACCAGCTGGATGAAGCGCGCAGCATTGCACTACTCCACTCGGCCAAGTACCAGCAGGCCCTACGACGATACCACGACCGCAACATCCGAAGCCGGGCCTTTCAAGTCGGCGACCTCGTCCTCCGACGGGTTCAAAGCAACCGCGGCCGCCACAAGCTGTCGCCGCCATGGGAAGGCCCCTACATCGTCGACCAAGTCCTCCGCCCGGGGACTTTCAAGCTCAAGGACGCAGATGGCCAAGTCCTCACGAATGCTTGGAACATAGAACAGCTACGTCGCTTTTACCCCTAAAAAGTATCTATACTTTGTCATTCGCTTGTGGTAATAAAAGTGCTCTTCCGTCCCGAGTACTTCATGAGCTTGTAGTCGTTTCCCGAGACACTCCCTGAGCCCTCTGAGATAAGAGGCGAGTGACCCTTTCCCCACAGAGGGCCGAATGATCTCGACAACCGACACGATAATTACCTACTACGGCCTGTTAACCACCAGGGGTTCGAAGGCTGGCCCGTCGAAGGGTTCGACAGCCGCCCCCGGGCACCCCGAGCGAGGGGCAGCAAGGGATGGGTCCCAGCGGCCAGTACCCGGGCGCACGAGCGTCACGGGCATCCCGAACTGCATTCGAGTCTTGATGGAAAGTAAGATCATGGTTTTTCCTCCGATGGAAAGGCAAAGAGCCGCCAGGTCCGGTCGAACGGACTCGGTAACTAGATGATCTCGCCACCGACAATTTGAAGCTAATCACCAGCTGATCCGATCGGAACCCGTCGAGCGGGATGCCGAGGCTTCACTCGAATTGACCCGTTATCAGCTCATACGGACACCGCATTTTCGGCCAGCGAAGCAAAAATACGGCGCGGTCCGGCCCCTCCACCTTTTGCGGAAAAGGTGCATGAGGGGTAACGATGTAAGGAGAAACAGGCCTCTCCACCAGCACCCTGCATCGCGTGGGGTCCCAGGTCACGAAACAAGGCCTATAAGAGGCCGCGCCACGACGAAACGAGGCCGAGGATGAGCCCGAGAAGTCTCCACCTCGCCCAACGAGTCCCCGCCTCTCCCGAAGAGCCTCACACTCCCCTGCGGGCTCGCACAGCTACGTCGCTTTACCCTTAAAAGTACCTGTACTTTTCAATTCGCAATAATAATCAAAGTACTGCGCTGTTCCGAGTACTTTATTCGCGTACGGTCGTTTTCCGAAATGTACCCCGCAAGTTCCCAAGGCTAAGCGGCGGGCGATCCCTTCTCTGTGCAGGATCACCCACCGCTCGGGGGCTCCACCCGGGGCCCGGTGCCCCTCCGTTTTTTCACAAAAACTCAACAAGTGATCGCTCTCGCGCGCGATCAAGCGGTATACTTTTGCGCTTGCGAGAAAGGAACGTCAGCTCGAGGGGCTTCGTGACCACGCTTGTCCAAGTTTCGAGTGCTCACGCCCCTGCGGCTACGGCGCTAACTTGCGGGCGAAGTCCAAGCCCTCGGACCGACGTCTTTTTCCCGAGAAGCAATAAAGGAACCGCCTCGACTAGTTGTTGCTTTCAGCATATCGATCTGCTGCTTGTCATTGTTCGAATCTTCCGAAACTACTCGGGGGCTGCGAGTCCGAGTGCCCAATCTCCCGAGTTCCTACGCCCCGGTGGCTACGGAACAGAGTCCGACGGGCAGGACCCCGCGCCTTTCCATCTCGACCCACGACCCCCAAAAGCATTCGGAAGAAAATGAAAATGGCAAACAACAGATAAAAACACGAGTTTTTTGAGCAACAACGATTATCCTTTAAAAAGGAGCTTTGTTCATTACACAACAAAATGATTAAGTCCTTTATATCTATCCTACTCCAGCCCAAGATCCTTCAGGGCGGCGGCCAGCACCTTATCGGCAAACGAGGAGGATTCGGCTTCGATCTCATCATACTCAGCATCCTCGTAGCCGGGGGCCCATCCGCCTTGCAGAGCCTCCCGATCCATGGTCGGGTAGTGCGACAAGAACATAGCAATGATCTTCCGCGCCATGCTCCGAGCAAGACACGAGGCCTGCGCCCGAGTCCTCCCTCCGACAAGGGCGAGGCGATCCACCAGGGACGGCCCGCCACCAACATTGAGCTCCTCGAGCAGGTGCTCGACCGCCTGGACCAAAGCCTGATGGACCTCGGACTTCTTCTCGAGGGCCCTCTGGCTCTGCTCGCCTGCCTCCCTGGACCTCCGAAGGTCCTCGACAACCCCTGCAGACAACCCTTCGTCAGTATCATTCTACAGGGAGGAAAACAAGAAGAAGGACGAGCGGAAACACGATACTTACTGGCCAACTCCGCCTTCAGCTCGTGACCAAGCTGCACCAGCTCTTGGTTGGCAGCAAAGGCCTTGGCCACCTCGCGCTTCTCGGCCTCGAGCTTGGCCTCCAGGTCAGCCTTCCCCTTCCGCAGGGCTGCATTGGCAGACAAGCCTAAGCAAACTCGCCGCCACGCGAGGAGAACGGAAAGAAACCGCCCGACAAGAAATGGGGAGGGATAACTTACCGAGGATCTCCTCCTCCCGCTTCCGGGCGACCTCCTTGAGGCGGGCCCCCTCTTCCTCCGCGGTCGTCAGCTTCCCGGCAAGCTCGACCAACTGGTTGTTGGCCGTCTTAAGGTCAAGGTCGCAGTGCTGGACGTCTATCTGAAGGTCCACCACCTTCGCCTTCAGCCCCTCGACCTCCTGCACGGCGGCGGCCTTTTCCCGGTTGGAGGTGTCCGCGGCCACCAGCGCCTCCATCACCGTCCTCTCGGCCTCATCCACCTTCGCCTCGAGGGTGGCCTTTTCCTTCGCGGCGTCCTCAATCGCCTCGTCCCTGGCCTCCCGGGCCTCGGTCAGCTGGGCCTCGAGCTGCTCCTTCTCGGCCTTCAGCTGTTGCACGGCGTGCCAAAGCCCGGACTCCCGGCGAAGGAACGCCGACTTCTCGGAGCTGCGCTCCATAATTTTCTGAACAAAAACAAAAAGAAGAGCGATAAGACACACCCCAAAACGGCGCCAAGACTAGAAGAACGAAGCCCAAGAACTCACCCGGGAAGGCCCGATGATCATCTTATTGAAGACCTCCTTCATATTATTGAGGCCCTCGGCGAGAAGTTGGCGCTGCTCCCTCTCCGCCGTGTCGTTCAGCTCGAAGATGGGATCCGCCGGGTTCTGACGATCGTACCACAACAATCGACCCTCACATGGCAGGTTCGGATTGTTTTCGATAGGTACGATGGCGTCAAAACGACGATCCATCGTCATCATCCCCGGCGTCTCCCGGAGAAAGCCCAGGCCCTCGCTCGAAGGGCTCGAAGGGCTCGGGGACTCCACGACCGGCCCCCTGCTGCACTCACCGACGACCCTCCGCGAGCTACCCTCCGGCGAGTCCTCGAGCACGACAACCTCTGGGGGAACCACCCCGGAGAGCTCGAGGGCTGTAGCGGCTGCCGGGATGGCAGCGTCTTGACGGGCGCCGGATGTCCCCGCCTCTGCTTCCTTGGGGCCAGCCGCAGCCCCCGGAGAGGCAGCGACCCTGCGGCCATCTTCCCCGGCCGCGTCACCGGACACGGCGACCTCCTTCGCTCCGGGGCGGGCCACCTCCTCCTGAGGAGTAGGCAGAGCCGCCTCCACCAGCTCCTCGGCCAGCTCGGCTTGGAGCGCCGCCACGGCCGCCTCCGTGGGGACGGTCTGTGCAATGGCCAGGCCCGTCGGGAGTGCGTCTCCCGGGCTGTCGCCGTCCCCTTCCGGCGCCTTCTCCTCCACAGAGGGCGCCACCCTCCGTGCCACCTTCTCGGCCTGCTCCGCCGAGGACACCGGCGCCACCTCCTCGGCCTGCTCCGCCGAGGGCACCGGCGTCACCACCTCGGCCCGCTCCGCCGCGGGCTCCAACGTCGCCTTCTCGGCCGGCTCCGCCGTGGGCTCCGGCGTCACCTTCTCGGCCTGCTCCGTCGCAGGCCTCGGCGTCTGCGCCGCCAAGCGCAGCGTCTTCTTTGGCGCCACCGCGAGCGGAGTGTCGGCCCGACTGGTTCATCACAAGTCGGGGAATCCGGCTGAGAAAAATGGCAACTACAGAAAAAAACAAAAACCACTCGAGAAAAACAGATCATCACTCACCTCGACGAGATGGTCCGAGTCCGCTTGAAACCCGTCGGCGCTGGGTCCTTCGGGGATGCGGGCCTCTTGGATACCGCGAGCGCCGTCGGGGCTGGGGCCACCGGCGCGGTTTCGGTGTCCCTACCCGAGTGGGGCGCCGCCCGACCAGACGAGCCTCCTCCTTCGACCGGTAACGGGTCCGGCCGCCTCGTCGTGGCCCTCACCGGGGCGGGAGGGGCTTGCGTCTCCACCACGGGCGTCCGGGGCGTGTCCCGCCCTTCGCTTTGCGCCCGCGTCGTTTGAGGGGCTGGCGGCGGCCGCCTATCATCTCGCGGCGCGAGCCTCTTGGGGGAGCGCGACGCCCCCGAGGACGAACCCCCCTTGTGGGCGCGCTCCGACAAGTCCCGGCTCCGGCTCCTCTCCCGACGAGGGGAGACCGGGTCCCGACGGGAACTCCTCCCCTCCTCGGGCACGTGGCGGGAGGACGGAGGCGTGCGGCTGCGCTTCTCGCGCCGGCTTTCCTCGGAGGACCGCTGATGCCGGTCCGACCGGGAGCTTTCGCTCCTCCCTGCGTCCGGCGGTGGCGGCCCTCCTCTCCCGCTAGACCCCGGTCGCTGCGCCGAGGACGAGGCGGTCATCGCCGCGACCGCCTTAAGCTTTCTAGGAGGCGCGTCGTCGTCGCTCTCCTCGTCATCACCACTCCCCGAGTCGTCCTCTGCGGGCTCCGACTCGGGGTCCTCGTCCGCGGAGACCTCTTCTCCCCTTCTCCTCCTCCTGGACCGCTCAGCGTTTCTCTCACGCTTGGCGACCTCTTTCTTCTTCCACTCCTCCCGGCGGTCTTTCCTCGCCTTGGCCCATTCGGCCTCGGCCCGGTTCTTCGCCTTGTCCTCGGGAAGCGGCGGCCGGGAGTAGGAGCAGTCAAGGCCCTTCATCTAAAAGAACTCGGGATCAGCCAACTAAAGACTACTCGGGGATTCAAGGCGGATGAAGGAAACCTTACCAGAGCCTTGGTGCGGGCATTCGGGAGCATAGGGAGAAGGCCCGGGGGAGGATATGCGTCGTGGCCCTTCCCCATCGCCGCCGTCACCCGGCGCTCCACCTCGGCCTCCGAAGGCAAGGGGCT
>CM014277.1:33345072-33350886 GCA_004135705.1 Alloteropsis semialata
CCCCTGAAGACTACTCCGCCGACTTAGGACACGTGGACATGGAGAACCTCAACGACTGCGACGGCTTCTCGGCGTTCACTGCCCGAGTAAGATCTATTCGAATGCCTGCTAATTTCAAACCTACAGGCATAGAAAGATACGATGGGAAGACGGACCCGACGATGTGGCTACGGACGTACAGCATCGCCATCCGCGCGGTGAATGGCGACCACGACTCCATGTGCGCCTACATCCCCGTCGCCATGACCAAGGTGGGGCTGAGCTGGCTCCACAGCCTCGAGCCTAGCTCCATCGACAACTGGGACACTCTTTGCCGCCAGTTCAAGAGCTACTTCCAGGGCAGCTCCATCCGGCCAGGCACAGCGTGGGATCTGGGCAAGGTGAAGCAGAACCGCGAGGAGAGCCTCCGCGACTACACTGACCGGTACATGGAGAACCGCAACCTGGTTCCCGACTGCTCCGAGTCCGAGATCATCAACTACTTCCTCGACGGCCTCGCCGACTCCGTCGTCTTCGAGCGCCTCTGCGAGGACATGCCAAAGACCTCCGGCGAGTTCTTTGGTCGGGTGAACAAGATGGCGAACGCCAAGGAAGCCGCTCGCCTCCACTACAGCAAGAAAAGCACTCGGGACGACGATCGGCCACCTCGCCGAGAGGACCACCCGAAGAAGGAGGACCAACGCCGAACCAGACCGGAGCCAAGCCGGACGGGTGACCGAAAGCGCTCGGGAGACTACACCCCATGGATCGCGGAGGCCCTCGCCCGCGGTCCAACTTCAACGCCGACTTCGAAAAGATGCTCCAAGGGTCCTGCCCCATTCACAAGCAATCCAAGCATCGCATGATCGACTGCATGGGACTCGCCGACGCCTACAAGAAGAAGGAGGGGAAGCTGCCGCCACGCAACGACGACAAAGGCGACAAGGGAAAAGGGCCCCCCGCGAACCCCGCTTTCCCAAACGTCGAGTGGCAGGTGAACTTCATCCTCGGAGGACCGCCGCCCGTGGATGACAAGCGCCGGGAGAAAGCACTCGGGACGACGATCGGCCACCTCGCCGATTTGCAGCGAAGGTTGGTGAGAAAGGGAGAGGATTCCAAAACTCTGGTACGAGTGAAAGTGTGTGCAGAAGTGGTCGATTAATCGATTCCCTCCACAGGCGGGCCCACCTCCCTTTTCATAGCCTAGGGGAAGTAACATGCTACAAATATTTATATAATAAAAGAACCTTACAAATCAACAGAAGTTGCTTGTAGCTCCAATAAACAAAATGATAAAAAGTGGGACCATCTGAGGTTCGAGACTCTTAGTTTGTTGTTCCCGGTACTCCTAATATTGACACACGACAGTAAGAATCTCTCGACTTGTTGTTATATCCTAGTCTTATCTTTGACAAGTATTAAATTTTTACTTAAAGTGCAACACTAGTCTCTAAAGTTACTCCATTTTTTACTGCCATTTTTGTGCACAAAACGCCAAAGGCGTATCGTGGCTGAATTTTTTTTAAAAAAGATATCGTGGCTGAATTGGTGAGAGGGATCGGAGTCCACTCCGTGTAGTGTAGCTGTGTTTGGCCCTGCCCCAGCCCGGCCCCCAGTGGATTAGGACTGTTGGTCAGAACACTGGAGCACCCGATCGTAGCTGGTTGGAGCAGCCTCTCTGTTCTGTTTGTAGCGCGGGCGCTGGTGGCCTCATCAGGACTGCGAGGTTTACTGGTCTTGGCCTGCTGAAATCTCAAACAGTGAGGAGTATCTTGCCGTGTTCGTTTGGCCGGATCAAAAAATTGATCCGGATTACTTCGCCCGCATGAAGCCCTAAACGAAGTTTATTTGCAAAATCTTTTCATAGATGAGTGCAACTTTGCGCGACGAATCTACTGCACCTAATTAGTCCATGATTTGCTACAGTAATCATCCTCTAATCGTGCGGTCAAATGCCTCATTAGATTCGTCTCGCGAATTTGACAGGGGTTGTGGAGATAGTTTTGTAAACTGGCTTTATTTAATACCCTTAATTAATGGTCAAAGGTGCATTTAATGGAGGATCAATTTTTTGATCCCCAAACGAACACGCTCAGAGTATGCACTGCACTGCTGACACTTTTGGCAAGTTGGGTGGATGGTAGCTTTTCGTTTCCCCCCGCGCACACGCAACCCCGTGCCTGTTTGCTTTGCCTTTTAATTTGCGAGTAAAACAAATCCACCTAGTCATATCTTAATATTATAATCCGGACGTGTCAAGGTTTATATACAATAATTAAAGCTGCATCCAATACGGTTGGTCTCCACCATTAATTTTCTTTTTTTTCCCCTCGTGCAGTGCTAGGTGTCCTCCAATCCAGTTGCAGTTGAAAAGCAGCCACGGCCACGGCACACGGACTCGGGTTTGAAAGATTCACGGTCTACCCGCGCGCTCTCTGTAGGAAAGATCCTTGGCTTTTACTACAGCTACAGCCGCATGAACCAGGAAATCAAACTGGGTTTGGGTTCTCTCCTGCTTTCCCGCCGCTGGCTGACGAGGCACGCAGGGGGGCCCGGTCTCTCCGCATAAATACCAGGAGGAGGCCACGGCGCCAAACCGCGCAAACCACCTCGCCCCCCGCACCGCACCACGCACCAGCACACACACACACACGAACCCCACGCGCTACGGCGCAAGCCAACAGAACCATGGCCAGGGACGAGGCCCCCACGCTGACGGCGCTGCTCAAGAAGGCCGCCGCCGCCTTCCCGTCCCGCCGCGCGATCGCCGTCCCGGGCAAGCTCGACCTCACGCACGCCGCCCTCGACGCGCTCGTCGACGCCGCCGCCGCGCGCCTCGCCGCCGACGCCGGGGTCCGCCCCGGCCACGTCGTCGCGCTCTCCTTCCCCAACACCGTCGAGCTCGTCGTAATGTTCCTGGCGGTCATCCGCGCCCGCGCCGTCGCCGCGCCGCTCAACCCGGCCTACACGCAGGAGGAGTTCGAGTTCTACCTCTCCGACTCCGAGTCCCGCCGCCTCATCACCAACGCCGCCGAGGGCAACCCCGCCGCGCAGGCCGCCGCCGCCAACCTCGGCCTCCCCCACGCCACCGCCACTCTCAAGGACGCCGCCGGCCCGGTCCACATCGACGGCCTCGCCAACTCCAACGCGGCCAACGGGAACGGCTACCACCACCAGGGACAAGACGATAACGAGGCGTCGGACGTGGCCCTGTTCCTGCACACCTCGGGGACCACCAGCCGCCCCAAGGGGGTGCCGCTCACGCAGGCCAACCTGGCGGCCTCCGTCGGCAACATCCGCTCCGTGTACCGCCTCGCCGAGACCGACGCCACCGTCGTCGTGCTCCCGCTCTTCCACGGCCACGGCCTCATCTGCGGCCTCCTCAGCTCCCTCGCCTCCGGCGCCTCCGTCACGCTCCCCGCCGCCGGCCGCTTCTCGGCATCCACCTTCTGGGCCGACATGCGCGCGGCCGGCGCCACCTGGTACACCGCCGTGCCCACCATCCACCAGATCATCCTCGACCGCCACGCCTCCAAGCCGGAGGCCGCGGGGTACCCGCCGCTGCGCTTCATCCACAGCTGCAGCGCGTCGCTGGCCCCGGCGATCCTCGACAAGCTGGAGACGGCGTTCAAGGCGCCGGTGCTGGAGGCGTACGCCATGACGGAGGCGTCCCACATGATGACCTCCAACCCGCTGTCGGAGGACGGGCCGCGGAAGCCCGGCTCGGTGGGGCGCCCCGTGGGGCAGGAGCTGGCCATCCTGGACGAGGAGGGCGCGCGCGTCGCGCCGGGGAAGCCCGGCGAGGTCTGCGTCCGGGGCGCCAACGTCACGGCGGGGTACAAAGGCAACCCGGAGGCCAACGAGGCGGCGTTCCGCTTCGGCTGGTTCCACACCGGGGACATCGGCGTCATCGACGAGGGAGGCTACCTCCACCTGGTGGGCCGCATCAAGGAGCTCATCAACCGCGGCGGCGAGAAGATCTCGCCCATCGAGGTCGACGCCGTCCTGCTGGACCACCCCGCCGTCAAGCAGGCCGTCTCCTCCGGCGTCCCCGACGACAAGTACGGCAAGGAGATCAACTGCGCGGTCATCCCCCGCGAGGGCCTGGTCATCGGGGAGGACGACGTGGTGGCGCACTGCCGGAAGAACCTCGCGTCCTTCAAGGTGCCCAAGAAGGTGTTCGTCACAGATGACCTACCCAAGACGGCGACCGGCAAGATACAGCGCCGCATCGTGGCGCAGCACTTCGTGGTGCAGCCGCCCAAGGCCTGACTCAAGTTTGTAGTACCAATTGCCGCATTGCGAGGGGGAGAAGGTGACAAGGAATAAACATTGGAGTGTTGTTCTCTACTCTAATGGCCGCCGGTAACTCCGCATTGAGAGCCGCGCTTGCGTTGCGCATGAGTAATTTACTGCCTGTTAGTACTGGGGGTTTAGTGGCTTCGCTGAGAGAGACGATGATCGTCCTGTTGTGTTGCCTGCCGCGGTAACGTGGCAAATTCTGGAACGCGCTGTGGCGTTACTAAGGCCTGATTACTTTATCCATTTTGCATAACGTACGTTTTTCAATATATTTTTTCTCTATAAACACTATATATAACATAAAAACACTATACATAACGCTGCATAAACACCCCCTGAAACGACGACGACGCTGCGTGGGTTGCGATGGCAGCGACAGGATATGAGATGTCGTCATGCTTGCCAATGCCACGGCATCTCTGTGTTTGGCTTGTCGTTTGCATTGTCTGAATCGACGGACGAGCTGGACGTTTCCGCGGTGAAATCCAATCGTATTTGAGCGGGAGCGGCGGACGTGTCAGGTCACCAGGTCATTTCGTCACCCGTCCCGATTGCTCTTTTTTTTTTTTCTTTTGGTCCGCGCCAACCGCTCCGATAGCGACATATCCTTAGACTAGTAAACAATCACTCAATCGTGCGCGAATATTCGTAGGCAATGACGATTATGATGAAATGGCGTGTGGCGGTTGTCGCGATAGAAAAGCAAGCCCAAAAACGGACGGAGCACAGAGTCTCTACTCTCTAGGGGGCGGTTCCCGAATACCGGCCCGCGTTTAATGCAAAAGAAGATTTTTTGTTTGAGTCAAGAAGAGTTTAAGGGCTTGTTTAGTTCGCGCGAATTCGATCGAATTGACTGTAGCAGATTTTTTGGGAATTAAAAAAGTAGAGAGAGGACATATAATTTAATACGTTGTTTTTGATCGAATTGATGCTCTTTCGAACGAACTAAACAAGGCCTAAAAGAGAGTGTGACTGTATGTGTGAGAGAAGAGTTTCTGGTCACAGGTGCGACCGCCTTTTGTCTCCGTCCATCCTTTTTATGCCTTTCTTTTCATCAATTTGGTGATGGCCCTTGCTTCTTGTTCTGCTCTGCTGGTCTCCGCCGCCCTCAAAGCAACACGACGTGCGCGACGCGGGGCCGATTCGGTCGCTCGTTCCAGACCAGACCTTGCACGATTCGCTCGGAGCACATGCACTGCACGCACTAATAATAGAGAGAGAGAGAGAGAGAGAGAGAGAGATTTCCATCGATTTCACCCGGATTTCTTTCGCTGTTCCGCACAACGCGGGGGAGAGGAGAGAGCCTGATACGCAAAGAGAGAGATTCCCTCTCAGATCATTCTACAGAACATTCGCATTCACAGGGCCGAGCATTACCAGAACAATAGAACATGAATATGAGCCACTGATGTAGAGTCACTATGCACCACTACACTCTATGGAAGGTATCACAAAAGACACTTTTCCAGTACAATGAATGCATTAGAGCTTAATGGATGTCCTTGCAATTATCTCAATACATGAAAACATTTA
>CM014277.1:33354730-33382789 GCA_004135705.1 Alloteropsis semialata
CACCAGAGGAGGAGGCTCCGGTGGTAGCGCCGCCATCTCCCGAGGCTGCTCCGTCGAGCATTGCCGCCGGGAAACGCCCTGCGTCTTCCTCCCCAGCCCCGGCATCTCCTATCTCCCTCTCCTCCGACGACAAGCCAGCACATGGAGGGAGTGGAATCCGGCTGAGGCCAGAGGCGGCGCACGCAGGCGCATCTTCGTCTTCTGCTCCGGTGGACACCAGCGGCGACGAGGAATTCGCCCGGCGCCTCTTCGTCTCCCTGAACCGCGACCTGATCGGGATTCCTGGAGACGGAGCGCTCGTGGATCTCGTCAGCGACTCTGAAGAAGAGAACGCGATAGATGACGATCCACCAGAGAGCACACCATCACCCTGATCAGTCTGGTTGTCAATCATCAACCCAAGATCAGGGTGATTTAGTATTTTGATTTTAGGATAGCTATCAATCCATTGTGAAATGTTCCTCTTTTGGACTTAATGAAGAAATTTCACTTGATGGATGCATTTTGAATTCCTTGCGCTTTGAAAATTTATCTATGTCAATCTGTTCATGAAATTGTTCACCCAGAAACAAAATTCCCGAATGAAAATTTTCTCCCGAACAAACTGACGATCTTTAGTGCGTTCGGGAAATTTGACCCGAATTAGATGTGATCGGGGCATTTCCTCGTTTCAAGCGTTCGGTCATTTAAAACTGATAGCTTCCCTTGTAAGCCAACAATCCTAAATGCATTGAATCTGTCAGGCACATTTTTCGAAACGACGCATGCCGCAGAAAAAGGAAAGAATCTTTTTGACCCAACAGTCACTGCGGATTGCGCGGCTCAAGGGCAGGTTTTTCGGGGCTCGCGCTCCCTCGCAGAACCATAAAGCCCCCAAGCGCGGCCGCTTGAGATCTATTTGGGCTTTCGTCTTCCTTGCTCGCATCCGCAAAACATTCGCCATTCTCAACCTCTGTCCATCTGCTCCTCCAACCTTGCTAGCCTCCAGTCGCCATGGCATCCACGCACCAATCGTCCTCCGGCACTGAGTCCACAGAGAACCAGAGCAGCGCCGCGGCCGGACGCGAACTCCGCAGTGGGACCACGATCCCCACTGCAGATGAGTACTGGTACAAATCAACCACAACGGCCAAGCACCTGCAGAAGCTGGAGGATCTTGGATTACTCCCAAGCACTGAACTTTTCCCCCGCCGTCATGCCAAAGGTCAGATGTATCCGACCCCCGACACTCTCGAGATGGTGGTGTTCTTGGAGTTCTTCCATTGTGGCTTCGGGGTTTTTCCGTCTGAATTCTTCCACAGCGTCTGTGAGCATTACCAAATAGAGCTTGTACACCTTAAGCCCGGCGCTTTGACAATGCTTAGCGTCTTTGCCTTTTTGTGCGAAGCTTGGTTAGGAATTAAGCCTTCACTGCTGCTGTGAAGATATTTTTATAGCCCTTCATACTATAAGAATCAAATGATGCTCGGGTCCATCAGTTTCTCCTTGAGAAATCGGGAGATGTACATCCCCTTTCCAGTCAAAGATTGCTGGAAAGGATACGAACGTCACTGGTTTTACATCACCCTTCCCCAAGCCTCACTGGCAAAAGGGAAGTATCTGATGCCCCATCTCAAGGATTCGGTCAAAACTCTGCCAAGAATTACCCCGGAGATGCAGAAGCATATTGATCGGATCTTGGAACTCCGTGATGCGGGTCTGACGGCAGTTCATGTAGCGGAGATCTTCATCAGATGGAGATTCATTCCACTTATGACTCACGACCGCTACGCCTGGACATTCACGGGCATTAACGACCCGAACAGGATGAAACCTGATGGTGAGCATTTATTTTTCTGTTCAGTTGTTTTTCCGAGTTAGTTCGGTCATTTGAATTCATGACTCTTAACTAGCAGTTGTCCCAGAGTCAGAAGTGGCCGAACGCCTAAATAAGATGTTCGGGGCTGGTCTCCCGGACTGGGAAAAAGTCCCGGCACCCTACAGCGCTGAAAACCCCCCTCCAGAGGTAAACTGTTACTCAGAAAAAGCTTCTTTTTTCTTTAATAGTGATATGATACACCTCTTTGTTCCCGACCAGGCCCCAGCTATTGTTGATGCCCCGCCCCAGAGCGGTGCCATCAATGTCGAAGAGGAGGGGGATCAGCCCGTTGATCCAGGCACCAGGGCCCCGACCAACGAACAACCTGAGTCATCACCCGGCTTGGAAAAAGAGGTCCCGAACAGCCCCCAGGCAAATATCCCCCGAACCCGGAAACGCTCTCGTAGTGTAGAGAGGACAGTTCTTGATTCGGGAGTTTCTGGATTGCCTGGGCCCGCTAATCTGCAGCCCCTTCGTGATCAGCCTCGTCCTGTTGCCCAGGTATCAAGCATGATCGTATTCGGGCGTTTATTCGCAGCTTTTGATCGCATAACCAAAGCTAAACATGATCGGGAGATTTCTCGACAGGAAAATCGTCCGACCAGGCAATCATCAAAGCTTATTCCTGGTGCCAAGAGATTTAAGGTTAACCTCCCTACGGCCGAGTAAGGACTTTGACAATCTTTGACTATGTATGAACATTCTTCTTCAATATTGTTTTCACTGTATTTGATTGTTCGGGAATTCAGGCACCCCGATCCCACAGCTTCTCCTCCTGTCAGGCCATCTGCCAGAGAGAAAACTCCCGAGCCAGACTCGAGAACACAACCTGACGGCTCAGAGAGGACTGCCGAGATTATGAGACCCATCCCGATGCCCCTGGACCCAATCATGAGCGCGCTTTCGGAGCAATGGCGTTCGCTAGACGCTCGTGCCTCTGCTGCTGAAGCGTCTGTGATCAGACTGGGGGCCCAGGTAACTGTTCTCCAGTCCGAGAAAGAAGGTACAGGCTTTAAATCTTATGCCTTGCTTATTGAATTTTTATCCTCAAACTTTTGTTCACATGCTGCCTTTGACCCTGTAGCTGACTCCAAGAGCATTGAGGTGCTCAAAGAGAAGAACTCGGATCTTGAAGGAAGACTGGCTGACCTGTCCGCGCGTCTTGAAGCATCAGAAAAGCGCAGTTCGTCCCTGGAGTCCAGGCTGATGGAAGGTGCTTGTGTTGCCGCAACTCACACCATCGGGGCTTTGAAGAGCCATCTCCCTGATCTGGACGTTGCTTTGCTCTCCAAAGGCTTCAAGTGCTCAGCGTCAGAAGCTGAAGAATTGTTTGATAATCTTACCCCATTGGTGGATCCATTTGTCAGAAAACTTGGTCTCCATCTGAGTGATTCGGAAGAATCACCCTGAACATTTGTGCAGAAATCCTGTAATAGGGCAAAACTTATGCAGTTTAGAATACGGTTAAATTTTGCTAAACATATGCTTGCATGTTTTGTGCGTAAATCTTAGAGCTTGATCGGTATTTTCATGGATCTTTTTAACTGATAGCTTTGTCATAGCCAAAAAGTCCCGTTACCATAAGCTATTTTAGAATTGTTTAGTTGCTGAGACACGGGCGGCCTTCTGAACTGTGTAATTCCTTATAGTCATGGTGTTCGGTAATTTTAGCTTCTGCCTAGCTTTCTTGAATTAAAAAGTTCGTTTCTTGCGTGGTAGTAGTACCGTAGTAGCCCCCGGGCTCTTTTACAGTCATGCTGGCATGCTGAAAAAGAGTCTAGAAGTACAAACTGCAAGAAACTTCCCGATCAAATGGGGAGCCCCCGAGCGTATAGCTCGGGATGCATAGAATAGGTCTGAAAAGAAAACTTTCAGCATGGTAGTCCCCGGCTCTTTGTTAGTGTATGTAATATGATAACAAAGAGTAGAAACAGAATAGAAAAATAGAAAACCCAGCCCCCGAGCATAAAAGCGAGGGTGAGTAGAGTATATAGAACTTATCTCATTTTTTTTGTTGTTGGCGCTGTTGGCGACGCAGATGACGGTTCATACCTGCCAAACCCGATGGTTGGTCTAGAACTGTGCACGATCTTCATTGTTTAGGCGTAGAATCTGCGTAGTTGATCCATATTCCACGTGTTTGGCAGTACGTCCCCATCTATCTCTGCGATCCTGTAGGCTCCTGGTCGGGCGATATCTACTACAATGTACGGTCCTTGCCATGGAGAGGACAATTTATTTTTGTCCTTGGTGCGTTGATCCAGTTTGAGCACCATGTCCCCAATGCATAGGCTTCGTTGTCGAACATTAGCATCGTAGTACTGTCGCAATTTTTGCTGATACTGGGCTACTCTAAAAGCAGCCGCGTCGCGAGCCTCCTCCAGGAGGATTAGCTCATCAGTACGTCTATCAGGCTCTTCAGTTTCTGAAAACATTGCCACGCGAGGGGCTTGTAGTCGGATGTCGGATGGTAGAATCGCCTCTGCTCCATACACCAAGAAGAAAGGTGTTTCGCCTGTTGCCCGATTCATAGTGGTCCTCATTGACCAGAGTACTGTCGGGACTTCATGAATCCAGCGCTTGTCGTAAGCTTGCAATCTGTTAAAAATCCTCTTCTTGATGCCCTGGAGCACGATGCCATTGGCACGTTCTACTTGCCCGTTTGTCTTCGGGTGATTTACCGATGACCGATCATGCTTGTTCCCGTGGTCGTAGCAAAAATCGTAAAACTTTTTACTTTTAAACTGTGTTCCATTATCAGAGATTATCCTGTTCGGGACACCGAATTGTACGACAATACTCCGTAGGAATTTGACAGCGGCCTCTTTAGTAATTTTCTGAACAGGCTCGGCTTCGACCCATTTCGTAAACGTGTCAATGCCAACGAACAGAAATCTGTATCCCCCGACAGCCCTTGGAAAGGGTCCGAGGATGTCTATACCCCATGTGGCAAAGGGCCATGACAAGGGTATAGTATTTAAAGCTTGCGCAGGTTTAGTCTGTTTTCGTGTGAAGAATTGACATGCCTCACACTTTTTCACTAAATCGCTTGCGTCTTGGAGAGCTGTAGGCCAGTAGAAGCTCTGTCGGAATGCTTTCCCTGTTAGATATCGGGGAGAAGCATGTGATCCACAGATTCCTCCGTGAATGTCGTGGAGCAAACTAATGCCCTCGGTCCGTGTGATGCATTTGAGGAGCATTCCATTGCGGGTTAGCTTGTATAATCGCCTGTCAACCAATTGATAGTTCTTGGCTTTACGATGGATTTTCTCCAATGTAGCATCATCGTCCGGAATAGCTTGGTTTGTGAGGTACGCCCGGATTGGATCCATCCAGTTCTCCTCGTTTCCAACTAGAGCGGCAGCTCGGGCCGTACCGACCAACATAGACTCCTTGATGGATTCGTTGGTTGTAGAAACTGATCCCTTAGCAGGTCCAGTTTTTAGGTTCGGTAATGAAACCGACACAGATGGTTTAGTAAGAACTTCAAGTAACACGTTACCTGGGAGCCGTGTGCGCTCTGCAGCTGCCTTTGCTAGCTTATCTGCGTCGCCATTGAATTCCCTCTTTACATGCTGTACTTCAAGCCCATCAAATTTGCTCTCCATCCGCCTATATGCTTCCAAGTATTTGGCCATGACCTCGTTCCGCGCACTGTACTCTTTCATGACTTGCTTTGCAGCTAACTCGGAATCCCCTTTCACGAGCAGCCTTCTGACACCAAGAGATGCAGCTATGCGGAGACCTGTCAACAGTCCTTCATACTCGGCAACATTGTTAGTAGGAGTTGGATCAACAAAATTGATTTGCAAAGCATACCTAATGACGTCATTGTGTGGTGAAATCAGGACCACCCCAGCCCCCGCGCCTGCTCTGCAAAATGCTCCGTCATAGAACATTGTCCAGTGTTCGGGATTTTGGGCAGCTTCTTCAGGTTCGGGGTTAGTCCATTCTGCGATGAAATCTGCCAGAGCCTGCGATTTGATGGCAGTTCTGGGTACGAATTCAACGTCGTAAGCCCCCAGCTCCACAGACCATTGTGCGATCCTACCCACGGCATCTCGATTATGTAAAATGTTGCCTAGGGGGTAAGTTGACACAACCTTGATCTTGTGGCTCAGAAAATAATGCTTGAGCTTCCTGGAAGTCATTAGTACAGCATATAATAATTTCTGAATCTGAGGGTACCTTGTTTTTGCATCATGCAGCACCTCGCTTACGAAGTAAACGGGATGTTGTGTTGTAGACTTTTCTGTTGGTCTTTCGACCACCAAAACAGTGCTGACAACAGTTGGTGTCGCTGCTACGTACAACAGCATCTCTTCTTGTGGCTTTGGCGGGACCAGCACGGGCATTTTCCATAGGTACTGTTTGAACGCCTGGAACGCCTCTTCTGCTTCTGCCGACCACTCAAAACGATCAGTTTTACGTAGCAATTTGTAAAATGGCATACCTCGTTCGCCTGACTTGGACACGAATCGACTTAGGGACGCCATCATTCCTACCAACTTCTGGACCTCGTGGCGGCTGCGTGGAGACTTCATGTCGTCGAGTGCCTTGATCTTGTGCGGATTTGCCTCTATACCTCGTTGGGAAACAAGGTAACCAAGGAGCTTACCCGATGATACACCAAAGGTGCATTTGGCGGGATTGAGCATCATCCTGTTTTTACGCAAGTTGTTGAATGTTTCGGTTAAATCAGCGATTAAATCGCCCTTTAACTTACTTTTCACAACAATGTCATCTATGTATGCCTCCACATTACGGCCGATTTGGCCTTCAAGAACAATGTGAACACATTTTTGATAAGTGCAACCTGCGTTTTTCAGACCAAAAGGCATCTTTATATAGCAATAAACACCGAAGGGAGTTACAAATGCAGTTTTCTCCTCATCGTCAATGCACATGCTGATTTGGTGATACCCCGAGTAGGCATTTAGAAAACAAAGCAATTCGCATCCAGAGGTTGAATCTACAATTTGATCTATCCTAGGTAATGGGTACTCATCCTTCGGGCAAGCTTTATTCAGATCTGTGTAGTCCACGCACATCCTCCACGTTCCGTTGGGCTTCTTGACCATGACTGGGTTCGCCAGCCACTCCGGGAAAGGGACCTCTCGAACGAAGCCGGCTTTGAGTAGTCGGTTGATTTCTTCGTTAATGGCGTCTCGCTTCTCCGGGGTATATCTCCTTTGCTTTTGCTTGACTGGTCGGACGCCAGCTCGTATGCCAAGCTTGTGCTCGATTACCTCCCTGGGGATCCCGGGCATGTCAGATGGTTCCCAAGCGAACACATCTGCATTTGCCCGGAGGAAGGCAATGAGCTCGAGTTCCTATTTGTCACCCAGGCCAAGGCCCACCTGGGTGGTCTTGGTCGGGTCTGCCTCATCAAGGATTACTGCCTTCGTGCCCGGCTCGGTGCGTCTGGCAGGTGGCTCGACTGGTGTGGCGTTGGCCGGCGACTCGCCGGCTGCTTGTGGCGGTGTCCCCCTGAATGGGGTCTGGTCCACCACAGTCTGCCCTTCATCGGCACGGTTGTCAGCTCCTTGTCCCCCGACGAGCTCCTGTTCGGGTACTTCTTTCCCCTTGGCCCTTGGTCGGTTCTCAGCTGCTCGGGAGGTTTCAGCCAATGCGCCCTTGGCGGCAGCCTTGGGCTGGCTTTTTGTCTTTTTCTTGGCAGGTTCGGCAGCCTTGACTGGTTCCTGCTCGTCGCCCTTGATCATGTCCAGGGTCTTCATGTCGCACTGGACCGCGCCTCTGCGATCGCCGCTGACGGTGATCGGACCCAACGGCCCCGGGACCTTGATCATGGAATACGCAAAGTGAGCGACCGCCATGAATTTCTTCAGGAACAGTCGGCCCAAAATGCAGTTGTAGGCTGACGTGATGTCAGCCACCTCGAAGGTGAGGAACTCTGATCGGATGTTTTTGCCCTCTACGAGGGTCACCTGCAGATCGATCCTCCCCAAGGGAAAGGCTTGAATGCCGGGTATGACCCCATAGAAAGGCTTCTCCACGGGGGACAAGGACCTTCTTGGGATCCCAAGTTCGTCAAACGCGTTGACAAACAGGAGGTTGAGGGCGCTTCCACTGTCGATCAGGGTTCGCCCGATCTTGCGGGGCCCGATCCATGGTTTGATGCACAGTGGGAGTAACGGCCCGTCGTAAAGCGTCTCGGGGTGGTCCCTTTGATCGAACGTGATCGGGATATCTGACCACCTCAAGAGTTGCTTGCAGGGCTCGGCGCTGTTTATCTGCCTCTCGACCATCTTGAGCTGGGATTTGGAGGTTCGAGTTGAACAGCCACCGAAAATCGTAGCGACCTCTAGATCTTCGGGGAGATCTAGATCATCATCACAATCCATGTAGTTTGCCGCGCGAGGGTTGTGAGCTGCTTGGTCGCGTGGAGCCCCCTGCTTCTGGCTCTCCTCCTCCTGCTTCTGCTTCTTGTACACCGTGCAATCCACGAAGTGATGCTTCGTGGATCGGTGAATCGGGCAGTACATCGGGAGGTTCTCCGGTTTGCCTTGACGCCTGTACGGGGGCTTGTTGTCGACGGCCATGACTTCGTCACCCTCGGTCTTGCGCTTCTTATTCTTGTGTTTATTTTTCTTCTTGCCCTCCCCGGCTGGATGGCTTTGTTCGGGCTTTCCGTGAACCCGTGCTCGGGCGTCCGCCATCTTGGCGGTCTCTTCCAGGATCTCGTACAGTTCTGCCACCGTCTTCGGGTTCTTCTTGGCAAGTTCCTCCGCCGTTCGCTCGTCTTTGCAACCTTGATTGAAGGCCACAATCACCCGATCATCCACCATGTCGGGGATGGTGTTACGGGTGTCGCTGAACCTGCGGATGTAGTCTCGGAGGGATTCTCCAGGCTTCTGCACACAGTTGAGCAGATCTCCCTCGTGTCCGGGGCGTTTATAGGTGCCTTGGAAATTGGCTTCAAACGTCTCCCGGAGATGAGTCCATGACTTGATGCTTGCTTCGGGCAGGTTCATGAGCCACGTACGGGCTGATCCCTGCAGAGCAGTCGGCAAGTAGTTGGCTTTGACGTAGTCGTCTCCCCCGGTGGCATCGATGATCATGGAGTAGATCTGAATCCACTCGCGGGGGTTGGTTGTTCCGTCATACTTCTCGATGCTAGTGGGACGAAACTTTTCGGGCCACCTGACCTTGCGCAGGGCTGGGGAGTACGCAAGGCATCCCCCGTGCCTGGTCGGGAGTCACGTGGCGGTGAATCTTGATGGGACCGATAGTAACCCTCACGTGCTCGGTAATCTCGATTGTGATTGAGAGTTTCCCGAGCGTCGCGAGTGCGACGATTGCGCTCGAGTTGCGGCCTCATGTCGCGCCCCTCGTGTGGGCGATAGTATGGTCGTCCGTTGACAGATCGGGACCGAACCGGCTGTGGCTCGCGTGGTCTGTTTGATGGAGCTGGTGGTGCGGCAGCGGCGGCTTCGATGCGCTCTTTGGCCTTGTCTGCTGCTTCCCGAGCCTTCTTGGCTATGGTGGCCATCGGAGTCCCTTCGGCCATTGCTTCCATGGTCTCCAAGAGGGTTCGGATCTGCAGATTGTCCTGTTCGACGGCCCAAAAATCGTTGTTGAGATCTCGGGGAGCCAACGAGGATGCAACCTGCTGTGTACGGGTTTTAGCCGTTTGAAGTGTCGGTGCGTTGCTCAAACGTGGAGGAGGCACGGGTCGACGCGAGCTAGACGACTCGGCGACGGCCTCTGTCCCGTTTGCGTTCAACACATGGATGCGGCGGTCTTCAGATGGTTCTGACCCATTGCTAGATCCACTGTAGTCGAGATCCAACTGCGCAGTGCGATCTGCAATGTCTTCAGGAGTTGGCTCCGTGAAGGTGGCGAAAACTTCCCGACCGGCGCATGTGAGATCGGGATCGTGGATCCCTGTCAGCTTGAGCTCGTAGTCGCCTTGGTGCTCGAACACGAGGTCTCCGAAGCGGATCTCCCGTGCAGGCACTAGATGGCGGTGAGCGTAGAGATCGGAAGCGGAAGCAGAACTCCCGATCGCTCCCGACTTGACGGAACTGGGCATGTAGGGCATCGAGGAACTCGACGCGTCGGCGAACCAGACTCCGTTGACGATCGGCATGATCTTTCTTCACGCAAGGGCCCCTACCTGGCGCGCCTCTGTCGAGGTTGTACTCGTCAGATATTTGTCCGGCAGACACCCCGCTTCGTGCGAAGATTGATCACGGTGATGAACAGAAAGACACGGGATTTTTATACTGGTTCGGGCCCTCAAGATCGAGTAATAACCCTACGTCCAGTTGCTGCTTGTATTATTTCGTCGAGTACAGATTACAATGCGTAACAAGTACCCTCGGGTGGATTGTTTAAAGCTTCAAATCAATGGAACATAGACTTGGATACCCTCTACGGACAGGACCCCCGCTATTTATATCCAGGGAGACGTGCCTTACAAGACAAAACAGACCTAAACCTAGTAGGACTCGAACTGTCTTCGGGCTTCCCTTCTGCGATCAGGCCATCGTGTCTTGTTCAGAGTCTTGGTCGTCTTGGAGTCGGTAGTCGGCAATCCTCGTGGTCGGGTACCCTGGTATTATGGCCTCAACAGTACCCCTGTGCAGTTCATGTTGTATGGTCTAGAGGATGATGCCTGGTTTTTGAGGGTAAAAAGGGAATGTAAAGACCCTTGACCTCCCTATAAAAGGAGGCCCGTCTCCCGCATGTAAAGGTTGTTGATTCCCGAAGAACACTGTTGATAAGTAATATATTATTGCTTGTCCCAGTTACTCAATCTCTTCCGTTGCTTGGGCTCATTGGCTTCGGCTATTATCCCAACAACTGGCGCCCACCGTTTGTGCTGTGCACAAACAAAACCCACGATAACCACCATGCCACCAAAAAAAGCCAAGTCAACCACCACTGCGGCAAATGCAACTCCCAGCAACGAATCCGCTCCCCAACCCCCAATTCCACCAACAAGCCTACTACAAATAACCGAAACCGTTATCGACGACCAAGAGGTCGATAACGAAACCCTTACCACTGAAGAGAGAATGCATCGACTTGAAGAAAGGCTTTGTCTTCGACGCCTCGAGCAGCAGAGAGAGCTGGAGGCTGCACAGCTCGAACTGGAGCAACAAATGCAAGAGGAAGAAGAGGAGCAGCAGCTTCAATTGCTGCAAGTCAAGAAACACCTGGAGGAGCTGAGGCAAGCGAAACAGAGGAGGCTGAACAATACAAGCTCAAGAGCTGAAAAGCTGCGTCAAGAACTCGAGAAAGCCAAAAAACAAGTTGCTGAGCTCCAAGCAGAGCTTAACGAGCCAAACACCACCACCAATCCACCAAACCATAACTCTTCATCCCAAACTGGCTTCCACACACTCCACACCCGTCCTATTGACCACACCTGCCCACTCTCAGAAAGCCTCCAACTGGCAAGATGGCCACCGTCTTACAAACCCATTTCTCTACCAAGATACAATGGCCTCACCGACCCAAAGCAGTTTCTCATGAGCTATGAAGCTGCAATAGCTTCGGCCGGGGGAGACGATGTGGTATTAGCAAAATCTTTCATCATTGTCTGCGATGGCACAGCAATGAACTGGTACACGAAGTTGCCAGGCCTATCAATCAATAGCTGGTATGATTTGAAGAGGGAGCTCATCAAAAATTTTAGCATTATGGGAGACCAATCACTCTCATATGCTGAACTTACACTACACCAGCAGCCGAAGGAGCCCCTAGAGGATTACTTCCACAGATTTGTTACTCTACGTGCTCAAGCTCCACACATCCCCGACGAAGCAGCGAAATTTGCAGCAATACAAGGGCTTCGCCCTGGACTGTTTGCACAGCATATCGCAAGAGAGACACCAGCTACTCTGGCAGACCTATATGATGAGTTCAAGAAGTATTGTCGGTCTGATAATGACAACCAAATGAGATTGGCTAGAGAAGCCATCATGAGAAACCAATATGAGTCACAATCCAAAAACCACCACCACAGCCACAACTACCAAAACTACTCCCACCAAACAATCATGAAGGTAGACAACCCACCTTCTTCCTACGAAACCCAACCACCTTACCCAGAAAGCCAATACCACAACCAGAGAAATGAGCCCACTCAAAGGGGTGGAAAAGCCGGCAGAGGCCTAGGGAGAGGAAGAGGTCCACCATCGAGACCTGAGCTGTTTTGCCAATACCACGGCAAAAACCACACCCATGGCACAGAACAGTGCCGTGACATCAAGAAAACAATAGAAAAGCTAAGAGCAGAGAAGATTCAAGCAACTCAAACGAAGCCAACATCGGCTTCGCACCCAAACACCCAAAATTCTTCCCAAGCTATCCAACCATACTGCCCAGTATATCCCTCGCTAAACTCAAACACTGTACACCCATCAACAGCTATAGCAACTCAATATTTGCCTTCGCCACAAACCTTTCAGCACTATTACCCACAAGCCATATATCCTCACTTATACCCTCAAACCTCCCAGCAAGTGGCTTCGCAAAACATAAAGGTTGAGGAGCTACCACCACCACCACCACTTCCACAACAAAAAGCCAATCAACAAGAAGCTCCAAGCCCACTCCCAAGCTATGGACACATCATGCCCATTTTTGGAGGATCATCGCTTGCTTTTGAGAATAAAAAGCAAAGGAAAAGCTATTTATGTCAAGTCAACAACATCTCTGTTGATGGTCCGTACAAAAAGTCAGAATGGTCTCATATGCCCATCACCTTTACTGAGGAAGATCTCAAACTCCACAATTTCCCACACAATGACGCGATGTCGATCGAAGCCAATATTGCCGGCTGGATGATCGGAAAGGTGCTAGTAGACACAGGAAGCTCCGCTGACATCATCCTAGCAAAAACACTGAGAAACATGACCAATATCAACCCAGACAACCTGGAGCCATCAGACACTCCATTGGTCGGCTTCGGGGGGAAGCGAACCCAAACACTCGGGAAAATTTCATTGCAAGTATCCTTCGGTGACACATCCAATGCAAGAACCGAGTACATCACCTTCGATGTCGTAGACAAGATCTTTGACTACAATGTCATTTTCGGAAGAGGAGTTATAAACGCCTTTGATATCATCATAAGGCAATCATTCTTATGCATGAAGATGCCAGCTCTAAAAGAAGTCATCACTGTATACGGTGACCAAAGGGAAGCCAGAAACATTGAGAAAGCTAGAGCACCTGGTCAACGAAATGTGCATTTGCTTCAAGAAAAAGATCCATTTTACCCAGAAGAAAAGCCGAATGCTGAGAAAGATAGCAAAAAGATGCAAGAAGGTACAGAGACGGAGCAGGTGCAGCTACAGGCTGACGTTCTTGACAGAAAAGTGATTATCGGCTCAGACTTGGAGCCGGACGAAGAAGATAGGCTCATTAAATTCCTGAGGAATAATAAGGATGTGTTCGCTTGGTCAAGCAAGGACTTACCAGGTGTTGACAGAAGCATAATTGAGCACAAGCTGGCAATCAGTTCTGATATGAAGCCAAAAAAGCAAAAGCTGAGAAAGATGTCAGAGGAAAAAGCTGATGCTGTGAAAGCTGAAGTGCAAAGGCTGCTAGATGCCAATGTCATACGCGAAGTCAAATATCCAACATGGCTAGCCAACACTGTGCTAGTTCAGAAGAAGAATGGCAAATGGCGAATGTGCATTGACTTCACGGATCTCAACAAGGCTTGCCCAAAAGATGATTTCCCACTACCAAGGATTGACAAGATTGTTGATCAAGCAGCAGCAAGCGAGATGATGTCCCTCTTAGATTGCTTTTCTGGCTACCATCAAATCTGGATGAAGAAAGAGGATGAGGAAAAGACCAACTTCATCACACCAGTTGGAACCTTTTGCTTCGTCAGGATGCCTGAGGGGCTCCGGAATGCAGGAACCACTTTTTGCCAAATGTCAAGCACAGTGTTCAAAGATGAACTGTTCAAGACAATATTGGCATATGTTGACGATATCTTGGTCAAAAGTGTCAAAAGGCAAGACCACATATCAGATCTGGCAATTGCCTTCGCTCGCATGAGACAAGCTGGTCTCAAGTTAAATCCAGAGAAATGTGTATTCGGAGTGACAAAAGGAAAGATCCTTGGTTGTCTGGTATCAGCTCATGAGATAGAAGCTAATCTAGACAAGATAAAGGCAATCCTTGACATGGAAGAGCCAAAGTGTATGAGAGATGTGCAGAAGCTGTCGGGCAGAATTGCTGCACTCAACAGATTCATCGCAAAAGCAGCAGAGCGAAGCTTACCATTCTTTGCAACACTCAGAAATGCAGCTAAGTTTCAATGGGGGCCAGAGCAATCAAAAGCGTTCTACGAGCTAAGGCAATACTTGATGCAGCTCACGAAGCTAACAGTACCTAACCCAAAAGCACCACTACTACTGTACATCACAGCATCATAATCAGCAGTAAGCGCAGCGCTTATCACAGAAAAGCTGATAGAGGGCAGAAGCATTCAGCAGCCAGTATACTATGTGTCGGAGGCATTGGCCGCGTCAAAGCTGTTTTACACAGAGATTGAAAAGATGATCTATGCAGTGATAATGGCTTCCAGAAAACTCAGGCACTATTTTGAGGGCCACAACATCAAAATCCTCACAGACCAGCCTCTTAAAGAACTTTTGAACAATAAAGAGGCTTCCGTCAGAATACGCAAGTGGGCTGCGGAGCTTTCAGAGTATGTCGTGGACTTTGAAAGAAGAACAACAATCAAATCACAAGTCTTAGCAGATTTCATAGTGGAGTGGACATGGCCTAAGCCACAGAACACAATCAGAGAAGAAAACTGGCTGATACATTGTGACGGTGCTTGGGGGGACAAAGGAGCTGGCATCACGGCAGTTGTGCAATCGCCTTCGGGTGTGAAAATGAGATATGCAGCAAATCTGGAGTTCTGCAAAAATAGCGACAGAAGCACAAACAACGTGGCTGAATACGAAGCTGTGTTACTGGGGCTCAGAAAAGCAAGGGCTTTGGGAGCTCAGAGATTCACTGTCAAAACAGATTCAAAGGTGGTAGCAGACCACATTGAAAAAGAAAGCATCGCGAAGCAACCAGAACTCATCAAATACTTGATCACTGTACGCTCAATGGAGAAAAATTCAAGGGTTTCACTATGGAGTACATCCCAAGATCAAAAAATGAAGAGGCAGATGCGTTGGCTAAGGCAGCTGCAAAGGGGGACAAGCTTCCACCTGATGTATTCTTTCAAACACTAACAACACCATCGATAAAGGACTCAGATGATCTGCCGAAGCTGACCAATGCAAAAAGCTCAGAGGATTGGCGATCCCCAATAATAGCTTATCTTCGGGGATAATATGAGTCAATCGACGACGATGATCTAAAAGCCATGCAACAAAGGGCAAGATGCTATCAGATGATAGATGATGTCCTTTACAAAAAAGGAGTTGTAGCTCCCTGGCTTCGTTGCATCTCTCACAACGAAGGCAAAGAGCTGATTCAAGAGATACATAGTGGCTTATGTGGAGCACACTTTGGGCCAAGAGCTTTAGTTGGGAAGGCAATGAGGCAAGGATTCTATTGGCCTGCAATCATCATCGATGCAACAAACACAGTCAAGACATATGACCAGTGTCAAAAGTGTGCAGCAAACAGAAAATCTCCTTCGGAGCAGTCACAGCTGATAACTCCAACATGGCCTCTGCAAAGATGGGGCATTGATCTAGTTGGCCCACTTCCAACAGCTCAAGGAAATCTCAAATATGCCATAGTAGCAGTTGAGTATTTCACCAAGTGGATCGAAGCCAGACCATTGGCTAACATCACAGCAAAAACAGTGATCAAGTTCTTCTGGCAGCAAATTGTGTGCCGATTTGGAGTGCCAAGGGAAATAACAGTGGATAATGGGAAGCAGTTTGACTGTGATGAATTCAGGCAGTATTGCATGTCGATTGGAACGAAGGCAAAATTTGCTTCGGTCTATCACCCACAAACAAATGGAGCAGTTGAAAAAGCCAATGGCTTAATCTTTACAGCCATTCGAAAGTGCCTTGCAAATTGTAAGAAAAAAGGCAAGTGGGTAGAAGAGATGCCGAAGGTGATTTGGGCTCATAACACCACCATATCAAGAGCAACACAGTTTACTCCATTCAAATTGCTTTATGGTGAAGAAGCAGTATGCCCAGAGGAAATACTGCACAAAGGGCTTCGCACCCGACAAGAAGCTCCCAAAGATAGCGAAGCCATCGACAAGGATCTCATTGAGGTATACAGGCTGCAAGCAGCAAAAAATATTTCTAAGTATCAAGTTGAGACAAGAAAATGGCGAGACAAGAAGGTAGTTAAGAAAGATATCAAGGTAGGGGACTGGGTCCTAAGGAAAAACCCAAGCATGCCCGCTGGAAAGCTGCAACAGAAATGGGAAGGCCCATTTTTGGTCATCAAAAGCAACAGGCCTAGCTCATTTCGCTTAGGCGACGACGAAGGCAATGAGCTGCCGCATTCATGGAATGCAGACAGCTTACGCAAATATTNGAAGCCATCGACAAGGATCTCACTGAGGTATACAGGCTGCAAGCAGCAAAAAATATTTCCAAGTATCAAGCTGAGACAAGAAAATGGCGAGACAAGAAGGTAGTCAGAAAAGATATCAAGGTAGGGGACTGGGTACTAAGGAAAAACCCATGCATGCCCGCTGGAAAGCTGCAACAGAAATGGGAAGGCCCATTTTTGGTCACCAAAAGCAACAGGCCTGGCTCATTTCTCTTAGGCGACGACGAAGGCAATGAGCTGTCGCATTCATGGAATGCAGACAGCTTATGCAAATATTATTTATAAAAAGATGTAAAATGGCTTCGTGTTCTATAAATGAAGTCATTAAGTAGAATAGCATTTTTACTCTTTCCAAAAGCACGTACTCTTTTCCTCAGAAGGGGACCCTGACCAAGGGGTGAGGTTTTTAACGAGGCGGTGCTTACTATAACTCGCCAAGCTATATATAAACGAGGTATTCCCAAAAAAGCAGCATCGAAAGCGATTGGCTTCGACCAAGTCGCTGGTATTCGATAATTCAAATAGAACTGAATCGACCCTACCTAGAGTAAGGCCAATTCAGATCTAAACAGAAATGCTTACTCTAAACAGAGTAAAAGGGGTTTCAGCTCAGATAACTATTTAAAAGCAAATAGATTTGACTAACAGTATTCTAAACGCTTATAAACAAACATACGAAACTTGCTTATGCAAACACAAGCAATAGGGGCTTCGGCAACCTAACAAAACTCATGCTTGAATGAATAAACCTCGCTTCGGGGGGGGGAGGAGGCGTTTCTCTCGCAACGAATCCAAATTGAGCTTACATTCATTCAAGTGTTTCGAATCAAAGCAATGACCAAGCGAGTTACAAAGTGTTTAACAAAGAGATGACTCAAAACATCTCAAAAATATAACCATCAAATAGCTGGCCAGATCTCCTAAATCTAGGAGCATTAAACACATAAGAAAAATCCCTAACGCCATCTAAATCTTCTGGCTCGACTTTAACCGGAAGCAGACGAGCAGCTTCGGCGTTTCTTGCACGAGCAAGTTCAACACGAGAAGAACGTTGAACGATGAACGAGTTGAAAAAGTTGAATACATCAAATTCGCAATGACGATAGAACTCGTGACAAAATTCCCAAAAATCATCAAGTCTTCGACTTGGATAATGTTGTTGATACTGTTCCCACGCGAAGCCGGACACACACAAGGGGCCATCTCGCATGGTGATTGGTATGAGTTCAAGAACCCCCTCGCTAGGGATCTGAGCATATGCAAATATTACATCACTTAGTGTTACTTTACAGCAAAAGCTAAACAAGGTGATAGCCTCAACGAATCTACACCTTCGGCTCTCCATCATGTGTCTCATCAGCACCAGCACGAG
The DNA here is from genome assembly GCA_004135705.1 of Alloteropsis semialata. NCBI lineage: Eukaryota > Viridiplantae > Streptophyta > Magnoliopsida > Poales > Poaceae > Alloteropsis > Alloteropsis semialata. The sequence goes on from CM014277.1 coordinate 33,372,502, forward strand.
AAGAAGAAGGGCCAACAGTTGCAGCTTTGGCTTCGGCTTCCTGCTGCTGCTAGAGGGCAAGCGCCTCGTTGTACTGAAAATAAACAAAACAATTAATACTAAAAGCAAAATACACAGGATACGAGCAAAAGCAAAAATAACCAAAAGGGAAAAAGAAGCTAACCTTAACAAGACGGTCATACGTAGTGCTTCGGGCACACTCTCTCCCTATAGCAGACCAGAACTTCTTGAGAAAAGTGGCACGAGTCGCCAAAACAGCTTCGTTGAAAAATTCCTTCTTGTCAGGATTTAAAGCCGAAGGAAAATAAAAGTCCCTTTTCAAGAAGCTCTTATAGTGAAAGCACCCTTCATCTGCTAGCATCTTAAAGGCATTTGTGATGCATGTTCGAGCAGCATAATCACCTACTTTGGACAAGACGTCCGGTAGGGACTTGAACTCGTCATCCAGCCATTCGAAAAGCTTGCGAAGGCTAAAATCATCAGAAGGGAAAGGCAGTGGCTCGGCTCCATATTGCTTAAGAGCAGCTTCGTATTCAGTGTAGATGCCAGAGCTGCGGCTGAGTATCTTAGAATCTAAGCTCTCTTTATCAGCCTTAAGCTGCCCCACTTGAGACCTGAGTTGACTGGCTTCAGATATAAGGGAATTCTTCAAGTCAATAGCAACAAGAAACTCCTTCTTGTATTTTTCAACATCTGATATCGCCTTTTCCTTATCAGCTTCGAGAGATTTTACTTCATTTTTCAATTTATGCTCTAAAGAGCAACCCTCGACCAATTTGTTTCGAAGCCCCTCGATAGTCTAAACATTGAGTTCACTGGCTGACTCAAGAGAAGAGACTTTGCTTTTGAGCGAAGCAATCTCTGACGTGGCGGACTCCCGCATAAGACGAAGCTGCTCTTTTACATTCTCCAAAGAATTCTTAAGCTGAAGAAAGCTCTCGTGTTCTTTCCTTAAAATTTCAAGTTCAGCCCGCTCGTTCTCAACATCATTGAGACGAAGCGGAAGGCGAGCAAAAAGCTCCTACATGGACATCATAGACTAAAACAAGAAAAGTATAAGTATCAAAAAAGTAAAACAACAAACTCAAAAACGAAGCAGAAGAAACAAACCTGGATATTGCCACTAAGGCTGGAGATTGAAAGTGTGTCCAAATCCAAAGATTTCACACGAATCTCAAGCTCTGAAAAAGCAAAAGCAAAATTAAGACAAAAAGCAGCACTCAATCGGCTTCATGTGAAATAACAGACAAAATGTAACCTTTTGGAGCAATAATTGGAATGTCATTGGGAAGGCGAAAACCACTCTGCCGAAGGCGATCTGCGATGGGGCCATAACCAATATAACTTGCACCTGAGGTAAAAGAATCAACAAATCAAAAAAAATAAGGGTATAAAAGAATTAACAAAGCGAAACGTACCTTCAGATTCAGGAGCTGGCTTCGCACAAGCCGATTCAATGCCCATAATAGGGGCAGAAAGTCCGGCATCAGCTGGATGAGTCAATTTAACTGGCGAAGCAGTTGCTGGAGTCACCAAATCACCAGAACCCTGCCGAATCTCAAGAGCAGAAGCCGTCTGCGGAAGCTCCTCAATGTTAGCAAGTAAAGAAGCAGAAGCCGTCTGCGTAAGCCCCTCAGAAATCTGAAGGGACTTGGCCATTGCACCAGCCAACAAGTCCAAGGACGATGGCTGGAACGGGACAGATGATACTTCAGCTTCAGCAAGAGCAAAATCTTTCGTCTCATCCTCCCTCAGAAGACGGCTGTAGCTCACTTCCTCTTCATCGTCAATGCATCCAGGTAGGCCCTCACGACGAAGAGGTGCAACAACAGCCTTAACTGTAATAAGACAAAAATAAATAAGCAAAGCGAAGCTAATAACCAAAAGACAAGATATACAAGAAACAAACCTCCAGAAGGAGGTACATCAATTGCAGCGGAAGCTGCAGGATCAACTTGCATAGGTGCGGCAGCGGCAGGCACTTCTACAGCCGAAGCAGCGGGACGAGGAGGAGCACTGGAAAGCAGAACGGCGGGAAAAGCCTTCACAAGCTTTTGACGTTTGGAAGCCTCCAAGGAAGAAGTAGTAACCCGTTTTTTCGTGGCAATCACCTTTGAGGCGCATCCTCGGCTTTGGCTCCCGCCTCGGCTAGAGGGGGCTCCGGTTTTGCTGCCTCCAGCTTCGTCGCCGCGCTCGTCTGATTGATCGCTTCCACGGCCTCTGCCATGACCCTTCCTCCCACGACCTCGACCTGGCTTCGTGGGAGGAACCAAGCTGGGGTAATCTTCAGCTGAAAATTTCTTAGATGGCTTGGATGGAGCCGTGCGCTGAGGGTAGCTAACCTTCATCTCGTCAAAGACTCTGTTAAGCCGGACTCCATCCACCAAAGCCAAACAGCTTTCATGCTCTTTGGAAGTATACTTCCCACAAATAATTTCAGCCATCAACTCGATAGACTGAACGAAAGCAAAATCAGACATGTTCTCTAGCTTCTTCACCCCAAACTTAGGAAAGCAAACATGAGGAATCCCTCTGTAGAGCCTCGTCTCAACTGTAAATCGCTTCCAATCCGCAGATAAAATGTTAAGCCCAACAGCGAGTCCCTCTTCGACCAAGTCCCGACTGCTAGAAACTTGGCTGGCTTTGTAAAAGGCGCTTTCGCAGCGGTCGTAGCCGGGCGCATTTCTGTTGAACGAAGGGCAAGCAACAAAATCACAAGGCCCAATAGAACTGTGCAGAGGAAACGATATCTGCTTCGCTCCATCCTCTAACAGAGTCTCCAGCGCTGGCACCTTGACATAAAGCCAATAGCTTTTCCAACTCTTGTCCCAGGTGTTCTTCTGGCAAAAGGTAAGTTCTACCTTCTGCAATTCAGTCTGCCTCCATCGCGCACAGAAGGTAACACTGCCATAATCCGGCTCATATTCAAAGCCGTCAATCTTAACACTTTTTGTTTGGCGATGCCCTTCAAAGTAGCGGACGAAACAGTCCGCATTAACATCTGATGCATTCATTTTCACGGCCCAAAAGAAACGAAGCAGATGAGTGATAGCATTGGGGGTGAGGTGATGGAATTGCAATCTGAACCTCCCAAGAATATCAGCAATTATATTATCAACGGGCATCCGAAGCCCAGCGCAGAAGAACTCCTTGAACACCACGGCTTCGTCCTCAAGGGGTGTCGGGGTAGTCTCTGTGCCTGGGGTTCGTCCGTGACCGGCTTGGAAGTATCCCTTTGACTCGTAAAAGCGGATCAACTCAGGGGTAACAAAGGATTTACCAAAGACAGTGGTCTTTGGCTTCTTCCGATAATCCAAAAGATCTGATACATCGGCTTCTACATCCTCGAGGGCATCACCAGCCACAGACTCGGCATCCTCTGTGTCATCGCCTCCGGCGGGATCACCCTCAATGGGATCCTTGCCCCTATCATCAGCTTCCAAAACAATTTCAGCTTCTAGAGCTATGGCCACGTTGACCTCAAGCTCTTGAGCAAAGGATTGAGCTTCGACAGCATCCATATCAACAGCGTCCGAATTGTCTCCTTCGGAATCGGAGTCAATCAGACGAGCGGTTTGCTTCGTGCGAGCTACTAGAACAAACAAAAAATAATAAGCAAACAAAACAGCAAAAAGACAGAAAGGAAATAAACGAAGGAAATCATAGAGTATAAAAAGCAAAAACTTACTCGTAACGAGAAGAAAAAGCCAAAAACTTGAGATTCAAGAGCATTCAAAGCAAGCGAAAGCGTCAAACACAAGCTAAGTGAGAAAATCGCCAAGCGAAGCAAGCGAAATTCTACCCCCTTCGGTCCTATTTATAGGGCGGTAAAATCTGACCGTTAAAAATCTCTAAAAACGAGCCAGCGCTTCAAATTCAAACAAACCGAAGCAAAGTTACGGCAACGGTACCAAACAGTTGGGGGCTTTCTCCAACAAGGAGGAGGCGTTTCTCGGGCTGACAAGCAATCCAAAGTTCGTGGAGCTCGGCCTGTTGAAGAAAGCCCTCGTCCTCGAGGGGCTACTGTTGGGGATTTGGCCCGCCGACAAACGCCTTCTACTTGTTTTGTTCTCTCTCACGCGTAAAGGCAGCAATGGACAAGGGAGCTGAAGCCAATCAGCTTGGTTACTCTATAGATCCCTAAATTGGCTTTGGTCAGGAAAATTAAACCAAAGCCAATTGGCTTCAGTCACCACATCTTGCAGTGTACCAAAGCGTCTTCATCCCGATTGTACTAGAAGCCAATTTGGTGAAGTATTGATACTATTGAGTGTCAAAAGCAATGATTGAGTCATTGGATAGCTTCGGTTTGCTCTATATTGCAGGTTTTTAGAGAAACCGTTGGCTTTCAGGAGCGAGGAAACGGCTTCGGTTGGTCCTGATCTGGACGAAGCCGAATGAAGAGCTAAAGATCTCGGTCTCGCAAGCGAAGCAGGTGAAGACCGAGTCCAAGCCAAGTCAAACACGGTATTACAAGTCTACGCATTCACATGGGGCGGAGTAAATGTACTAAAGTACCCCTGTGCACTTCATTTTGTATGGTCTAGAGGATGATGCCTGGTTTTTGAGGGTAAAAAGGGAATGTAAAGACCCTTGACCTCCCTATAAAAGGAGGCCCATCTCCCGCATGTAAAGGTTGTTGATTCCCGAGAACACTGTTGATAAGTAATATATTGTTGCTTGTCCCAGTTACTCAATCTCTTCCGTTGCTTGGGCTCATTGGCTTCAGCTATTATCCCAACAATCTATTCCGTCAATGGTGGCTCCTCTTGATAAGGCTGACACTGACCAAGTTCCTGAGGTAAAAATTATCCAAAATCTCCATTTTAATTCCTGCTTTCCTCCAGAACCATTTACGAACCTCCACATCTGTCCATACAATTTTATTTCCTTCAAATGTAGCATCTTAAGAACAATCTAGTCATTCCCGTCTCCCATGTTGAAGCTGGGTATTACCTTGGTCTAATGGGTGACCCCGATCCGACGAACCTGATAAACATGGAATCGGAGAGAATTCCATTCAAAGGATCGGACCTCCAAGTCTCCGATTGGGCAGGTTCGTTCCGATCATGGCCCGGAATGGTTCCAGGATGGAGGAATTGGTTTCTCAGAATCCAAGCTTCTAAATTGGCCTTCTGGGATGAGAAGAACATAAGCCAATGCCTCACTTTATCTCTTGCTGACATGGCCAACAATGAAAATCTACTGGCCTCTAGCTCCCTCTTTTGGTCCGATGCCCTTAATGCCTACTTGTTTGGCCATGGTCCGATGTCACCGACTCTAATGGATGTACACATGCTGACCGGCCTAAACACCGTAGAAAACTCCAATCTAAGAAAATTCATCCGTGAGTTGGATCACAAATTGGTTAGCACGGGCTCTAAAAGTTGGAAGAAATATATTTCCGATCACTGTAAAACTGGCACAATCGGAGACAGAGAGCATGCAGCTTTTCTCAATATGTGGCTAGAGCGATTTGTATTCTGTGGACCGACTCTCGGCGCCACGACCAACATGCAATCGATCGCAGAAGCTTTAGCTCGCGGCGGATCGGTGCCACTTGGACGCCTCCTTCTTGGTGCAGTTTACCATCTGCGTCAGCAAGTATCGGCAAAACTTTTGGAAGGCCAAGCAGTTGGACACATCGGAGGCCCTTGGTGGTTTATCCAGCTTTGGTTACACACCCAATTCCGATCTGCTCTTCAGCTCAACTTTAAAGACCATCAGTTCCCAAATTATCACACAGAAGAAGAAGAGGCCACCTTTCATCGGTGCACGTCATTCGGAGAGGCAGCATCAGCGTGCATTGGATCAAGGCTTGATGCAAAGACTATGGCCACTTATTTTGAAAGTTTTTATCATGGGATTGCATCGGAGCGCTTCAGCTATTTCGCTTATGCCGATCCCAATCGTGAATATGAACTGCCCTTGTTCAACATCCAAAATGAGCTCGCAACAATCATGCCGATTCTCATGTCTTTCATCACACCGGCTATCCTCGGCAGCAACATTGCCTATGGCCGTAAGACTTCATCTTACGAATTTTACAATCCATCGGCAGTGGCTCGTCAACTAGGATTCGGCCAACTCCCGATCGGCCTATATTTCTCCGATAAAATCAAGCACAGGGAATCGGTCTCAACAGACCTAGAGATGGACAGAATTTTATCACTTGCCCCTCAAGCTGATTTTGAAATATCGGAATGGCTGTGTACTAGCTTTTCATCCAGACTCTTTAGGAATTGGTGGAGAGAGTTACGTCTTCACGTATTCAGACTTTCGGCCATCACTTACTGTACCCTCATAGACTCCGATTTTGAGGCCATGGAAAATCCTGTAAGTTTTTTTTCTTCTTGAATTCCTTTTATTCATTTTTTTACTCAAACAATCCCTCCATAATTTAAACTCCACCCTTTTAACAGCCAAATGAAGAGAATGCGCCATCGGTAAGCAATAGTGGGAAACCGATTCGGTATGCCATCAGGACCCCATATCCAAGAATCAGCTCTTCAGCGCCATCCCTCAAGGACATCATGGATGGCAAAAGCAAAAGGAAGACTGCCCCCACCAAAGTAAGCGCACCAAAGAAATTGAAGAAAAGCCATGTGGTACGATTTCCTCGTTCTTCCGATTCTTCTTTCCGATTTTTCTTTCCGATTCTTCTTTTCGATTCATATTCTAAGCAAACGATTATATGTATAGCCTCTCGAAAAGATTCTTGGCCAATCAACTTCCAGAGCCGCTGAAGAAACTGCCCAGAAGGCTGCTAAGGGTGCAAGGATGCTTCTCGATGCAGTATCGGTAATGATCCGATTTCACTTTCCTCATATTCCTTTATAAAAATAAATCGGCAATAACAATTTCTTTTTCAGCAAACAAATATCACATTGCCCGATCTTCAACCAGCTCCAGCCCAAAACATACAGGCAAAATCGGCCCAACAAATAAATTCAATCCAATCCATATTATTTTAAAATACATATGCTCAAACTGACCGATTCAACCACAGACCCCTGCTCCTCTGCAACCCATCATCGAGGAGCCAAGTACAACCGTCCAATCGGAGGCTATCTCTGAGCAAATCGAAGAGCCGGCTGCAAATATTCAATCGGAGGCCATTCCTGAGCAACCAACGACAACAACCCCACCAGTGCCTCCTCCGATTGAACCAGCCTAGACTCCTCAAATAGAAGCTCCCAGCTCAAACATTGCCTTGCCTCAAGTAATCCCCGATTACGTCCGGGAGGGTCAATTTAAATTGGTAACGATTCATCTCTTTGTGTCAATATTTATTGTTTTAATAACACTCGTTCATCGATACATTGTTTCAGGCGCACGATTCCCTGGCCATGAGCTTCGCATCACTCGATCTGGATGCTGCCATCGGAGAAGAAGAAATCAGCTCTGCGCAATCATCTTCTACCATCTCCGATGAGGCCAAAGCAAAGCTTCAAGAAATGTTGAATCATCTGAACAAAAGCGTTGCCATTCTTGTGGAAGATGCCGAGCCAATTCACCAAATCTTCAAGGAACTGAAGGGTCGGCTGCCGTCGGAGCTAGAGAATGCAATCATCCCTGCCGCCTTTATCGAGGGTCATCAACCCCAAGTCTTTGCTGCTCGCCATAGGATATCGGAGCGGCTAGCCCAGCAAGACTTGATCAAGAAACGTGAGGACGGGCGAGATGAGTTGAAAGCTATGTAGGCCCAGATCAAGACCCTAGAAGCTAAACCCATGTAGCTGGAGAATCAAATGAAACATCTTCAAGGCATTGAAGCTGAACTGCTCAAACGGCTCGAAGAAGTCCATAAAGAAATGTCGGAGACTCAAGATGAGCTCAACCAGATTCCAGCTTCCATCAAATCGGCACGGGAAAATTTGAACAAACGCCTGGAGGAGGTTCGCCAATTCACAGAAGCATCAAGAACATCCCCAGCTCTGATGTGGAAGATCTGCAAGAGATCCAGAAGATAGATAACATCCGGTTGGCGCGATCGAGATGATTCGCAAATTCTTGTAATATTTAAACTTTTTAGCTGCACTGCTCCGATGACATCGATCATCGATAAACTTGGTTGAAATCCGACGATGCTGATCGTCGATGAACACTCATTTTTTGTACATATTTTTGCCCTTAAGGCGATACGTATCGTATTGGCTGTCTTAGACAATATTGCTTAGAATATCGGCTTTTAGGAATCAATCCAAATACATGGATAGTACTTTTTCAAATACTTTCCGTTAAGTGCTTTTGAAAACTCTTCTCCTCCCAATGTTTCCAAAATATATGCATTTCCTGGAACGCACCGATTTACACGATAGGGACCCTCCCAATTAGGCGACCATTTTTCAAACTTAGAACTTTTAGTCCCTATCGGCAAAATCAGCTTCCAAACCAATTCTTCTTTGATGAATTCCTTTGGCTTAACCTTTTTATCATAATACTTAGCAACACATGCTTTATTATTTTAAATATTCTCCAAAGCTCTTAATCGGGTTTCAGCCAAATCGTCCAACTCAAAATTCATCAAACTTTTATATTCATTGGCAGTCAAGTTTCCTTGTTTCGATATTTGTCTCGATCCGATTTTAATCTCCCAAGGCAAAACAGCTTCATACCCATAAACCAAATGATATGGGGACAATTTAGTAGATCCATGACACGCCATCCGATATGCCCATAACGATTCAGTCAACGTTAGATGCCATCGCCTTGGTTGTTCATCAATTTTTCGCTTCATGATTTTGATAATACTTTTATTTGATGCCTCTGCTTGACCATTGACTTGCGCATAATAAGGAGAAGAATTTAACAACTTAATACCCATATTGGCAGCAAAGTCTTGAAATTCGTTAGACATAAACATAGTTCCTTGATCGGTCGTGATAGTTTGAGGAATACCAAACCGATATATAATATGCTCCTTAACAAATTCTACCATATTCTTGGAATCGGCAACCTTTAAAGGAATCGCCTCAACCCACTTAGTGAAATAATCTGTTGCCACCAATATAAATTTATGACCCTTGCTCGATGATGGATAAATTTGTCCGATCAAATAAATTCCCCATCCTCGAAAAGGCCACGGCTTAATAATCGGATTCATGGCTGACGCAGGCGCTTTTTGCACATTTCCAAATTTCTGACATTCTTGGCAACCTTTATAATATTCAAAACAATCTTCCAAAATCGTTGGCCAAAAACAACCTGTTTTTCGAATAACCCACTTCATCTTATAAGCCGATTGATGTGCACTACAAACTCCCTCATGCACTTCATCCATCATGTCTTTGGATTCCGATTTACTCAAACATTGGAGCAACACACCATCAATCATCTTATAATATAATTGATCGTCAAGCAACACATATTTAACAGCCATGAATCTTAATTTCCTGGAAACCTTTTGTGATGGATCCTTAAGATAACTTACAATCTCATATCTCCAATCTCCGATTTCTGGCTCAATCATCATGATCTCATGAAAACGCCGATGGCCAGAAGCAGATTGCGCCATATTGTTAGCTTCCTGATTTTGAGCATTGGGGATATGTTTAATATTAACCATCACAAATTCTTTCAATAATAATCGGCACTCTTCAAAACAACGAATCAGAACAATCGTCTTTGCATTCATATTTACTGATTAACTGATAAATCACCAACTGGGAATCTCCAAAAATCTCGACAGCTTCACCTCTGATTTTCAACAATAATTTTAATCCTTTAAGCAACGCTTCGTATTCAACCCGATTATTGGTGAAACTTGGATCCATCGGATAGCTGAACTCAAAATTTGCCCCTCAAGGCGAAACAATAACGATTCCGATGCCACATCTTGACCACACAAAGATCCATCAAAGAATAATGTCCAAGGAATCGGCTCAACCATTTTGACCTCATCTCCGATGTGTTGAGTTACAAAAAAAGCCATTACTTGTCCTTTTACTGCTTTAGCCGATTCATACTTCAAGTCAAACTCCGATAATGCCAATATCCACTTCCCGATTCTGCCTTTCAGCATCGGCATACACAACATATATTTGACCACATCGGTTTTGCAAATGATTGTGCACTCAGAAGATAATAAATAATGTCTCAACTTAGTGCATGAAAAATATAAGCATAAGCATAACTTTTCAACTGGCAAATATCTTGTGTTGAGGCCATAATACCAGGGTGCCCGATCACGAGGATTACCGACTACCGACTCCAAACCGTCAAGACTCCGAACAAGACACGATGGCCAGATCGCAGAAGGGAAGCCCGAAGATAGTTAGAGTCCTAC
>CM014277.1:33384187-33403734 GCA_004135705.1 Alloteropsis semialata
ACTAACATTATACTCAGCAGGCAGTACAAAAACCATGTTCACCGATGCCGATGGCCCATCATCATCACGCTTGGGCTTAGCTCTCCAAACCTTGGAATTATCATCTCCTTGGCGCTTCTCCTTCAGCAGTTCCTTGAATCGGAGACGCTGAACCCTTCTTTTCTGTGTCTTGGTCAAACCTTCAGGACACCATTGCGGATTGACTCCTGGACGCAGGTCCGATTTGACCTCCTCCTCCGATTCCTGCGCATCTTCTAGTTTTTGAACAATTTCCTTTTCCCTATAAACCAGACGATCATACACAGAAAGACGGTCTCCTTTATATTTTTGGCAATCATTATACTTTTGGCAATCATCGTCCCATCGGTCATAGCACCGATTTTCATACTCACGCCGATCATAGTATTCACGCCAATCTTCGCGCTCTTGTTGATAAGCTACTTCATCATGCCAGCTGCATCGGCGTCCAAAATCCAATCGGTCATGTACAGATTGCCGTTGCCTCTTTGAATCTCTGTAACTTTCATACTGATCGCTGTACTCTGGACAATCGTAGATCGATGGAAGCCTTAACTTTTCATTCCAACAGAACCTAAAGAACGGACATCCCAATGGTCTTCTTTGTCAAATCTTCTCATCGGAGGACTCTGATCCCTTTCCTGCTGACGCATATATTTGTCAATGAGCTGTCCCGATGTAACCCTAGGCTTCTCCCTGCGTCGGTGGTCTTCCCGATATTGCTGATGATTCCGATTCTGTACATCATCGGCCGTTACTTGGCAATCTGGATCAACAGCTCCCGATCTCTTCGCATTTTCCGACGTGAGGACCTTAGCTTTCAACTTCCTATCGGGCGCTCCGATTTCCACCATATTTTGAGGAAATGGGTGTCCATCGAGCTTCATTGGCTTCTTACCAGTTTCAACTTTGATAATCCCTTTTTCAATTGCTGATTGAATCTCATTGCGGAATACTTTGCAATCATTGGTATGATGAGAAACTGAATTATGCCACTTGCAATATTTCTTTTTCTTTAATTCTTCGGCAAAAGGAATCATATGATTTGGGGAAAGCCTAATTTGTTTTTCTGCTAACAATAAATCAGATATTTTATCGGCTTTAGTAATATCGAAACTGTACCTCTCTGGCTCGACCTACACCCATGGACAGGCAACAGAATTTTTGTTCTTGGTCCATTCAGCCAAATCAATCTCAGCTTCATCCCCATCGGAGTCATATTCAATATTAGCAATCTTCCTCTGAAACTTCTCTCTCTGATAATCATTACTGCGTCCCTCATGTTGAGAGAGCTTTTGAATCATGTGCCCCAAGCCTTCAAAATCTTGACTCGTATATCGGTCCTTGACCCGAGGCAGTAACCCTTGAAAAGCCAAATCAACCTGTTGTCCCTCCGATAAATTTAATGAGTAGCATCGGCTGTGAACATCTCTGAATCTTTAGACAAGCTCGCTAACCAATTCCCCGTTTCTCTGTCGGAGCGCAGTCAAATTGGACAGTCTGGTCTCTTGTACTCCTATGAAGAAATAGGCATGAAATTGCTTCTCTAAATCGGTCCAATTACTGATGGAATTTGGTGGCAATGAAGAAAACCACGAAAAGGCCGATCCAGAAAGTGACATGGGAAACAGCTTAACTTTCAACGGATCAATAGATGCTACTTCACCACATTGAATCGTATAACGACTAATATGCTCAATGGTGGTAACATCTCCCTGTCTAGAAAATTTGTAGAAATCCGGAATCCTGAATCAGGCTGGCATAGGCAGTGTATCAAACCAGTCCGGATACAGCTTTCGATACAGATATGATTGTCCCTTAGGCTTTAAACCAAACTGATTTTTCATGACATCAACAATCTTATCTGTCCAATCCTCCTGAGTATAATTTCCCTGACTGATCGGAGCACGAGTCATTATGACTGGTGTCTCAGTATGTCCGATTGACGGCTCCCGATTGTCAGCTCCCTTGTTCTTTGGTGGATCTTTGGTGTTAAAGTAAGCAGGGTAAACCATTTTGCCCTCAACTACAGGAATTCGGCTACCAAACTGATCAATATGTTGAGTCCCGCCATTACTCTTGTCTTCCGATTCCTCTTCCTGTTCCTTTTCTTCACCTCCCTCCACCGCCTTGGCTTTTGCCTTCTTTGTCTTGGGAGTTTCATAACACTTAGGATGTGTCTCTGGTGATGTGGATGAATTGATCTGCACCATCTTCTTCTTGAGGTCTTTAATTGCTGAGGAAGCACCAATATCAAAATAAGCAGGCCCCTTCTGGACATCCTTCAGTATAGCTCCATCCAGCAACTTGGCGATCAATCCCACCACCGTGTTAACCAATATTCCAGATTGGTTAATCAAAGCATGACTCACACCAGCATCTATATATTCTTGGAAGAATTTTCTTTCCTCGGCCGTGATCCGATCAAACGCTTCCTGGGGAACAGGAAACTGATTTTTCTTGATCACCGCATTGCGAGTTTTGCTAAATGAGTCGAGGCACAGATTTTTGAATTCTTCAAGCTGTGCTTCTACGAGTTTCTTCTGCTCATCGCTAAGATCCTCCATTGTGACAGCAGGGATCTCAGGGGGTGCCATCGCAAAAGCTTTCTGGTCCCACAGGGCGTGCCAAAATGTGTTGATGTCCAAAAAATCAGGTGTTGACTCTCAGAAATTAACACTGTGCCCTAGAAGATTTGCTTCACTTCAGTGCAGGTCCAAAATTTTGAGGTTCATGGCGTGCCAGTCAATTTGACCTGAAATTGACAAGGTAGAGTTTAATCAGTAAGCAACAAGGAACTCATCGGCCAAGGCCCCGATTCGTTCCAGAAATCAGATCAGCATAAAGGGAAGTCCGATTTCGATAACATGAACCATCGGCCTTGAGTCCGATTCGTGAGAATATAACATGTATTGAAATAGATCATCGGCTATGAAAACCGAATCCGAGATAGATCTAAACTAAACTCATTCTTTAATATGCATCTTTCCAAAGGCGATAATCAAAATAAATCTCGTGTCACTAACAATAGGATCGATTTTGAGACAGCGTTGCTAGCAGGGCACCGATTAGCTTGCTTACTCCGATAGATCAATATAGATCAAAGAACTTGTTTAAATTAGATCTATTTGTAACTTGCTTATTAAATCTAAATCAGCTATATAAACAATACAAGAAGATCTATTATGAAACTTGAATAATAATACGAAATAGATCTTCTGAGATAGATGTAAGCCGATAGGATAAAATTAACAAGATACTGTAAAGGGTGAGCGATCTAACGAAGAAGGGCGATACACCTCAATCTAAAGCCTAGAACAACTCGATAAATTGGTGAATTAACTAAACGAAGAAGGGCGATACGCCTCAATCTAAAGCCTAGATTAATTCGATAGTGTATCGGACTTACAGACAAACCGGAGGTCAAGATGATGCAGCCCTGCTTGCTGAAGAACTCGACGAAAAAAGATTGTTGGCATGTAAGGCCGAAAGTTGTGTTTAATTGATTGGTTGTGTGAACTTTTTTTACAATGGCGCAGGGTTTATATTTATACCCTGGAAATCTAACTAAAACTTGCCGGCTACGACAATATCTCTAATTTATCTAAAGCAATCTAGCAGAATTTGACCGGCGGACATGCGGGGTTCTAATTCAGACATGCGGGGTTTTACCGGCGCTAGATTCTTCTACTCCAAGAATTTGACTTGGAAATTAAAGATAAAAAGGGAGTAGAGAATTCAGTAGCAGATCATATGTCGCGTATGCAGTTTACTGACATGCAGGACCTACCGATAAATGACTTCCTGCTCGACGACACCCTACTCAAGGTAACTGCCTCCGACCCCTGGTATGCAAATATTGTGAACTTTATAGTTGCAGGATATGTACCACCAGGGGAGAACAAGAGAAGGCTTATCTACAAGAGTAGACTCCATCTATGGGATGAACCATACCTGTACAGGGTATGTTCAGATGGCATGCTCAAGCGATGTGTACCAACAAATGAGGCAAGAAAGATCTTCGAGCAATGCCATGCAGCCCCATATGGAGGTCACTAGGTCGAAGATCTGGCAGAGTGGATTCTACTGGCCCACAATGCATGAGGATACAAAGGAATTCATTCAACGATGCCAGCAATGCTAGAAACACGGAGGGATCACAGCAAGAGATGCAATGCCACTCACAAACAACTTACAAGTTGAGTTGTTTGATGTGTGGGGCATTGACTTCATGGGACCCTTTGTCAAATCCTATGACAGTGAGTACATCCTGGTGGCAGTGGACTACGTCTCGAAGTGGGTTGAAGCAATGCCATGTCGAGCCGCTGACTCCAAACACGTGCAAAAGATATTTGATGAGATCATCTTTCCACATTTTGGAACCCGCAGGATGGTAATCAGTGATGGAGGGTCACATTTCATTGACAAGACCTTCCAGAAGTTTTTGGCAGAACTGGGGGCAAAGCACAACATAGCTACACCGTACCACCCCCAGTCAAGCGGTCAAACAGAAACATCAAACAAGCAGATCAAGAAGATTCTGCAGAAGACCGTGATAGAAATGGGAAAAGGATGGAAGAGCAAGCTACCAGATGCTCTATGGGCTTACCAAACGGCATACAAAACGCCAATCGAGATATCCCCTTATCAACAGGTTTACGGCAAGACTTGCCATTTGCCGATTGAACTAGAGCATCGAGCACACTGGGCTATAAAAAAATGGAATATGGATCTTCCAGCAACCCAGCAGATGAGGAAAATGCAGCTATCAGAGCTAGAAGAGTGGAGAGACAAAGCGTATCACAGTGCCAAACTCTACAAGGAAAGAACCAAGAGATGGCACGACAAGAAGATCAAGGTGAAGAAGTTCCACCCCACGGATAAGGTATTACTCTTTAATTCCAGGGCGAAGCTCTTTGGGCATGGAAAACTTTAAAGCAAATGGGAAGGACCATTCGTTGTGGTGGAAACTTCGTCGCATGGGGCAATCACACTCCAAGATGATGAAGGTAAGCACTTCAAGGTAAATGGTCAACGTTTAAAAGTTTTCCTTGAATCTGATAAAGTAAAAGAGGAATTTGATGTGATCAACTTGGTCATTGATAATTCCCATCTATAATTTCGCCTTACGCTAAAGTCCTTAACACCTAGAGCCTATATGCACACACTTTGGGGTATATTGGACCTGTCACATAGTGCACAAAAAAGGAGAAGGCGACCGGGCTCAAGGCCAGGTTGGCCGACCCCCCCCCAGGTCGGCCGACAGGCCACTGAGCCCGATCAGCCCTATCCTTTGCAAATGTTCCACTCCAACATCTCTGAAGCTATTCCGTGCTGGATGAGCGATTCAACCTCTGATGGATCCGAGAAGAGGGTCAATCTTTCTTTAAATTTTCACCCATCCTCTTCTTTCCTCTCATCTGAGTTCTTCTTCGCCCACATTCTGAAAACACCGAGCCACACCTTCCAATTTCCCAAAGAATGGCTGGAAAGAGCCACCCCAAATCCCAATCGACCTTCGATATTGACGGAGAGCCCACTCCGGCAAATCAACTGGTGCCCATCAACCTGGAGTTGGCCATGGCCGTGGTCGTATCCCCACTAGCCAGCCTCCCGCTAGAAGAGGACGTGAGAGGCCGCACTTGGGGGTCGGCCGACCCCTTAGGTTGGGCGACTGGCCCTGGTGGCCCCTCGGCGTCCCGCTCGGCGGCGCGGTCTCAATCTCCAAGAAGGTCCCAGAGGCGTGATGCACAGGCATCAAGCCCATACAGATGGCCGACGATGGGGCAACTCACTCCGAAGAAGATGCCGGTGGCCACTCCTATCAAGGGGGATGGACTCCCCACGCTTCAACCATGGGAGAAGCTGAAGGAAGTGGTCAGGAACAAGTGGAAGGACATTGTGGCGTATCACTATACGTCCGATGTGTCCATCTACTCTCCCGCTAGCACCCCGGAGCCGCGTTTTCGGGTCTTCGGGGAAAGGAAGCCCGGAGGCGGCTATGGGAAGGGACTGTTCCCTCTCCTCACACCTGAGAAGAGGAAGGAGTTGGAGGAGTCGGTGGAGTCTTCACCCGCCGGCAAGATCAAGAGGCATATCAAGCCTCCTCCAATTCGTAGGCCTAGGGGTCACTATGAAAGTGATGATGAGAAGGCCCCCATGGCTCCCTCCAATGCAGAGTTGCTAGAGTTGATTAATCTACTCAGTCGCGACTATGCCAAGTTGGAGAAGAGGTTCGCTGAAGAGCGACTTGAGCACATAAACCTTCAAGACGACTTTGATATGCTGCGTAGATCAACAGTCGTGAAGCTCAAGCGCTATGCTAAAGGCGCCGGGGATGAAAACCTCTACAATGCACCTTAGGCACCCTAGGCTTTAGAATAGGATAGGCACACTAGTTTAAATTCCTTCATTTACTTCATTTCTTTATTTTATTATTCTATAATGTGCCTATGCTATAATGAATGAAATAAAATGTTTAGTGTATTTGGATTGTGTTTTTTTGTTTCCACTTGTTTTTGAATAAAAGGTACAAGTGTGGGGGATACTTGCAACGGAAATAGAGTGATCCAACGCAAAATAGGGAAGAACAAACGAAACAGAGCAGCACACAAAGAAGCTAGACCAGAGGGGCTACCCCCAGGTCGCCCGACCCCACCAGGTCGGCCGACCTGGCCTG
Source organism: Alloteropsis semialata (assembly GCA_004135705.1). Lineage (NCBI taxonomy): Eukaryota > Viridiplantae > Streptophyta > Magnoliopsida > Poales > Poaceae > Alloteropsis > Alloteropsis semialata. Next base: position 33,390,885 of record CM014277.1, read on the forward strand.
GGTCCCTCCTGGCCTCCGCTTTTCCCTGCACATTGGTTTGACTCTCTTTTATCCTGTTTCAGTTGAATCCTTGCAGAACTAGAACATGGAATTCAGAACTAAATTTAACCCTTCTTATCTCCCCATCACATGGAAAATTATTAACTTACATATATTTTATTCCCTATACCTTTTGGCTTGTGGAAATCCTCATATTTTTAGGAACCCATGTCATCTAAGTTATTGCATTTTGAGATATGGCTTTAAGATGAAGGATGCTCTTACTTATTCAAGTACTTGAAATTTATGAAAAGTTTTAAAAACTTTTAACCTTGCTATGCTCCTCATGGGTTTGAGAGACAACCACTTACATTGATAGTCATGCATACGATTAGAGCTTTGAGTTGTTCCAAGTCTTGTGATCCTTAGTAGAGATACTTCATGTTTTAAAGTCAAGATCACGTACACTCCACCATAAAAAAGCTTTCAACCCATACACTGAGGGTAAAGCAAAACATGCCTTCATTTCATATTCATGAATAAATACTCCTAAAATGGCATTCTTCCCAAAATTAAGATGAAAAGAAGATATGGGCTATATGCATAGGAAAAAAAAGAGAAGAAGAAAAAAAGACTCATGCTAAAAAAGCATTGAGTGAAAGAAAAAAAAAGAAGAAAAGTACAATAGCCCATATCCAACAAAAAGAGAAAAGAAAAAGGGAAGGAAGCCGATACAAAGGAGTACCATTACATTTCCACTTCATATCATACACTTGCACATCTTGACTTGATTACATGACTTGTCTCTAACTTGGATCCAACCCTTGGAATGACTACATAAGTAACATAAGGTATGTATATTGAGAGCTCCACATACAAAGTTTCATTCAGGAGAGTATGAGTGTTGTCTAACCACTATGAATATCCAGAGAGAAACTCTTTGAGGAGCAAGGCATTGGTTTTCTTTGCAAAATTCTGAAAACCCAAGTACTTAAGGGTAAGGTGTGTCATGTCATAAAGAGGTTGTTCCTTTCTGCAATAACCCAAGAAGACATGTTAGCCACTCAATATAATTCCACTAAGCCTAAATGTTTGGGAATAACCTATATGTTTTGTTTATAATTACTCCTGTGACAAATCTTAGTCTTTACTCGAGGACGAGTAAAGAATAAGTGTGGGGGAGCTTGTTGGCGGCTCATAACAATAAACTCCTACCGCCAGCAAAGACACAAAAGAATGATAAAACAAATCGACATAGGATTATTTACTAATGAATTCCACTAGTTTTGGTGCATATGTGCTTGCAGAAACAAAGTGGCAAAAGAAGGACCAAAGAGGGCCCAGGTGGGCCCAACGGGTCGGCCGACCTGGGTCTAGGCCCAACTCAGTTCAACTTTGGCCCAGTGACAGAAGCACACTCAGGGATGATCAGAAACGTTGAGATCAAGACGGTGGAAATAAAGAGATGGGATTGGGCCACGTGGCAAGCACAGAGATCCATGGGCCCACATCCCTGACTCAATGTACACATCTTCGCGAATACCCACCGGGAACCGACCATGGGGCCCATAAGGAAGCGTCCCTGGCAGAGTGGGGCCGAGGGGCCACAACCCCGGGTCGGCCGAGCCGACCTGGCCGCGCATCCAAACCACCACCGCCTTGACCCACAACTGTCAACCGCCTCCAGGAAGCCATCCGTGCCGTGCATCACCAACGTCGGTGAATCCCACGGTCGGCCGACCCCCTTAGGTCGGCCGACCTGGGCCCACCTCCTTACCGGCCGCCGTTCGACGCACCGCCTCTGCTCTGCCTCTCCAAGCTATAAATAGAGGGACTCGGGGCAAGACTCATGATCATCGAGCTGAAGTGAAGATCCAAGGCGAAGCCCTCCTCATATCTAGAGTAGAAATAGGGAGAGAGTGAGGGAGAGTCTGGAGGAGTCCCGGCGTGTCGACGACCCTTCACCTGTACCTCGACGGATGCAAGCTACTCAGTAAGTATCCGGGATTCAACTAGTACTTATGTCTGAGTTATAGAAAGTTGAGTTCTCTATTGTGCTTGTGGGCTCATTGCTTTATTTGTAAAGTATTCTAATCTCTGATCAAGGTTAGGATAGTCTCTGATCAAGGTTAGGATACCTGATATTATCTTAGGCATGGTGTTTAGGTGTATATCTGCCCTCGTTTGCCTCGTAGCCCCACGGATTAGAAGAGGTAGGTGGCAGGTGGTGACAGCCCTGTTCGTTCTTTGTAATCCTCCACGTTCGAGTACAGCGTAGAGCTGTTGGCCGGCAATTTCCTAGAGGTCTAGGATACCCCGGTGTCCAAAGCAAGCATAGGAGAATTCCCTTCGCAATATTCACAGCCTTAGTGCTATGTTATCCTCTCTACCCAGCCTTTATATACACTCGATCAATCTGGTCAACTTTAGTGATTAGACAATGCCTTTACGTTCCTCGTAGATTCGATACCTGGTTTACTCACGGGTGAAAGCTACTACGACAGCCGTGCGCTTGCGGACTCTCTGTTTGCCACCGCTGGTGTCAACAGGTTGGTGCTCTTTTTGTCTTGGGCTACCATGTAGAATGTATTCACATTAATCTCGTACCCTTGGAATGTAAAGACCAAAAATGATTGACCCTTGCTCAACAATGCCAGCTATTCATGGATGCCATATTATGCATTAGATGTTTCCACAACCAACCTACAAAAGTATCCATGTATTCACATGTAATCTAGGCCTCAAACTTCCCTGCAAATTTAGAGTATAGAGTTTTCTTGTGCTCCTATGTATATGGAGTCACCAAGGAGGATTGGCGTAGAACAGTTTAGTGTGCTTTTTGAGCAAATCATTATCCTTAGTAACATCTTCTTTCTTTTCTAGTGTTCCCTTTCCATGGAGTCCCCTCATGTTGTGATTTAGGAACCCCAGTCGGTTTCGGAACATCAAGAAATTCAACACCAAACTCGTTGACCTCCATGTGGAGGAAGACAAGACCGAGAATATAAATCTCTTTGATAAGATATAATTGTAGATGCGTCATAATATTGAAGAATCACGGTCGAAAGAATAACTCTAAGCTAAGTAGTTATTGGATCAATTACCTTTTGAGAAATTGTGTTTAGGAATGTGCATAACTTTGCGATGGCTAATTGGATGTTCTCTAGCAAAATCCATCTCAATGCAATTGGAAGCAGTTGTGTCATAAACACATGCCAGTCACGAGACTTTAGGTCTGTCAATTTCCTCTCTACCATATTTATCATTTCCTTTATATTTTGTAAGTATCCTGGGCATTCGAACATGATTTTCTTCTCCTCTTTGCTAAGAGTCGCACATTACCTATCTGTTTTAGATGTAAGCCTTCTCGTTCTTCCCTATGTTTTAGAATTTGTCATGCTTCTAGTGTATCTTTTGTCTTCACATACATACCTAGGAATCCTATAGGTTGCCCTAAAGATTCTTCATTAGGTGCATGACACCAATTACATTGAAAACCTCTAAGACATCCCATATGGTAGCTCCCAAAATATAGACATCTTCTTCCACATGGGTGCCTTTCAATTGACACTCCGAACAATGTTGCTACCAGGTCCCTTTCCAAAAACTACCTTTAGATCCTTTACTGTAGCAAGCATGAACGTGGCATCATGATGGATAGGCTTGTTACGATGGTATGCTTGCTTTTCTTTCTTAGCGGACGATTGGTAGGAAGAAATTGATGATGACCCATGTACACAACTTTGTTATAATTTTAAGATAAATGCTCTCAATATTATCTAAATAGTGTGTGTATGCACTATATCCCTTGTTTCTTTATGAGATATTACTAAGAGCAGGCAAGTCTATGTTGGTTACAAACAGCAATGCTCATAGGTCAAATTCCTCCTGTCTGAGCTCATCCCACACGTGTAAACCTTTTTTGTGCCAGAAGAGTAAAATTTCTTCAACCAATGTCCTGAGGAATATGTCAATGTCATTGCTAGGTTACTTTGGGCGTTGGATAAGCACTGGCATCATTATGAATCTCCTCATCATGTAGAGCCATGGAGGAACAGGCCAAGTCCTATGGCTACTTCTCATTTCACAAAATGAATTCATGCCATCAATATTCAAACCAAACCTTATGTTCCTTGCATCCTATGAAAGGTATATGTAAGGTTTGTCGAATTTTCTCCATTGTGCTCCATTCGCGGGGTGCCTCAACTTAGCATCTTGCTTGCGTTCTTCTTTGTCCCTCAAATCATCCATGTGTGCTCTTTTTTTCTAAATGACTCTTCAGTTGTAGTATTATAGGGAATACAACATCACCTTAGCGGGAACTCTCTTTTTGGAAAGCTCTTTCTCGACATCACCAGTGTCATTTCCTCTAATCTTATACCGCAATGCATCGCAAACTAGACAAGCATCCAAATTTTCATACTCCTTACCACGATGAAGGATGCAACCATTTGGACAAGTGTGTATCTTCTGCACCTCCAACCCTAGCAGGCAAACAAGCTTTTTGGCTTCCTATGTTGTGGTAGGCAATTGGTTATCCTTAGAAAGAATCTTATTTAAGTAACTCCCCAAATCACTTGTCGGATACACCCATATTTTTCTTTTCATTGCAGCAAACTTAGTGTGCTCCTAAGTTTTTTCAACTCATCTTTGCAATCTAGGTACAACAACAATTTGTGGTGGTCTTGTAACATGCATTTGAACTTCATCCTTTCCTTTCACGTTCGCATGACTCCTGTGCATCATGCAACATTTGACCAATATGATCGCTAGGCTCATCTTATCTAAACTCTTGCTCAGCCTCACCTATTGTAATATTTGCAAAGGCATCGTATTCAACAAAGCTCGGATTGTTGTTGTCAACCTCTTCTTCTTCACCGTCTTCATTATAACCCCTCTTTCTCCATGATGGGTCCAACATAGTTAGGAATTAAACCATTTCTTACCAGGTGGCTATGAAGCGACTTTGAAGAAGTGTAATCCTTCTTGTTCTTACAGACTCCGCATGGGCAACACCTGAAACCAATATGTTTGTTTTGCTTGGCCACATCCAGAAAATAATGCATGCCATCAGTAAACTCCCATGAGGGTCTCTCAGCGTTGTGCATCCATTGCAGGTTCATCTGTATTGTATTATGCAAATTATTTTTATCTAGTTAAAAAGAAGTACTAATTAAATATTCACTCAAAAAAATTTGCATTATATTATATTATAAATTTCCATCCTAATTATCTTAGCTCCAAATACAAAAAAAATTATTTAAGCTCATAGACTTATGCAATAATTATGATCAACTACCTTAACTAAACCCTATTTTCTCTTTGCATTATAATATTAAAAATTATTAATTCAATATGTCATTATCTAATTAAGTTTTAAAACTCACAAAGCTCAAAATACAAAATAAAATCACTAAAATCTAAGCAACAACTTCAACTAATGCAATTGAGCAACATCTTATTCATCTATCACAAAAATTGGATCTGAAATGGATTAAAACTAAAATTCATCTATTTCCAAAACAAGAAACAAACAACACTAATCATGAAAGATAAGATGATGAAGCTGCAATCCTTTAGAAAACCAGGATGAGTGTAATCTTGAAAAAAATTTGGAAAGATTGGCAAGTGGTCTCCCCCTATCCAGCCCATGCCATGAAGAAAACTTTGTGTTCAAGGCTCAGCTGAGCATGGGGAGGAAAAAGCTGATTTAGCATGCGTTTGGTTTGAGGATTGGAGTGGATTGGACCTAGTTTTTGACCTGTTTGGTTGTAGAGGCACGTGGGTTAGGTACATTTCTATAGGGAATATTTCTCTAAGATGCGGGTTGAGATGGTCCCTACAAAACAAGCGAACCATCTCAAGCCACTTCCACCATCTCAAGCCACTTCCACGGTGTGCCACTCCGTCCCATGCAAGGAGATCAGGAGGAAGACCGACTAACTTGTGTCCCTGTAGGCTGTAGCGGCCGGGGAGCAGCGGCGCTGCAGCGGTATCCCGCAGTTGGGCGAGTGGCAGTGCTGCAGCGGCCTCCCGCGGCCAGCGAGCGATGGCGCCGAAGTGGGGCCTGCGGCTGCCATGCCATGCCCTACCATCAGCTGGTCGAGTGTGCGGGACTGGAGCACATCTACCGCGGCCGGGCGAGTGCCCCGGGCGGCGGCGCGGCCTCCCGCAGCCGGGCAAGCGCGGCAGTAGGCCCCATGCGGCCAGGCGAGCGCAATGAGGCAGTGGGCCTCTCGACCCACGGCCAGGCGATGAAGGTTTGGCTTTTGCGTGATATCGTGAGGAAGATGAACTAGCGAAAATAAAAACAAGGGAGAAGAAAATCAAAGAGGATGACATATGAACCCACGGATGACGTGGCTAACAGTGTCCATTTGTCATCCATTCTATCCCTCTCAACTCCTACAACCAAACAAAAAATGGGTTGAACCTAACCATCTAACCAAACATGAGATGGGTTATTCCCAACCAAAAAATTAGGACAGAACCAACCCAACCCACTTTACTTCGGAACCAAACACATGCTTAAATAGAGACAATTAGTCTTAGGTGATGGCTCCACCCAAAAAAAAAATTAAATATCCACTGTTAGTCCATGGTAGTGGCTCTACCGGTACTAAAGAGCTCCCGCCCCTCCAGCCGTTGGACCTCGGACTAGTACCCACAATAGTCCCGGCCCATAACAGGCTGGAACTAATTTCCTGGACCTGCGATAGTTTCTCTGCTAGCTAGTTGGATGTTTGTGGTATATTCCTTGTCTAATCGCCCATTTCGAGGCACTGAATGCTTGATACAATTGCCTCGTCACCCCACTCTACTGGTCTAGTCAATATTAGGATCTACTAATAATCAACTGCCACCGGCAGAATATTTGCCCAACAACCAATTACCAGCAAATTATCAACCACACGTGACCACGTTAAATATGGTTTTATGTACATTAGCATTACATTCAATTACGCACCATCATTTCTGCTGACGTAGAAAGAAGAGAAGGGCCCATCATTTCTGCTGACGTAGAAAGAATAGAAGGGGAGTTTAATCGGAGAAGTGAGGAGTCACTACTGGAGAGATGCTCATCGGTCACGGTTCGTAACCCTCATAGGTACCGGTTCTGGAACCGGTACCGCGACACCGTGACTAAAGGGGGTGGCCTTTGGTACCGGGTCCAGAACCGGTACCAAAGGGAGCCTTTGGTACCGGTTGGTAACACCAACCGGTACCAAAGGACCCCCCCGCGTAGGCATGCGGGGGAGGGCCTTTGGTACCGGTTGGTGTTACCAACCGGTACCAAAGACTCTTTTGGTTATTTTTTTTTAAATGTTTGATATTTGGGTTAGTTATATACAAATCTACGCGTCTACGTGTCTGCTCGTCATATGTCATATGTCGTACACGATCTTTCACGCAATAAGATTGAAGTCGTCGCAATTGTCAATTGATTTTGACCCGACTTTGATTGCATTTTTTCGAATATTCACATATAAACATTTGAGATCGGCCAATACAAAAGTTAGAGCATTTAAAAGTTATTTACAATTCACGAGCAGAACTGGAAGAAGGAGCGGAAAGGGAGTCCAATTGAGCGATATCGGTTCCGTCATGGTGGTACTCTCCCAGTGGACTTATAACTTGGTCCATAATGAATCCAAATAGTTGGTCCGCAATAGCTTTTGCTTTTTCTCTCATTGGGAGCTCTTGATGGTAAAACATCCTCTGCATTAATCACAAATGACAACATTCATTCATATAATAAATAAATTTTGCATGTAATCATTTCTAAACAAGTAACTAACAATCATTCATTCATATAATAAATAAATTTTGCATGTAATTATAAAATTTCCTAACACATTCATTTCTAAACAATAACTAATAATCATTTCAAAACAATAACTAATAATCATTTCTAAACAATAATCAATAACTAATAATCATTTCTAACCAAGTAACAAAGTTTACATGAAATAACAAAGTTTACATGAATTAACAAAGTATACATGAAATAACAAAGTATAATAAATATATTCATAATAAATATACACTAATAATCATATTTCCATATACACTAATAATCTAATTTCCATATACACTAATAATCTAATTTCCATATACACTAATAATCTTATTTCCATATACACTAATAATCTAATTTCCATATACACTAATAACCTAATTTCCATATACACTAATAATCTTATTTCAATATACACTAATAATCTAATTTTCATATACACTACTAATCTAATTTCCATATACACTAATATTTCCATACTAATAATCTAATTTCCATATACACTAATAATCTATTTTCCATATACACTAATAATCTAATTTCTATATACACTAATAATCTAATTCATACCATGAGTTCTTCTTGAGTCACTTTTTTGGGAGAAACAAAGGTATGGATCCACTGGCAGACGTAGTATCCGCATAGATTCGTCCCTGCTTCCTGTCTGGCACACTGATAGTGGAGAAGAATAAAGTTAGACGTAACAACTATATATTAGTGTGATTTTACGAGATATGCGGGTACACCAGCCACGTACCTGAAAGTCCGTCCTCACATTGCAGTTTTTGTTTGAAATTTCCTTTTTGTTTCGCACGGAAACGTGTCCATGCCATGTCAATCAAGTCTAAAACTGCTTGGTAATCCGCTTGTGGTTTCCGCAGTGAGTCCATGACAACAATTTGACTGGTGTTTATGATTATCACAAGCAGTATCCAGTGGAAGCTGTATATATATATATATATATATATATATATATATATATATATATATATATATATATATATATATAAATACATGCACAAGTATTGACAACAAAGTCTTAAAGTTATACATACATAGAGAGAAATACTCACTGGAAATTGTATGGCAAAAGAATGTAAGTCTTGCTTCTTTGTCTCTCCAGGTACATGTATATGTTGTCCACCGTCTCTAGTGGGTTACTGTCTACAGTTACGGCATTTACCATCAATGGATCCATGAAGCCGACATCATCATACGATTTTTCACGGCATGTATGGATCTCCATCCTACATGACAAGAATAGATTGTTATTGTTGAAAATTATAATTAAGAAAGCAAGTATTGCGAGAATAGATCAGTGAAAGAAACTTACACAACCCAGCAGCTCATCAATGAGAGGTCTATGGCATCTTGACGGTACAAATCATACACATCCTTGAAGTCCAAAATCAAGAGACTATGCCCACGGAAGTAATCACGGTCTTTTATCAAAACATTGAGCATCTGTCTACCCTTTTTGGACGCCTTCATGTACCACTCATGAAATCGGAATGCTTGAGTGGTTAGGGACTTCAAAGAATCTGGGGCAGCATTGGTTTGCCATATTCAAATGTCCAAATTTCCACAGGTGCTGCCACAGGAATTTCGCCCGTGCCCGATAAAAGTTCTGCCGCTGAGAGGCCTGTTTGCTGGCACAACAACGCAAGCTGTTCCTCGTCATATTCCTGTTGCCCTTGTGTCCTCCTAGCCGAGCTCTGACCGACTTGTTTCTTCTTAGGAGTGGCCGCCTTCTTCACCGAGGATCCACTGCTGGCTTGTTGTTTCTGCTTATCATAAGACTTTGCAAGCTGGCGGTCGTAGTCGGAGGGCAAGAATCTCTTCTGATTCGCCGCGCTCATTTTTGTGAAAAATGTCTTCGCTGTCGGATCTATGGGCACCGGCTTCTCTGGCTCATCTGGTTTGAAATGCTCTTTGACCTGGGCTGCGACCACCAAAGCAGTTTCCTCGTCAGTTTAGTCGTAGGCTCTTTTCTTCCTTATGGCGGCCAACCTTTCTTCGTCGGTAGGCTCTTTCTCCACCGTTTGGCGCTTCTGGCGAGTAGTCCGCCGTGGGGGCGGAGCTTGGCGCTTTGGGGGATGCCGTGCTGGTGGAGGAGGAGACCTGTGTGAGCTGGCATCATCCTGACCTGGAGGTAGGGATGAAAACGATCGGAAACGGTCGAAAACGGTATTGCAAATTATGCAAATGTAGAAAACGAAAACGGTATAATCAGGATTTTTCTATATTTTATCAAATGAATAAAACAAAATACCGAACATTATGGTAAAAAAGTTAGTTGAAAATAACAATTTTCATAATTCGATAAAAAACGGGAATAGTCAGAGATTATGCCATAATACGGGAACCGTTTTCAACCCTACCTGGAGGTGGCAGCTCTGGGTCATCCTCGGCCCTTCTTGAAGGTGACGGTGGCTGCGGGGATCCCTGGGTGGAGTAGCTGACGGCCCTTGACTGCGAAATTTGACGTAACGCTTCTTCCATAGAATGATACTGCCGTGGGCAGCATCCGCTAACGTCTTTTCTTCGTCGCCACCTGGGATGTCGAGCTCCAATTCATCATATCCTTCACAAATCTGCTCGACCCCACCTTGCAGTAGCCACTTGGAATCTGTGCCCCATGAATGGTCTGCCCTTGCTCCACCGGATAAGCCATACCGTAAGCCACCTTAGTGGATAAGTTCCGGCTTGGTATATGAAGCTCACATGGCGTACGCAGAGTGATTTCGTCCACTGGATAGCGAGCACTCTCGTCCCCGGCTTCGGCAGGTGGGAGCTCTGTGGAAGCAACACTGCTGCGACGTTTGGAGGGCGGGCTAACACCATCAGCTGATCCACCAGCTGGTACATGTACTATTCCCGGCACCGTCTGCCCTTGGCTCAGCAATGTCTGTAGCTGTCTAGACACCATGTCTGGGATGCCGGCCTTTGTCTCCCGAAGCTCTCTTTCCAAGTTCTCCACTCTTCTCTCTTGTGCGGCCTTGGAGTGGCTTCGACTCCTGTATGTGTCACTGTCCGCAGGGAATGCAGTCTTCCACGGGACTACGCCGACACCTCTAGCTCGTCCGGGATGTTCGGGGTTCCCCAGAGCCCTTGTTAGCTCGTCGTTTTCTCTGTCGGGAACGAATGCCCCATCGGCTGTCTCTTGAATGACCTTAAGTATAGCAGCGGCCGCCTCTTTTACCTCATCACTGTATATAAGCGACCCATCTGAAAGATCCAGAGTGCCACCATGAGCGTAGTACCAATGCCTTGATCGCTCGGGCCAATGCATTGTCGCCGGCGTGATTCCCCTGGCAACCAAATCTTCTTCCATCCTGTCCCAGATAGGAATTTTCTTCTTATAGCCAGTTGGTCCAAGAGAGTGGAAGTATCTTTTCTTCGCGGCATTGATCCTATTCTGTCGCGAGTTCTTTTCACCTAACTCCGACCGCCTGTACTGCACGAAGGAATCCCAATGACCCCTCAGCTTTGGGTAATCATCGAAGTTTGGTGTCAGGTTCTTCTCGGCATATTTCTTGTACATGTTTTTCTTCCATGTTTGAAATGCAGTACACATCGTCTTTAGAGCCCAATTTTTGACTCTTGCCTCTGAACCTTGAGGCACCGCGAAATTTTCTTGCAGACTGGCCCATAGCATTTCTTTCTCTGATTGCGGCATGTATGTAGCATCATCGCAGGGTTTCCACCTCTGCAGCCTGATGGGCACGTGGTCTCTCACTAGAACACCACACTGATTGGCCATCTTTATAGCAGCTTTCTCTGGCGCAACTGGGCGACCATCTTCTGCCACATCAGTGATTACAAGTCTGCCCTCTAACTTCTTGGTCGGGCCACGTTTCGTCTTCTTCGATGATGAGGACCCAGAAGGCTGTGAGCCTGAGGGCTACATGTACGAGAAAGAAATGTATATATTAAGATTTCATGCTTGAACATATATATTCGATATTGACAATATGTATACATATATACCTCCTCGGCCCGAACACTTCCAGCGGCAGGTTCTTCCATGCCATCACCTGACATATTCAGGTATTGGCTGCCATCGTCACCACCTGCCTCCTCGTCGACGTCGAGAAGGTTTGTGGCACGTGCACTGCCTTTTGTGATTTGTTCCATCATATACACGTTCATTTCCTCTTCTGTCATATCCATTTCGTCTTCCGTCTATCAAATATACATGAAATAACAATTATATCAAATTCGATCAAATTCTACCAAATTCTATCAATTCCTATCAAATTATATCAAATTCTATCAAATTCTATCAAATTCTATCAAATTCTATCAAATCCAACCAAATTCGATCAAATTCTATCAAATTCGATCAAATTCTATCAAATTCTACCAATTTCTATCAATTTCTATCAAATTCTATCAAAATTCACCAAATTCTATCAAATTCAACCAAATTCTACCAAATTCGACCAAATTCTATCAAAATTGACCAAATTCTATCAAATTCAACCAAATTCTATCAAATTCTACCAAATTCTATCAAATCCAACCAAATTTGATCAAATTCTATCAAATTCGATCAAATTCTATCAAATTCTACCAATTTCTATCAATTTCTATCAAATTCTATCAAAATTCACCAAATTATATCAAATTCAACCAAATTCTACCAAATTCGACCAAATTCTATCAAAATTGACCAAATTCTATCAAATTCAACCAAATTCTATCAAATTCTACCAAATTCGATCAAATTCTATAAATTTCTAAACATTTCATACTAATTTCTAAACAATTTCCAACACATTTCCAACACATTTCTAAATAATTTCTAAACAATTTCTAAACAATTTCCAACAATTTACAATACATAATTAATTAAAAAAAAGGTGACGTCAGCCGAGCAGGGGCTGACGTCAGCCCCGCTCGGCTGACTCGCGCGACGCGGAGCACACACATACACAGGGGCCGGCCGGCGTGCACGGGGGGCGGGGCCGGCGTCGAGGAGGGGGGCCGGGGCCGGCGTGGAGGAGGGCGCGCCGGCGTGGAGGAGGGCCGGCGTGGCCGGCGTGGAGGAGCAGCGCGGCGCGGCGGGTC
>CM014277.1:33403773-33415372 GCA_004135705.1 Alloteropsis semialata
GCCTCCCCGCGTGCCGGCCTCCCCGTCGTCCCGGCCCGTATGTGCTCTCAGCCGGCCATCGCGCCCACCTATACGTGCATGCTGTGTTGTGTGCTGTGTGTAGTATGTTGTGTGGGTGCGAGTTCTTTTTCTTTTTATTATTATAGGAAAATCATTGATTACTATAGGAAAATCATAGATTTGTATTAATAATACTTATTATTTCATAGAAATTGTTAGGAATTCATAGGCATTGTCTTAATATTCTACGAAATTTGTACGAATTTGTTTAGGAAATGTGTAGGAAATGTCTTAATATTCATAGGCATTATAATTTATTTCCTAGGATTTTTGTATTATGAATGTGAATAGAACACTGCATTATGCTTATAGGAATAATTCTTATAAGAATTAATACTTATAGGAAATTCCTTTGAAATTGTACTTACAGGAAATTTGTTGTTGTAATGATATTATACTTATAGAATAATACTTATAGGAATAATACTTATAGGAAACAATACTTATAGGAAATTCCTTTAATTGTAGAAAATTTTACTATGTCTATAGAAAATCGTAGAAATTGTTGGAATTTGTATTATACGAATTAATACTTATAGAAATTCCTTTTAAATTGTACTTAAAGGAAATATGTTGTGGAAATGGTATTATACTTATAGAATAATACTATTTAGGTGTTAATGCAGAATTTTTATAATTTGTAGGAAATTGTATTATTACTCTAGAAATTCATAGCAGTTTTATTTAATGAAGTGTTATTTCATGTATACATTCTAAGGGTTATTTCTAAGATGAGGACGGAAGACGAAATGAACAAAATGATTATGATGGATGCTATTGCGCAAGGCAGTGCACGTGCCACAAATATCCTCGACGCCGAGGAGGAGGCAGGTGATGACGATGGCAGCCAATACCTGAATTTGTCAGGTGATGGCATGGAAGAACTTGCTGATAATGTTCGGGTGGAGGAGATATATATGTATATATATTGTCAATGTCGATGATTGATATATATATATATATATAAGCATTCCATCATAATACATTTCTTTCTCGTACTTGTAGCCCTCAGGCTCACAACCTTCTGGGTCGTCATCTTCGAAGAGGACGAAACGTGGTCCGACCAAAATATTAGAGGGGAGACTTATAATCACGGATGTGGCCGAAGATGGTCGGCTAGTTGCACCAGAGAAAACTGCTACTAAGATGGCAAATCAGTGTCGTGTTCTAGTTGGAGACCACGTGCCCATCAGCTTGCAGAGCTGGAAATTCAGCAATGAAGCAACTTACGTGCCGCAATCAGAGAAAGAAATGCTATGGGCAAATTTGAAAGAGCGCTTCACAGTGCCTGAAGGTTCAGAGGAGAGAGTGAAAAATTAGGCTCTAAAGACGATGGCTACTTCATTTCAAACTTGGAAGAAGAACTTGTACAGAAAATATGGCAAGAAGAACCTCACACCCAACTTCAATGATTACCCACTGCTCAAGGATTATTGGGATTCATTCGTGCAGTACAGGCGGTCGGAGATAGGTGAAAAGAACTCACGTCAAGCAAGGATCAATGCCGCGAAGAAACGGTACTTCCACTCTCTTGGACCAACTGGCTACAAGAAGAAAATTCCAATCTGGGACAAGATGGAAGAAGATTTGCTTGCCAGAGGAATCACGCCAGCGACAATCGATTGGCCAGAGTCATCAAGGCATTGGTATTACGCTCATGGGGGCACTCTAGATCTCAATGCTGGGTCGCTTATGTACAATGATGAGATAAAAGAGGCGGCCACTGGTATCCTTACTGTACTTAAAGAGAAAGCCGATGGGAGATTCGTTCCCGACGGAGAAAACAATGAGCTAATAAGGGCTCTGGGGAATCCCGAACATCCCGGACGAGCTAGAGGTATCGGCGTCGTCCTATGGAAGGTTGTATTCTCTGTAGACAGTGACACCTACAAAAGTCGTAAGCGCACCAAGGCCGCACAGGAGAGAAGAGTTGAGAACTCGAAAAGAGAGGTTCAGCAGACAAAGGTCGGTATCGCAGATGAAGTGTCTAGACAAATACAGACATTGCTGAGCCAAGGGCAGCCGGTGCCGGGAGGAATACCTCTACCCACCGGAGTTGGTGGTTTAGTTGGTGTTAGCCCGCCTTCCCAATGTCGAAGCAGTGTTGCTTCCACGGAACTCCCACCTGCCGATGCCGGGGACGACAAGTGCAAGCTATCTAGTGGACAAAATCACTCTACGTTCGCCATGTGAGTTACATATACCATGAAGGAACTTATCCACTAAGGTGGCTTACGGTATGGCTTATCCGGTGGAGCAAGGGCAGACCATTCATGGGGCAGAAATGCCAAGTGGCTACTGCAAGGTGGGAGTGGAGCCAATTTATGAAGGATATGATGACTTGGAGCTCGACATCGAAGGTAGCGACGGAGAAAGGACGTTAGCGGATGCTGCCCATGAAGGTATCATTCTATGGAAGAAGCGTTATGTCAAATTTGCTAGTCAAGGGCCAGCATCTACTCCACCCAGGGATCCCCCACAACCACTGTCACCTTCAAGAAAGGATGAGGATGAGCAAGAGCTGCCACCTCCAAGTAGGGATGATGCCGACTCACACATGTCTCCTCCTCCACCAGCACGGCATGCCCCAAAGCGCCAAGCTGCGCCCCCATGGCGGACAACTCGCCAGAAAAAGCGACATCAAATGGTCCAAAAAGAGCCTACCAAAGAAGAAAGGATGACCGCCATAAAGAATAAGTTACCTTACGACCAAACTGACGAGGAAACTGCTTTGGTGGTCAAAGCCCAAAGAACATTTCAAACCAGATGAGCCAGAGAAGCCGATAAAAATAGATCCAAAAGCGATGAACTTTTTCAGATCAATAAGAACGGCGAGTTAGAAGAGATTCTTAGTATCTGACTACGATCCCCAGCTTGCAAAGATTTATCAGCAGCAAGTCAGTGAAGGCTCTAGGAACAAGACGGCCACTGGTAAGCAGAAACAAGCCAGCAGTGGAGCCTCGGGCAAGAAGGCGGCCACTCCTAAGAAGAAACAAGTCGATCAGAGCTCAGCTGGGAGGACGGACGCGGCTGCCCAGACACAAGTGCAATAGGGTGTTGACGACGAAGCAGTTGCTAGGATGGTCGCGGATACGAGCCTCTCACCGTCACAACTTTTAGAGGGCGAACTTCCTAAGGCAACAGTGACACATTGGGAATTTCAGTGTGGAGAACCAATAATGGTGCCCCATTTTCTTTGAAGTTACTTACCACTCAAGCGTACCGATTCTATATGTGGTACATGAAGATGTCCAAACAAAGTAGAGAGATGCTCAATGTTTTGATACAAGACCATGATTACTTCCATGGGCCGGATCTCTTAATTTTGAATTTCAAGGATGTGTATATGTTGTACCATCAAGATGCCATAGATCTCTCTTTGATGAGCTGCTAGGTTGTGTAAGTTTGTTTCACTGATCTATTCTCGCACGTCTTAATTATAATTTGCAACAGTAACAATCTATTTTTGTCATGTAGGATGGAGATCCATACATGCCATGAAAAATCGTATGATGATGTCGGCTTCATGGATCCATTTATGGTAAATGCCGTACTTGTATCTCGTAAGCCACCACAGATGGTGGACAACAAATACTTGTACCTGGAGAGACAAAGGAGCAATAATTACATTCTTCTGCCTTACAATTTCAAGTGAGTACTTCTCTATATATATGTATAACTTTAAGAATTTGTTCTCAATACTTGTGCATGTATTTGTATATATCAACAGCTTCCACTGGATACTCCTTTTATTCTCATACACACCGGTCGTATTTTTGTCTTGAACTCAATGCGGAAACCACAAGAGGAATATCAACCAGTTTTAGACCTGATTGACATGGCATGGACGCGTTTCCGTGCACATGTTTGAGGAAAATTCAAAGAAAAATTGGATGTGAAAACGGACTTTCTGGTATGTGGCTGGAGTACCCGCATATCTTGTCATATCACACTAATATATAGTTGTCACGCCTAACTTTATTATTCTCCACTTTCAGTGTGCCAGACAGGAACAAGGGACGAATCTATATGGATAATACGTCTGCTAGTGGATCCGTAACTTTATTTCTCCAAAAAAGCCGACTAACGAAAAAGTCATGGTTTGAAATCAAACAATTCATACTTACATATGACTTGTTCTTTAATGTGTATGATCTAGTGTTATCCAATAGATAACTAGATTAAAATGTTGTCATTTGTGATTAATGCAGAGGATATTTTACCATCAAGAGCTCCCAATGAGAGAAAAAGCAAAAGCTTGTCAATTATAAACAACTTGTGCATATGTAACTTCTGTATATATATATATATATATATATATATATATATATATATATATGTATATATATAGTTATGATAACTTCTGTAAAAGAATGAACATGAGAGCCACCTGACGTTAGTTGACTCACTAGCCCACTAATTTTTAATACAGATTGCAGAAGAACGAATATGAGAGCCACCTGACCTCTAATGTAGGGAAGAACGTCGTAGCCGTCTAACATCAATATAGGAAGAACATTAGATGCTGCCTAATATTAACATGGCAAGTTGTTGACGTGCGTAAAAATATGTGTGCTACACAGCGAAGATAATAAAGGGCATGATACTTGAAATGTCACCATGTGTGGCTGCATGTTGACACTGAGGCTGATGACACCGGGGTACCAGGGCGAATACTAGACTCTTTCCTTTAGTTTTCCCAGCGCAGAACTGGTCGGCAAGTAATGCATGCAAACATACACCTGCACTTTTTTTTTTCTGTGTGGATGATGATGCAAAACCGAATTATTTCTTCCCTGTGTGCGAACGATATCTGGAGACAGTTATGCACCTCTTCGTGGAATGCCCATTTTGACTGCCTTTTTGGACCAGAGCTGAATCTTGGCTGATCTGTGCTTTTCACTAACCGGCTAGTTGCGTTGGCCAACCGATGCAAGGGTCCTTGACTCTGCTGGTTCATTGATTTTTGTCTGCCTTGTACATTCTTTTGCTTTTTTAAATATCTAACAACAAATGGTTATGGAAATCATGTGTGAGAGACCGCACCAAGTTCTTTTTCTGGCTACTTCTACGTGATCGGCTAAACACAAGGAATCTCCTTCGAAGGAAGCGTCGTCACTTGGATAAATATTGCTGTGTGATGTGTTCTTCTGTTGTTGAAGAAACTTTGATTCACCTGTTCTTCAGTTGTTCTTTCAGTCGGTGGTGCTGGCGATTCCTTAACATCACCTGGGATTTGTCTTTATCCCTTGGTGACATGCTCATTAAGGGTCGGAGGAGAGCTCTTTTACGGTGATAAAAATAGACCAGTATGAAAAGATCGTACGGCTCAGAATTTTTGTATACTGGTGAAAACTTGACCTGTGGAATAGGTGGTATAGGTGGGTAGTATAGCCTAGTATGGGTATTATAGAAAAAGATTGTAATCGCACAAATATAATATTATGATGAAATTTCATTGGCACAAATAAAATATTATTAAAAATATTATAAAGGTAGAATTTTAAATATTTCTATTAATATAGTCACGACATTCACATTTGCCGGCCTTACCCGCGACGGAAGTTAGGGAAAAAATTTGTCAACGAGAGAAGATTATCAAATTGCCCTTCTCTATCCTCTATACCACTGAGTAGTAGTATAACGCACCGTAAAAGACCTCAAGGGGTTTTGGAAACCAGATCAGGAGGGAAGTTCTGTTGGTTGCTGCTTGATGCATTAGGCTTCACAGGAACAACATCATCTTTTATAATGGCTCTCTATAGCTTGGGTGGTGGAATCGTGCTTTCAAGGAGGAATTTGCTCTGATCATACATAGAGCAGCACCCTCCCTCAAACTGGATATTGAACTATGGTTGAGGAATTTCTTTTAATTTTTCCGGTTAGGAGCTCTCTGTGGGCCTAAGGCCTTGTAACATGTACAACCCCTTTTTATAATTTATAAAAATCTTGTAGGGGCCTCTCCTGCAATTTCGTAAAAAAAAAATCCCCTCCTGTCTCAACAAGCACGCAAAGGAAATGTCTACACGCTATGGTGTTCCTATAGTCCTTGGGCTACATGGGAACAAAGGAACAATCCCGTTTTTAACTGGGTAGTCCTTCAAGTCATGCACATGACCTGTCCCTTTGCTTTAGTTAATCGGCTAGTCAACTAGCAACGTCAGGTCAGTGAGATTGAATTGCCGAAACAATTGTATAATCTAATTATCTGACCAATTCAATCATTCACTCCTTTCCTCTAATCAACCGCAATACATCACAACCTGATTAATTAAATAACCATCTAATATTCCGTCCACATCTCCTGATGTGAGACCATATGTGATGAAAAATTTTCTCATAATAAAATTACCATAGAGCCACATTAGCACGATTGCAAGGGTGATGTACTACACCTGTGCTGCTTGGATGATCATGGTAGCATGTTCCTAATACACCCCAAGTACAGATGGTTTCGACCTTTATTCCGTACACTCGTGCAAGAGTGGTGTTGCGTTGATTGATCCTGGGGCAAGTTTTGAACTTAAAGGTTTACGAGGAACCGAGATTTCAGGATTAAGTTGAGGGGAGAAAATGAGATCCTAGTGGTTGAGGACTTAAGGTTGCTAATTGATCAGGATGATGTGCATATGGAGAGATGATGTGCATTTGAAGTCAACCGAAATTTCCACTACATTGGAGAAGTAGGGTGTGGTCAGCTGTTATGGCAGGAGAGAACCAATGGCCCCATTTGGTTTTCCAGTGCTAGAACTGTTCACAACTTTGACCACTAATTAAAGATATTAAATAAAGGTATTTTACAAAACTAACTCCAGAACTCCTGCACTAGGAACCCTGAAGAATCTAATGAGGCCTTTGACCGCATGATTAGAAGATGATTAGAAGATGGTTACTGTAGCATCACTGTAGCCAATCATCGATTAATTAGGCTCATTAGATTCGTCTCGAAAAGTTACGCTCATCCGTGAAAAGATTTTATAAATAGACTTCATTTAGTACTCCATGCAAGAAAGATTCCCTTCGTGCTAGATGCTAGACTGAAAAACCAAACGGGGCCAATATATAGAGACCTGTGTGTGTTGTACATGCGTAGCAGCTGCTGGGTTGGCAAAGCAGCCCACGACAAGTGAGTATCGCGGCAGAAACAAGCCGTGCGATGGTCTCATTCGTTGGCTTGTCGTTCTGACCGGGCTGGATTTGACCAGGGCTCACGTGGGCTGTGCGGTGCCTGATTGCCATCATCTCTGACCAGTGACCACCACATGGTCAACTTTGCGTTAAGGACCATTGAGAAATAAAAGGACAGCTGAAGGTGGGCTTGTTTTATTGGCGATGCGAGCGAGGAAGAACAGAGAGCGGCGAGCTTTGGTCTTCGACAGGACAAAGAGGCCATAAGTGGTTCGTCAGAAATCTTTAAGGTATGCTTTTGAACACATGACTGCAATGAATACTGATCTTTCGTACGTTCATGTGTTGGTAGTCTCATCTTTCTCTTATCATTCAAATATGTCTAAATGCTCGGTTTTTGTTTTTGATGATTTCCTGGCAATGTTTTAGACTTAGTTTCATATGCCAAAACCTGGAATGATTGACCTGAAAGGTTTCGGTTATTTCCATGAGTTTTTGTTAATCAAGAAAATAAGGCTGCATCAATTCATGACACTATTTCATACAGTCTGCCTGACAAATTTGATATCTCAACTTGTAGAACTCAAGTTGCCACATTTTTTTAGATTAAGAAAAACCAGCCTCACCAATCGGGTTTGAGAGCTTGCAGCCATGAGTACAAGAATGCAGCGATAAGACTGCTTACGCCACAAGCGTTAAGAGAAATTCCAAAAGACAAACAAAAGGAAAGAAAACTAAAACAAGAAGCTAGTTCTTGATTCTATTCCTGAAATTCCAGCCGAACTTCCTGAAGACTTCCATGACTGTGACCTCCAGTCTTATGCAATTCTCCCTCAGAATGTTTCTCTCTGCCTCTTTAGGTAGCAGCGACAAACCTTAGTAAGTCTCTCTGAAAATGACATGCATATACATGTTCGGTAATGCTCTTTTGAAACCACATCATTCCTACTTAACCAAATTGCCAAATACAAAGCTGATGCACCAATTAAGATTTGTCCTCTTAACATGGAAGAGAAACTTCTAAGCCAAGAGCCAAATTAAACAACCTTGTTACTGAACATGGAGGTTGAATACCTTGGTTTTGCAATTTCAAAAGCTTCCAACCGTCAAAAGACTTCAGTTTCAGGATTTACTATCTTGGAACTGAGGTTGGAATGACAGATCCATTCTATCAAATGTCCAAACCGAACTGATTGAGCCCAATAATTGTGGTTCATCTTATTGCTCTCCAATAACAAAGATTTTTAGTCCCAAATATGTTGGGGTAGGCAAGAGTTGAAAAAGAATAAGAAATATATACATACATGTATATGTACGTTCTATGTCAACTTCAATTATTGGTATATCAGTCATAAAAAAATGAATGTCTACTCTATGTCTCCAAACAACAATGAAACTTCTACTTCCGTGCCTAAATTTGACTTTCAGATCTTTGAGCGTCCTTGTATTCCAAACTCTCCAAATATGGTAAAAATATCCATGCTACAAGTGAATTTTCTGGTGGCCCCTGTCGACAAAAGCAACAACAATGGAGACTACTTTGCTAATTTCTTTAATGACATGTGTATTGTTCACTTAATCATGTAGATCTCTTATTCATTTTGTAGACTGTTTGTAGATTTTTGAGCCATCATGGCAGGGATGATGTGCTCTGTTGTTATTGGTGAAACAGTCAATAGGATTGTATCAAGTCTTGCAGCCAAGGATGAGGAGAAGTCAGAAAGTGTAGAAAGGCTGGAGATGGCACACATCAAAATGGAGTCCACGCTGACCATGGCTGACAAATGGCAGATCACCGATGCACCACTGCTAAGGTGGCGGAAAAAGCTGAAGCGTGCTACAGAGGAGTGTGACCATGCTCTGCGAAGGTGCAAGAAGCGTGCTCTAGAAGAGGAAGACAGCTGGCAGTCAGTGAGCCAGACCTCATTTTCCAAACGGATTGCTCATGCTACCAAGTCATTGGTCTCCTCCTTTGTTGGCTCTAATAGTGACGAGTCAAGCAGTATCTATAATGATGTCCGAAGATTTGAGTGGTTTGCACATAACGCAAATGAATTCCTAAAATTTGTGGAGTTCGGAGGAACCCCATGGAAGTACATGTTTTTCAGCCCTCTTACTCGTCACCTCCTTTCAGGGAAGTCTATGAAGTATCATGCAGTTCATGGAAGCAAGATGTGCTACTTCGCCGTACGACCCCTGAGCTTTGCTGACCGTGGAATAGAAGCAAGGATAGCATTGGTTTCCCAAGATCTCGAAGAACCTACCAGGGGTTTCTATCTTGGCTTTATGCTGCGACTCTCGGAAAGTACTGACATACTTGGTATCATAATCAAGTGCATGCAGTCGGTAACACCACGCCTGCAATCCACAGCAGAATGTGTCAAAAGAGAGCTCATTCAGCTACCTACCCAAGATTTCTCCTGGTTGCCATATTGTCTTCATACAAAAAATGAGTACTGGAACAATGTCCACAACAGTTTGACTCAATGGTATCGTCCCAACCCACTTTGTTGCAAGGAGCACAAGCATAACTGGATTGCCTCTTCATCGCTAGTGTCTAGTATATTTCCAGAGGAGGTTATTGTAGTACACCTTAAGTGCCATGTCTCACTATCTTGTTATCAGGCCAAAGGTAATATGAGTTCTACTGGTGAACATGGAGGAAGTGGTTCTCTACATTCAGATTTCCCACCAATGAAGCTAGAAGTTTTGATCATACCCCATGACTCTCCAGAGGACGTGGAGCCTGCAGCTGAGAGCTATGCTCTACATGTAATTGATGAAAAGGAGCAAGGAATGATACACACTAATGCATGCCTGGAGGACCTAGATGAGAAGTTACTACCCAAGGCCATAAATTACCTCAATTGGAATTCTGAATCAAAGACATACCAAATGTGTTTGAAGTCTAAACATGGCACAGCACACATTTATGTGGAGAAGACAAGCGCACAAATGCAAAGAGGACATAGAAGTAAAACTAGAACAACGAAGCAGGCTCGGATCAAAAATGTAATTCCATTTGACAGTGTAGAGATATGGAAGCAGGTATCTAGGGACTATCTCAAGTTATGGGTTGTTCGTGCATCGGGCACACTACAGAGCTTATTTACATCTTGGGCTGGCAATACCTAACTCTGCGCAAGGTCTTGTACCATGTACAAGAATTTCAAGAAATGCATTTTCCAGTGAAGTATCTGGTGATGGTGTCAAATCCTGGAAAATTCAATGTTTGTAATATTTTCTTAATCAAAATATACAATTCAGATAGTTTGAAGTAGTTGTAATGTCATATGCTGTGTCACTTAAGAATAATAGACTCATGTACATGATCTGTTTGAGGCCCTTGATAAAGTGCTGGCCGATCTTCCGAGAGGTAGATGATAAGTTCGATTGGTGGAGAACTCGACGTTGGCGATCCGGCTTCAAATCAACACGATTCGAACTCTGCAACCGTTACACCATTGCTCCATTGGTTATCAACCAAGCACAACTTGATTGACCTCGCCGAGAAGGCTTTTCCCCTGCAAGCGAATCGAAGAACACAAGCAAGAAAGTGAAACGCGCAATCTGAAATTGCAGATCTGTATGAAGTGAAAAACAATGGTGTTCAAGCGCTGATCAACAAAGGACTAATCGCCACAGGGTTGTAGAACAAGAATGGGGGCCCTGGATCACTGTAAACGGACTTGTCGTCACAGTTACAATGAATCTATCATAGTTTCGACTTCGAAAACTTGACTAAACAAAACCCCAAACCTAAAGTGGCGGCGGCTGCTGAGTTTAATACCCTCAAGGAGTGAGCTAGGGTTGGGGGCGACCGGGGGGGCGCCCACAACCTGGGCTTAAGGCCTGACACGATACAAAGGCCCGACATGGCCCAAAAAGGTGACGCAGCACTTTGTTGTGGTCACACAGAATGATCCACGAATGATCTGGAGCTGGGACCAGACCCAAAACGACGCGTCGTCGTCCCCTTTCCAACGCATTAAAGATCGCCTCATTTCGATGTCATATGAAGGAGATATTGCCGAAACCGTGCAGGGGTGTCGGCTGAATCCGAGATGAACGTGGTAGCTGAGTTGGGGACGAATTGCAACTTGGAGAAGACCATGACGCTTGTATGTTCAGCATGGCGATGTCCTCATCAGCCCTGGTGCAAAATGCAAAGATAGGCCCTTAAACGAGAAACTCACACAAAAAAAATGATGAGCTCATTAACTTTCTGATCTACTAGAAAAATATATATCATCCTTTTAAAATAAAATCTTCATGGATAGCCGCCGCATCAGCACTTTGTGGATAAGAAGTGTGGAGCTGATGGAAGATGAATATGTGGATCCACGCAAGAAAAAACAGATGAATAGGTGGATGTAAGCGTCTTGTCATCACTAACTATCAAGAGCGCTCT
>CM014277.1:33437367-33453918 GCA_004135705.1 Alloteropsis semialata
ACCACTGTAAGAACGGTTGATTAAGGGCGGCTCGTAAAACCGCCCCTACAGAGGCTTACGAGCCGCCCCTACTGAAACTTTCTGTAGTAGTGAGAGGAGATTAAAATACCGGGCAGCATCATGAGTACCGGGTGGAGGCTCCACCCGGTACCAATGAGGTCACATTGGTATCGGGTGAAGCCTCCACCCGGTACCAATTCTTTGAAAGCTCATTGGTACCGGGTGGAAGCATCACCCGGTACCAATGTGACCTCTTCGGTACCGGTGGTTGCCACCACCCGGTACCTATGAGACTTTGTTTTTTTTGCCGTCTAGACCCGGTACTAATGTGACATTGCTACCGGGTGCTAAAAATTCGGTATCAATGTATCCGGATCGATGGAGGGTTCTCTGGTAGTGGATGCAAACCGGAAGGAGACCAACGTGGAAGGCGATAATGATCACGCAGAGGTAGAGTTGCTCACCACCGGGTGGACGGGACGGCACCGGCCCGGAATCGACGGCGGCCGTAGATGGAGATTAATTAGGAGGCGGTCTGCAACTCCATGTGAGGACGGCGCTCCAGGGACGATTTCGAGAGCGACGGATGGCGGCGGGACTTCGGCTCGGCATCGCTACAGGACACGAAGGCATGATTAAGATGCAAAACGTAAAGGACCAGGAAGGAAGATGACGATGAGGTGCTCACCAACCGACGACTGGCGAGCAAACTGTGGTAAAGGTCGGCGGCGAGGGGCACGGCACGCAGGAGCGTCTTGACGTGGTGAAGATCCTGATCACAGCTTGGCAGCGGGGCCTGAGCAGTGAAGAGAGAGTACGTGAAGGAGAACCGCTATGCACGCATGCATGCTAACCACGGTGGAAGGGCCATGGCGATGACGAACAGCTCAGCCACAGGTGGAAAGGAACGAGCGGCGGCGATCGGCTACCTCGGCTCCGGCGAGGTTGGACGACGGCATAGGTCTGGCTCGGCGTCGCGCAGCTCCAAGCGGAGCCAGCTTCGTTGGACGAATGATGGCTGCGTCGAAACGGAGCGACGGCGGCTTGAAGCTCCCGCGGCAGCTCGGCGGGCAAGAGCAGAGGCAGGGCAGGCGATGCTGTTGGGGCGATGGCGCAGAGGATGCAGGGGCGACGTAGGGACTCCGATGCGATCTTAAAAGGCACGGGGTTGCGATCTGGCCTTCGCTCGCACGCCAAGAGGAACAAAGCGGCGGCGCGGTCATACTCATCTCGGAGAGGTGCGTACGCAGCTATTGGGCGGGATCCAGACCGAGTCAGGCCTCGCGCGCTCGCCCGTTATGAGAGATGGGACCCACTAGCATAGAAAGAGAAAGAGGGCTGGGTCCGACAGGTAAGGGGTCGGGTTGAATAGGATCCAGCCCGATCCAACAGGATATTATGGTTTTCTTTTTATTCCCGGAGATCATTTTCAGATTAAAGGATAATCTAGAAAAAGTCCAGATAAGGCATTTAAACCATAAAAGCTATTTCAAAAAGTTCCAATAATCCTGAGAAAAATCTCCAAGATAAAGTTGGACAAGATGAACACAAAAAGAATATATTTGGAGCTTGTGGAAAGATTTTTAGAAGCTTTGAGATAAAAGATTTAGCTCCACATGAAGAATAGGAATAAATTCCAGAGAAGTATGGAATAATTCCCAAAGGAACTTTATTGATATCTGAGAGGACAAGAACGCTAAACGCTACCACAACAAGAACTAAACAACCGCTCTTAAAGCCTATGTTGTTTTAATTTATTCGAGAACAACAATATTTGCTTATACTAAATTCCCTGTAATAAAATATAAATATTGAAAAATTTTAGAAATTCTCAAATTCTTTAGATTGATTTAGTGTAATCTATCCATATCCCAAAATATGAAATTTTGGGGTGTGACATTTAATAACTCAATCGAACTGCTAGTTCTCTCCAAATCAAAAGCGTAACGACATGATTAAAGCAATGTCCTACCGACTCTATTTTATACCATAGTTAAAATGTGACTGAAGGTGCATCTAGGCCCCAAATTCGATTTTGGAGATTAATGACAACATGATCATTGCGACTAACGTGTGTTTTGCAGCGGCATTCAATTAAGTTAGTGCAATGATGGGTTTTCATGGTATTCTTGGCCCCCATCATATGATTTATATACTTCGGATCAAAGGATATGCGAGAAGCGTAGGGACAAGCTAGTTCCAAAGTGCCGTTTGGAGTTGAGAGGCATTTGGATTAGTTAGGTCTTTATTTTCCTTTGGCCGTACTATAAAGGGGGGCAAGAGTTGTAGCTTGACCTAAATAAGACTAGAGTATTAGGGTGATGCACACTTGTGAAATTCTAGCACTAGGTAGCTTAAGTGAAGCCATGGAACCTTAGAAAGAAGTTAGAAACTCAAAGACTTTCGAATTGGACGAGTTTCAGTAACTTAGAATAGGTTTTCAGTGTACCACAGACTGTTGCGGTGGTGACCAAGATGGTCACCGCAACAGTCGGTGATGGTAGGGCCATCAGGGCCGGTGAAGGCAGATGCCACCAACTGTTGCGGTGGTGGTACTCAGGTACCACCGCAACAGTCGGTCATGTGAAGGCCAGATGGGCCCAAGTGATGGCAACCACCGAAAGTTGCGGTGCTCGGTCGAGCAGCCACCGCAACAGTCGGTCCTGTTGGGCCAGAGACGAGTTCGTCTCTGGTTTGACGGACTGTTGCGGTGGAACGGGGTTTTGACCCCACCGCAACAGTCGGTGGTGTGTCAGTTACCGTTGGATTTGTGTACTGTGGTACACCACCGATTGTTGCGGTGGTGGTCTCTATACCCCACCGCAATAGTCGGTCGTTACGCAGTTTTCTGCATGTGAGGTCTCAACGGCTAGTTGCTTGGTTTGGAGTATAAATACTTGGTATATACCTCCATTTCAGCTCTCTTGCGACCTGAGGCAGTTCATAGTCATATTTGGGAGCTAAGAGCAAGCAAAGCACTAGAAGTGATTGAAAAGTTCTTGATTGTGAGGATTAGGAACATCTTTAGTGCTTAGTGAGTAGCAAGTGTGCATCCACCCTTTGTCTCTTGTCTTGTGCAGGTCAAGTGAAGCTATTGCTTGTTACTCTTGGTGATCGGCATCACCTAGACGGCTTGGTGGTGGTGTTCTTGGTGATCTCCCAAGGAGGCGACTTGTGGGAGGCCCAAGAAGGTGTACACGGTGTTTGGAGTCCACCGTTCCGGAGGGGACAATCGACATCCACTAGAGAGCACTTGATCCTCGTGTTGGATCAAGGGGGAGCAACACCCTTGTGTTGGGTGCTCCAACGAGGACTAGGGGAGAGTGCCGACTCTTCGATACCTCGGGAAAAAATCCGGCCTCCTAACTCTCTCTTTACATTTGGCAATTTACTTTCCGCATTTACATTCTCGTCCTTTACATTCCTAGAATTGCCATGCTAGACTAGGATTGGAACTCGGTTGCAAAACTCTTTTTCCGATTAGATAGTCACACTAAATAGGAATAGGCACATGGGGTGAATTGGCTTGAACAAGTGTTTAATTCCGCAAAAATTAGTTAGAAGCCTAATTCACCCCCCTCTTAGGCATCTTGATCCTTTCAATTGGTATCAGAGCCTCGTGCTCATTGGATTAGGTTTCACCGCCTAGAGTAAGACGTCTAACGGGGATGGAGCTCCTCCCATTTTTGATGGCAACGGTTTTTCCTATTGGAGAATTCGTGTGGAGGCCTACCTTGAGGCCGTGGATGCCGGTGTGTACCATGCCGCATTGTATGGCTATCCCGAGCCTAAGAAAGCCGATGCACTCACTCCCGAAGAGGCCAACACTATGAGGTGGAATGCCAAGGCACGGAATATCCTCTTTCGTGGCTTGAACAAAGAGGCGTTCAATCGAGTGCGTAGTAGCAAGAATGCTAAGGAGATTTGGGATAAGTTGTGCGACATGCACATCGGATCCAAGGATGAGCGTGAGGAACGCCATAAAGTTATTATGGATAAGATTAATGCTTTCAAAATGCTTCCTCATGAAAATACTAATCAAATGTATTCTCGCTTTGGTGTCCTTGTAGAGGATTTGCATGATCTTGATATGGGAAGAATGGAAAGTGTGGAGATCATAAGAAGATTTCTTAGTATTCTACCCAAAGAGAAGTATGCAAATATTGTCACATACTTTCATCAAGTTGATCTCAAGATTGTCACCATCACTCAAGTTCTTGGCAAGATTGTCGGCCATGAGCAATATATGGGAATTGCCCAAGATCAAAGCTCCTCCTCCTCTAAGAATGATATTGCACTCAAGGCAAACAAAGAGAAGAAGGTGCTTGTCAAGAAAGATGCAAGTGATGATGATAGTGATGATGATGTTGATCTTGCACTCCTCATGAAGAGAACCAACAAGATGCTCAAGAAGCTCAACAAGAAAGGAGTTGACTTTGATTATAAGAAGAAGAAGTTCTTCACAAATGACAAGAAGAAGTCACTCAAGTACATGCCATGCTTCAGTTGTGGTGTGAAAGGTCACTTGGCTAATAGATGCCCTCTTCCCGACAAGAGAAAGCAAAAGAACAAGAATCAAGAGGAAGAAAGTGATGATGAGAAAGATCAAAAGAAGAAGCATCACAAGAAGAAAGATGAGAAGAAAAAGCATCACAAGAAAGGCAAGAAGAAAGAAGCAAAGGCCTACATTGGAGAATGGGTGACCGATGTTGAAGATTCGGATAATTCTTCCTCCTCTTCAAGTGAAAGTGAAAATGAAGGCATTGCCGGTCTTGCTATCAAGGCTTCTCTTCCTCCACCGCCAACATCACTATTCTCTACATCAAGCTCCCACATTTGCCTCATGGCAAAAGGTGATCACAAGGTGAGCAAAAGCAACCATGGCTTTAGTGATGATGATGCTAGTAGTAGTGATGATGATGAGGATGAGCAACCTTCCTATAATGATCTTGTTGATACTCTCAATGAATATACTGAGGCAATCATTAGCTCAAAGAAAAAGGTTAAAAAATTGAAGCTAGTCAAGAAAGAACTAGAGAACAAAGTAAATGAGCTTGAGGCTAGCAATTTAGAGTTCAAGGGTAACCATGATGAATTGATGAAGTCTTACAATGAAGTCAAGTCAAGTTATGCAAAGTTGAACAATGATTTTCAAGAGCTCAACACTAGCTACAAGAATCTTGAATCCAACCTAGATGATATGTCCAACGACAAGTGTGTTGAAGCCACTCAAGTAGAGAAAGTTGATTGCTCTACTTCTTGTGATGACTTGCCATTTGATGATATGGTTGATATGCTTAAGATCTCTTCCATTTGTGATGAATGCAAAGGCAAGAGTGTTGTTGTGAAATCTTGCAATGATGAGATCTCTCTTGATAATGATTTGCTCAAAAGAGAGAATGAAGTTATATTGATTGAGAATGCAAAGCTCAAGCAACAAATTATTGATCTCAAGAAAATCAAGCCACAAGTTGCACAAGTCAACAACAAGAATGAGTATGATCCTTTGTGTGATGGGAAGAGATTGTATGACAACTTGGTCAAGGCAAATGAGGGCAAGAAAGCATTCAAGTATCCCTCTCCCAAGGTCATGGCAAAGCGTCCAAATGTTCCTTCCGGCCCAAGACCAAGATATTGCATGGAATGCAAGAGAGAAGGTCACTTGTCCTTTCAATGCAAGACACCTCCTCCACCCAAGCTAGCAAGTCACCTAAGGCCCATGGCATTCAACACTCCTTATGCATTGTCAAAATTGGGCAATGGCAAGTTTGTTGTGAGGTTCTATGGCCGCAAGGATAATTCATGGCCTAGGCAAATTTGGGTGCCCAAGACTCTCATTGCTAGTGCACAAGCTCATCCTCATTGCTCCACTATCGATGTTGCATCTAGTTCTAGTTCTATCACTCAAGCTTCCAACAAAGTTTGGGTGGCTAAACCCCAAGCTTGATCATGTTTGTGGATGTAGGTGAACTACAAGACCGGAGGACACCATTGGGTACTTGATAGTGGTTGCACTCAACACATGACCGGTGATCCCCGGATGTTCACCTCATTGGATGAAGATGTTAGTGGGCATGACAAGATCACATTTGGTGACAACTCAAAGGGCAAGGTTGAAGGTTTGGGAAAGATTGCTATCTCCAATGATCATTCACTCTCAAATGTTCTCTTGGTTGATTCATTGAACTTCAACTTATTGTCCGTGGCTCAAGTTTGTGATCATGGTTTCAAAGTCACATTCACCGATGAGGGTGTGAAGTCACAAGGAAGTCAAACAATGATGATCTCATATTCAAGGGCTTTAGATATAACAATCTCTATCTTGTGGACTTCTCTTCTAGTGAAGCTAGTTTGTCAACTTGCTTATTCACCAAAGTGTCAAAGGGTTGGTTATGGCATAGAAGGCTTGCACATGTTGGCATGGGTACTCTCAAGAAACTCTTGAAGAAGGATTTGGTTCGTGGTTTGAGTGATTGTGTTTGAGAAGGACAAACTTTGTAGTGCTTGTCAAGCCGGCAAGCAAGTGGCAAATACTCATCCCTCCAAGGCCTATGTATCAACAACAAGACCACTAGAGCTACTTCACATGGATCTATTTGGACCAACAACATATGTTAGTCTTGGTGGAAATCTTTATTGCTTGGTGGTTGTGGATGATTATTCAAGATACACTTGGGTATTCTTTCTGTTGACGCGGAAAATCGGCAGTCGTATCCTCAATGAGCAACACAACAAGGCCAGGGAGATCTGCTTCACTCCGGTGCTGGTCCTGCACTTTGTCCAGGTTCGCGGCGTGCCAGTCAATTTGACCTGTAATTGACAAGGGAATAAACAGTTAAATTACTCTTTGATTGTGCCGGCTCTATTCCAGATGACAGATGCACGTTGGATTTAGCCACGACCCAATCGGACTTGCATCGGCCGATGCCAATCGGACCTCAAAATCGGACTTCATAGATGACGTCAATCGGACCATATGCATCGGCCGATGCCAATCGGACCTCAAAATCGGACTTCATAGATGACGTCAATCGGACCATATGATCGGACCTCAATCAGACATCGAATCGGACCTCAGAATCGAACCAATCAGGATCGGACCTTGATTAATGTAACATATCTATTACAAGATAGCATTCTTACAACTAATCTAGATGCAAAATTAACGGATCGGCTATGTCTTTGAACAAGATATTAAATAATCAAAGTAGAGCCGATACGTCGTCCACCTTGCCTAGTTGACAGTATAATTCATCTCATCGGACCATCTAACTAGCCAATCAAACCAGAACTGTTTCGACACGGTTTCACAGACGGATACAGCGCACATACTCCAGCTATGATCGGACCAGATAGCTAAACGATCAAACTTGACTCACCATCAGAACAACTAAACAAGATGCTCGCACAGGTAATTAATCAGATTAAAGCAAATAAGCAATAAAACGGTAACAAGATCGTTCCAATATTCAAAGCTGTCTTTGAATAATCAAGAGAAATCTAGCTCCGACGCAGGGAATCTAAATCAAACTCGACACTCAAAGAACAACCAGATTAAGCTATAAAGATAAATCGGACCTAGAACGATGTTGTAAGATAAGTATTACTCAAATCGGA
Organism: Alloteropsis semialata; assembly: GCA_004135705.1. NCBI lineage: Eukaryota > Viridiplantae > Streptophyta > Magnoliopsida > Poales > Poaceae > Alloteropsis > Alloteropsis semialata. Next base: position 33,444,985 of record CM014277.1, read on the forward strand.
CTAAAACCAGTGCTCATAGCTGTTGAAGAATCAGATTAATTCACATGGCGCAGATCTAAATCAATCTAGCAACTCCAAACAACTGCATAAGCTGCCTTCTAATAATCAAGAGAAATCTAGCTCCGACGTAGGGAATCTAAATCAAACCCGAAAACTAAAAGAACAACTCGATAAACGATTAATCACTGAATAATCAAGAGAAATCTAGCTCCGACGCAGGGAATCTAAACCAATCTTGACAATCCAAAGATAAATCGGTTGAACAGCATAAACGAGAAAGGGCGATACGCCTCAATTCAAAGCTTATACTAATTCGATAAGTTGACAATCTTACTGGTAAGCCGGAGATCGAGAACTGATGCAGCCCGTTCACCAATGAGTTCGTCGAGATCTACTCTAACCTACTCCTAGGGTTTTGGCGTGAAGCCGGGTTGTATTGATTGTGTGAATAATCTTTTACAATGGACGAGGGTTTATATTTATACCCTGGTCATGAAGAGTCCTGATCGGACTTGACTAACTTGTAGATAAAGTAAACTAAATCTAATATAGAATGGGACTCTCAATACGCCTTCAAAAAGGAAATAGCCCCTGCATCTGATACATTTCCTTTTTAGCCGACGCGCCTTTCTCCTTTTATCCGTCATCGGATCGGATTTCTACTTTATCGGACTCCTCTCCCCGCATCGGCTTCCTTCTTTGTCACATTCGGCTTTGACCAGTCAACGGGCCCACTGCTCAGCTCCAACGCTGCTACGTCACCATCTGACTCAGCACTCCCGATGCGAAAATCCGGTGTCAACACATGCCCCCCAATTTTGGGATAAAATATCTTTTATTCCAAAATTCGTATCTGTCATCATAACTCCTTCACCGATTTTCGTGCCGAAACTTCCCATCCTTGCACTGTGCGGCTCCTCGATTTTCAGGCCACAGCCGTTTTCTCCTTATAAAAACCTCCGCCGGCGGCCACACTGTTCACTCCTCCTTCTTCGCCAAGCACCCGCACTGCTCATCTTCTTCCTTCTCTCTTCCGAGCGACCATTCGCATTCATTCAAGCCCAAACCAAAATCCGCTCAAATGGCCAAATCATCCTCCATGGGTGCCCTTCAGTCTTCTACATCCCCATCTATTTCCGCCTCCGCTCTGGCAAGTTCATCAGCGGCAGCGCTCTCCACCATGGCAGCAGCCATAACCTCGACAATGGCGGCAGCCACGACCTCGACAATGGCGGCAGCAGCGAGCTCGACAATGGCGGCGGCCACGACCTCGACAATGGCGGCCGCAGCGTGCTCCTCAGCCCCTTCTTCACAGCCTCTCTTCGCCTCAGGCACTTCTTCGGCGCCCATAGGATCATCAATAGGAGAAGCGCGCCATCCAATCCCGGAGGTATTTTACTGAATCCAAACTCATTTTCGTATTCTGAGATTCGGCTTTTCAAACTCGTTTTCATTTCGCATTTTTACCCTTTAGGCCATTCATGCCCAAACCCTAATCCCCACAAATGATGTCCGAGGGCTTTATTTCCTTGGTCCAATGGGAGATCCGGACCCCACCGAGTTTATCAATCTGGAAACTCTCCGAATTCCATTCAAGACCTCGGGATTTGATATCGATGACTGGAAGAATGCTTCCGCTCGTGGCCGACAGTTCTCCCCGGATGGAAGGACTGGTATCTGAGAGTATCGGCCTCCAAGTCTGCAATCTGGGACAAATTAGACATTGCTCAATGCATCGGCCTCAGCATCGGACCCATCATCAAGAACGAGAACCTCCTGATCGCCGCATCACACTTCTGGTCTGATGCACTGAACGCCTTCCTCTTCGGTCATGGTCCGATGACCCCAACACTGCTCGACGTGGTCATGCTCCTTGGCCTCAATGTCACCAGCAATAAGCGCCCCCTTAGGCTCGATATCAAACTCACTCATCACTTCAAGACCAAGAATTCTGGTAGCTGGACAGGATATATGAATAGCAATCATCGGACCGAACCTGTCACCGACCGTGAACACGCAACCTTCCTGAATATGTGGCTGGATAGATTCTTCTTCTGCGGCACTACACTCGGTCCGACGGCAAATTATCAGCACTTGGCCGAGTTGTTGGCGGGTAATAATATCATCAACCTCGGCCAATATCTCTTGGGGTCAGTGTACAACTTGCTCCATCAAGTTGCCTGGCGCCTGAGGACCGGATCGCCTATTACCAATCTCGGCGGGCCATGGTGGTTCATCCAGATGTGGCTGATGCTACATTTGAGCAAGGTCCTCAAAGTAAATATCCGGAGACATAAGTTCCCAGAGAGCAGACCTGAATCAGAAGAGGTCACCTTGCGCCGATGCACTTCGTTTGGTGAAGCTGCACGGTGGGTACCATCATGCTCTGGCACGGCGGGTACCAAGTGGGTACGGCACCGGATGGGCCGGGACGGGACGCAGCCGAGTAGTCTGGCCGGGCGAGCCGGAGACTCCTCGGAGGCGGAGAACTCCCCGGGCGAATCGGAGAGCCACTCGGAGGCGGAGAACTCCCCGGGCGAATCGGGGAACCACTCGGAGGCGGAGAACTCCTCGGGCGAATCGGAGACTCGTCGGGCAACCTCCGAGCTGTCGGGGCATGGAGAATCCGCTTGATTTGGGTCTTCGGCTTTTGTTTTTGAGGGGTGGATTATCGTGAGGACCCGGGTTAAGGGCTTGGTTGGGTACCCCTAATCCAGACCCTCGTCAGTAGCCCCCGAGCCTGGGGGGAGATGGAGACTCGCGCCCAGGTTGAGAGGCAGCGCAGATATGGTAAGTCACGATTCTTCCGGTGGGGGCGCGCGAGCGCACCCGCCGGGTGTAGCCCCCGAGCCTTGAGAAGAGCTGGTGCTCTTGTTAAGGTTTTGAGCCCGAGTAGTTTGCCTTGGAGGTCGTCGGGGTTGGGAAGCTTGTCGGGGACGCTTCGTTGGTGGGTCGGGCCGCTGCCCAACCGTCGATGGGCCGAGCACTGGAGCGCCGGCCTGGTTTTTTCGCCGCGTGGAGGGAGGGCGCGCCTTTTGAGGGAGTCAGGTGAGGCGACGTGCGCACGTCGCGAGGCGCCGGAGGTGGGCCCACGCATTTAATGCCGCAGCCGTTCCGCCGCGCCGCTTCCCCCTTTTATAGCCCTGGGCTGCGGCCGCCTAGGGCTTAGTTTATTCCTATCGCTTCGCCTTCCGCCGCGCTTCGCCTTCCTCGCCGCGCTTGCCCTCTCGCGTTCTCCGCCGCCGCCGCGCTTTTCCGAGGGAGGAGAGACCAAATCCCCACACCGCCCACGTCACCTTCGTCCTGCGACCTCACGATGTTGGTCTGGGAGCGCTCCAGGGTGACGCAGAGGCAGTTGGAGGGGCTCGTGCGGGATGGCTCGCTGCCGCCGCTGACGAAGGCCGAAGAATGGAAGGTTCCGGGTACGGAGGACTACCCCCGACCGCCGCGCGGGTACGTGGTCTCCTTCACCGCTTTCCATGAGCGCGGGTTCTCCGTCCCCGCGGGGAGATTCATCTGGGCCGTGCTCAACGAGTACGAACTGGAGCTCCAGCACATCAACCCCAACGGGGTGCAGCAGATGGCGGTGTTCGTCGCGCTCTGCGAAGGGTACTTGGGGATGGAGGCCCATTGGGACCTCTTCCGGTACTTTTTTAAGTTCGTGCTGCATGCCGCCGAGGGTGGCGTCCCCGCGACGCTCGGGTGCGCTGCATTGAAGGCGAAGCAGGGGCGGTCGAAGGACTACATCACGGGGACCCTGATCAGCTCGAACAAGGGGTGGCACCCCGGGTGGTTCTACCTCAAGAACGACCCGAAGAACCCCCTTTCGGAGTACACCGGGAGGTCATTCGAGAAGGCGCCCGACCATTGGGGGTACGGGCCCGAGAAGAAGTTGCAGGGAAGCTCCTCGGGAACATCTGGAAGGCCCTCGCGCGACTCCGCGACGCGAACGTGTCCGCGGCGGAGGTCATCGGCGGGTACCTCTCGAGAGGTATCGTACCGCTGAGGCGGCGCACCCTCCAAATCTGGCAGATGGTTCCGGCGAAGGCCCCCTTCGTGGGGACCGTGACGATGAACCCCTTGCCCTCGGAGGCCGAGGTGGAGCGCCGGGTGACGGCAGCGGTGGGGAAGGCCCACGACGCATATCCTCCCCCGGGCCTTCTCCCCATGCTCCCGAACGCCCACACCAAGGCTCTGGTAAGGCTTCCTTCATCCGCCTTGAATTCAACCCCGAGTAGTTTTTGGTTTGCTGATCCCGAGTTCTTTAGGTGAAGAGCCACGACTGCTCCTTCTCCCTGCCGCCGCTTCCCGAGGACAGGGCGAAGAATCGGGCCGAGGCCGAATGAGCCAAGGCGAAGAAAGACCGCCGGGAGCAGTGGAAGAAACGAGAGATCGCCAAGCGCGAGAGAAACGCCGAGCGGGCCAGGCGGAGGGGGAAGGGAGACCGAGTCTCCGAAGATGAGGACCCCGAGTCGGAGCTCGCGGAGGGGGACTCGAGGAGCGACGACGATGAGGAGGGCGACGACGAGGACGCGCCCCCCAGGAAGCTTAAGGCGGTTGCGGCGATGAGCGCCTCGTCCTCGGCACAGAGGCCGAGGTCCAGCGGGAGAGGGAGAACGCCCCCGCCGGATGCGGGGGGGAGCGGAAGCTCTCGGTCGGACCGGCATCGACGGTCCTCCGGGGACAGCCAGCGCGAGAGGCGCAGCCGCACGCCTCCGTCCACCCGTCATGTGCCCGAGGAGGGGAAGAGTTCCCGACGGGACGCGGTCTCCCCCCGTCGGGAGAGGAGCCGGAGCCGGGACCTGTCGGAGCGCGCCCACAAGGGGGGTTCGTCGTCGGGGGCGTCGCGCTCCCCCAAAAGGTTCGCGCCACGAGACGACAGGCGGCCGCCGCCAGCCCTTCAAACGACGCGGGCGCCGAGCGAAGGGCGGGACGCGCCCCGGACGCCCGTTCCTGCCGCAAGGGCAGATCCTGTTGGGGGCAGGGCCTCGCCCGCGCCGCCCGTGGTGGAGGCGCAGGCCCCTTCCGCCCCGGTGAGGGCCACGACGGGGCGGCCGGATCCGTGCCCGGTCGAAGGAGGAGGCCCGACTGGTCAGGCGGCGCCCCACTCGGGCAGGGGCGCCGAAACCGCGCAGGTGGCCCCCGCCCCAACGGCGCTCGCGGGGTCCAAGAGGCCCGCATCCCCGAAGGACCCAGCGCCGACGGGTCCCAAGCGGCCTCGGACCATCTCGTCGAGGTGAGCGATGATCTGTCCTTCTCGAGTGGTTTTTGTTTTCTCTATGGTTGCCATTTTTCTCAGCCGGGCTCCCCGACTTGTGATGCACCAGTCGGGCCGACACTCCGCTCGTGGTGGCGCCGAGGAAGATGCTACGCTCGGCGGCGCAGACGCCGAGGCCCGCGGCGGAGCAGGCCGAGAAGGTGACGCCGGAGCCCGTGGCGGAGCCGGCCGAGAAGGCGACGCTGGTACCCTCGGCGGAGCGGGCCGAGGAGGCGACGCCGGTGCCCTCGGCGGAGCGGGCCGAGGAGGCGACGCCGGTGCCCTCGGCGGAGCAGGCCGAGGAGGCGGCACCGGTGCCCTCGGCGGAGCAGGCCGAGGAGGCGGCACGGAGGGTGGCGCCCTCCGTGGAGGAGAAGGTGCCGGAGGGAGACGGCGACAGCCCGGGAGATGCGCTCCCGACGGGCCTGGTCGCCACGCAGGCCGTCCCTACGGAGGCGGCTGTCACGGCGCTCCAAGCCGAGCTGGAGCAGCAGCTGGCGGGGACGGCCCCTCCTGCCCCTCAGGAGGCGGCGAGCCACCCTGGGGCGGGGGAGGCCGCCCTATCTGGTGACGCGGCCGTAGCCGGGGCCGGAGAGGTTGCTACCGTGGGGATGGTCGTGAGATTGCTACCTCTCCGGGGACCGCAGCCGGCCCCAAGGAAGCAGAGGCGGGGACGTCCGGCGTCCTCCAAGACGCTGCCATCCCGGCGGCGGCAGCCGCTGCAGCCCCCGAGTCCTCCTCCGGGGTGGTTCCCCCAGAGGTCGTCGTGCTCGAGGACTCGCCGGAGGGTAGCTCGCGGAGGGTCGACGGCGAGCCCAGCAGGGGGCCGATCGTGGAGTCCCCAAGCCCTTCGAGCCGCGAGTGAGGGCCTGGACTTTCTCCGGGAGACGCCGGGGATGATGACGATGGATCGTCGTTTCGACACCATCGTACCCATCGAGAACAACCCGAACCTGCCGTGCGAGGGTCGGTTGTTGTGGTACGATCGTCAGAACCCGGGGGATCCCATCTTCGAGCTTGACGACAAGTCGGAGAGGGAGCAGTGCCATCTTCTCGCGGAGGGCCTCAATAATATGAAGGAGGTCTTCAATAAGATGATCATCGGGCCTTCCCGGGTGAGTTCTCGGGTTTCGTTCTTCTGGTCTTGGCGCCGTTTTGGGGTGTGTCTTACCGCTCCTCTTTCTGCTTTCGTTCAGAAAATCATGGAGCGCAGCTCCGAGAAGTCCATGTTCCTCCGCCGGGAGGCCGGGCTTTGGCCCGCCGTCCAACAGCTGAAGGCCGAGAAGGAGCAGCTCGAGGCCCAGCTGACCGAGGCCCGGGAGGCCAGGGACGAGGCGATTGAGGATGCCGCGGAGGAAAAAGCCACCCTCAAGGCGAAGGTGGAGGAGGCCAAGAAGACGGTGATGGAGGCGCTGGTGGCCGCCGACACCTCCAACCGGGCGAAGGACGCCGCCGTGCAGGAGGCCGAGGGGCTGAAGGAAAAGGTGGCGGACCTTCAAAAAGACCTCCAGCACCGCGACCTCGACCTCAAGACGGCCAACAAACAGGTGGTCGGGCTGGCCGAGAAGCTGAAGGCCGCAGAGGTCGAGGGGGCCAGTCTCGGAGAAGTTGCCCAGAAGCGGGAGGAGGAGATCCTTGGTAAGTTATCCTTCCTTGTTTCTTGTCGGGCAGCTGCTTTTCGTTCTTCTCGAGTGGCCGCGAGCTTGCTTAAGCCTGTTCGCCAATGTAGCCCTTCGGAAAGAGAAGGCTGATCTGGAGGCCAAGCTCGAGTCGGGGAAGCGCGAGGTGACCAAGGCCTTCGCTGCCAACCAAGAGCTGGTGGAGCTTGGTCGCAACCTGAAGGCGGAGTTGGCCAGTAAGTATCGTGTTTCCGCTCGTCCTTCCTCTTGTTTTCCTCCCTGCAAGATGACACTGACGAAGGATTGTCTGCAGGGGCTGTCGAGGACCTTCGGAGGTCCAGGGAGGCGGGCGAGCAGAGCCAAAGGGCCCTCGAGAAGAAGTCCGAGGTCCATCAGGCTTTGGTCCAGGCCGTCGAGCACCTGTTCGAGGAGCTCAACGTCGGTGGCGGCCCGTCCCTGGTGGATCGCCTCGCCCTTGTTGCAGGGAGGACTCGGGCGCAGGCTTCGGATCTTGCTCGGAGTGTGGCGCGGAAGATCGTTGCCATGTTCTTGTCGCACTACCCAACCATGGATCGGGAGGCCCAGCAAGGTGGGTGGGCCCCCGGCTACGAGGATGCTGAGTACGATGAGATTGAAGCCGAGTCTTCCTCGTTCGCCGAGAAGGTGCTCACCGCCGCCCTGAAGGATCTCGGGGTGGAATAAAAATAGGGGAGTTAGTCATTTTTGTAATGTAATGAACTCAATTCCCCTTAAAGGGTAACCGTTGTTGCTAAGAAACTCGTGTTTTTATCTGTTGTTTGCCATTTCCATTTTCTTCCGAAAGCTTGGGGTCATAGGTCGAGATGGGAAGGCGCGGGGGCCTGCCCGTCGGACTCTGTTCCATAGCCGCCGGGGCGTAGGAACTCGAGAGTTTGGGCACTCGGACTCGCAGCCCCCGAGTAGTTTCGGAAGGTTCGAATAATGACAATCAACAGCCTGTTACGTTGGAAGCAACAACTAATCGAGGCGATTCCTTTATTGCTCTCGGAAAAAAGACGTTGGTCCGAGGACTTTGGATTTTGCTTGCAAGTCAGCGCCGTAGCCGCAGGGGCGTAAGTACTTAGAACTTGTACAAGCGTGATCACAAAGCCACTCGAGCTGACGTTCCTTTCCCGCAAGCACAAAAGTATACCGCTTGACCGCGCGCGGGAGCGATCACTTGTCGAATTTTTGCGAAAAAAGGAGGGGCACCGGGCCCCGGGTGGAGCCCCCGAGCGGTGGGCGATCCTGCACAGGGAAGGGGTCGCCCGCCGCTTAGCTTTGGGAACTCGCAAGGTACATTTCAAAAAATGACCGTGTGTGAATAAAGTACTCGGAACAGCGCAGCACTTTATTCATTATCGCGAACGAAGAGTACAGGTACTTTTAAGGGAAAAAGCGACGTAGCTGCGGGGGCGTGCGAGCCCGCAGGGGAGTGTGAGGTTCTTCGGAAGAGGCGAAGACTCGTCGGGCGAGGTGGAGACTTCTCGGGCTCTCCCTCGGCCTCGCTTTGTCGTGGCGTGGCCCCTCGCAGGCCTCCTTCTGTGACCTCGGACCCCACTCGATGCAGGGTGCTGGTGGAGGAGCCTGTTTCTCCTTACATCGTTACCCCTCATGCACCTTTTTTCGCGAAAGGCGGAGGGGCCGGACCGCACCGTATTTTTGCCTTGCTGGCTGAAAATGCGGTGTCTGTATGAGCTGACAACGGGTCAATTCGAGTGAAGCCTCGGCATCCCGCTCGACGGGTTCTGATCAGATCAGCTGGTGATCAGCTTCAGATTCTTGGTGGCGAGATCATCTAGTTACCGGGTCCGTTCGTCCGGACCTGGCGGCTCTTTGCCTTTCCGTCGGAGGAAAAACCATGATCTTACTTTCCACCAAGACTCGAATGCAGTTTGGGATGCCCGTGACGCTCGTGCACCCGGGTACTGGCCGCTGGGACCCATCCCTCGCTGCCCCTCGCTCGGGGTGCCCGGGGGCGGTTGTCGAACCCTTCGACGGGCCAGCCTTCGAACCCCCGGTGGTTAACAGGCCATAGTA
>CM014277.1:33457915-33502436 GCA_004135705.1 Alloteropsis semialata
CCGCGCTCACGCCTGGACCACCGCACGCCCGTGCTCCTTCCTTCCCTCGCCCACGCGCGCAGGCGCACACGCACACGCACGCTACCGGCACCAGGGCCCCGCCGCGCCGAACGTCGCCGGCCGCCGGACGTCCTTTCTGCCGAACGCGCCGTCCTCTCCTCGTCCTTCCCCGCCTACCCTCCTCGGCCACCGCGCGCACGCCCACAGCTCCGCCCTGTGCTGCCTAACCCCGCGGCCCCGCGCCATTACTCCGGTCGCCGCCGAGCTCACCGGCCCCGGCCGAGCCCCCCACCGCCGCCGGCCTATAAAAGGCCCCCGCGCCGCTCCATCCTCACTCCACCACCCCGAGCACCACCCGCAGCCCCTCCTTGAGCTTCCCAGCGCCTCCTCCCCGCTCCAAGCCGCCCCGCCGCCGCCGCCATCTTCCCCCACCGCCGCTCCCACTGCTCTTCCACCGTCCCGCCTCCCTACGCCGCCAGCCTCCAAGGTGAGGAGGGGGTTGAGACCCCCTCGCTCTTCTCTTCCCCGTGCGCTCGCTCCTGGCCGCCGCCGTGGCCAGGAGGGCCGGCGTCGCCATGGCGCCGTCGGGCCGCCGCCCCGGCCTCCTTCCCTCTCTGTTCGGCCGAGAGGAAGGGGAGGAAAGGGAGAAGGCCGGCCATCTTACACAAAACCCCCTGCCTGTTTCCATATTCATACATATACCCTTCCACCTTTGAAAAGAATTCCAAATAACCCCTGATCCTTTAGTACATTTCCAAAGAGGTCCCTGGCCAATTACCAAAACCCCAACCACTTATCCAATATCACAACCATACCCTTCCACCTTACAAAGTATTCACAAGAAAGCCCCTGGCCCTTTATAATTATTATAAAGAGGTCCTAAACCCCCCCCGTTTAAGCCCTAAACCTCTCTAAACTCGTCATTTCATGCACCAAATTTCTCCAAAACTCCACCAAACTCGAACACGTCTCTCTTATATCCATTCCGGCCGAGCTTTACACAAATCATCCCAAAATAATTCCTTTTCCTATTTTATTTTGTTATTTCCTATTTCCAACTCATCGGTAAAGGAATGTGTTTTCTTATTTTGTGTTTGTTTGATCGTGCCTTAGACAACGGAGTGAACGAGGAGGAGCAGTACCGCGAGCAGGAGTACGCAGGAGAGTACCGCGAGCCCGACCCCGAGGACCCGTACCGCGAGCAGGAACTCCCGGAAGCTTTTGTTGGCGGCAAGTCCAATCCCATCCTTTGATGCATGTTTATCCCATGATTTACAAACACAACCTATTAAGCCTTTGATAATTGCATTGTTTTATTCAAAGCCCGATTGGTTAGCCACCCCTTGATTGCTATGACATTCCTTGATCACCTAGTTATCACTAAATATGATATGCTCTGTTTAGATGATAACCAAGTCTAGAATGCTTAGGATTTGTTACTCATTACTCAATCATGACTATACACTTGTTTTATCAAAGAATAAATGTGTGAGTTGGAAAATGGGTTTTGGGTTTGAAAAGTAAGAAAATGTGTTGGATAAGATGGATGGGCATGACTTTGTGAAATGCCAAAAAGGAGGCTTGTACCTTTGTGGTTAAGCAAGTTGGGAGATATCCATTTTGTCCGGTTTTAAACCGAGGTGATGTGTCATCTTGCCTAACCCATTTTTCTCGTACAACCACTCGACTCTTGTATGGTGCAAGGGCTTAGTCTAAATCCCACTAGCCGTCTGTTAGTTGTCTGGAGGCAGGTGTGCAGCGGGAAAACCAAGTGCCGTCTTAGTGACATGGTTGCCGACTTTGTGTCATAAACCCCTTGCTTATTTTCTCGTGATGGCTAGGCAGTTTTGGCTATGGTGGGTAATGACTTCGATAGGATCCGCACTGGCACTAAGGTGATCGTGTTGCGGTACCCTACTTGTGGTGAAAGTGTACACCTCTACAGAGTTTCCTAAACTATTCGAATAGCCGTGCCCACGGTTATGGGTGAGTTATGGCTTGGTCACAATACTAAGGTTTTGGGATGGGTTGGAGTGTGTTGGTTTTGGAATGAGTTCGGCTTTGTGCCAAAAGCTACGGCGGATGGGAAATCCGGTAGCACTAAAAGTTTGGATCCTTTGTGGATCAACCCCACTTAATGACTTGTTACTAAAAACTTGCTTTGCTAAAATATACCTTGATAAACCCGTGCATGTGTTAAAACTGGCTTTTTGGCAAAAATAAAACCTAGCCTTATCCTTGATATTCCTTGTGCATAATTCTGTGTTAACCCCTCTGTGGGTGTGGTTGGGCTTGCTGAGTACTTTCGTACTCACCTTTGTTGTTGTTAATCCAGAAGAAGACCCGGACTTTGTTGTTGAGGACGCTGAATAGGTGGTCGCTTCCGCACCCAACTTTGCCTGTGGAGTTTGGTCCCGCCCAAGATGGCTTCGCTGTCGCAGAACTCTGATCCCTTGGTTGAACCGTTCTGGTTCATCCTTTGGCTTACCGTAGTAGTCTACCTTTTAGCTATCTTAGTTTGTATCAGGTGCCCGCCCCCTCGTGGGTTGTAAGTTCTAAACTATCTGTTGAATAAATGTGTATCAGCCTCCTGGGACTGATAATTTGTATCACATTTAGTCTCTGCTTAGGCAGGGGCGCTTCAAAATGACAATGGGTTTGAGATGGACCCAAATATATCATTATCACAAAATGTCTCAAAAGCCAATTTGGAGTGCATCATTGTGTAGAGCTCGTCGAGACGATCGAAATGGATATATTATTATATATTATGGAGCTCGGCAGAAAAAGATATGAAAATCCCAATTTATTATGCAGCGCTGATGTGACATCTGACATAGTAAAGCAGCTTGGCGCTTGGTGCCGGCCCAGGCGGGGCCCAGGTGGGCCGCAACCCACTACGCACAGGCACCCATGGCCACCCGCGGAGGAGCCAGCCGCGGGGCCCAGCTGGCAGCCACGGGCGATGCCGAGCGCGTGAGAGCGCTGCACGCGCGGGAAAGCTGGCGCACAGGGAGTGGCCTGAGGGCCAGTTTTTGTGGTTGCGCATAGGCCTGGTGCAGTTCACATGGCGGATGACTGCTGGATCGGCCGGTTTTGTTAGTTTTGGCCAGGTTTTGCTCCACCGCCTCACGCAGAAGAGAGATGGCCGTGGTTTTCTACCGGTTTTTCCTTCCTCCACTCGGTTTTCCCTTGGTTCTTCATGGTTTTGGTGGGTTTTCGCCCCCACCAATCCAAAAAGGTAGGTGGGCGCGAGTCTGGCGCTCCCACCGCCTGTGGGAGGTCGGTTTCCTGGCCAGGTGTCGCAAGAAGAGCTATTGGAGGAGGAATATTCCCTAGGATCATGGGGAGGATCTCCACATCCCCAAGTCTCCTCCACACTATAAATAGAGGGCTCCACGCCCTCATTCAACACATAGAAAAGTGAAGAGCTCAAGCAAAGTCAGATCCAATTGAGTACTTAGATATAGTTACGGGTGAGGCGAGAGTCTGGAAGAAGCCGGAGATGTCGGTTTCCTCTCTTCTTCTTGTGCCTCGGCGGGTACGCTCTCCTCGAGTACATCCAGATCTGCTTAGGTAATTCTGGCATTACTTTTATTGAATAAAGGTCAACTTTATTATATTCTGCTTGTGGGCTCCTTACTGTGATAGGTGTCCTAGTCGTCATGAAACTAGGATAGTATTTATTTGAGTAGATGGATGTCTAGTCCTTTGAATACCTTGGAGTGCGCCTAGTGCCACAGATTTGTAGTGGTAGCCCCAGGTGGTGACAGCCCTGAAGGCCTACATAGTCCACCACGTGAGCAATACTAGAGTACAGTAGGACCATTGCTTGCTTGCCTAGTTCCCTTCTCATCCCTTTCTAATGCTAGGACGGTTTAGTGTCCCGAAACAAGTACTATAATATAAGTCTAATCTATCCTTTTGCTATCCAGAATCCCGAGCTACCCTCTCTATCCTCTGCACTTGTATTCCTTCTCTTGTCCTTGGTCGTTCTTAACTCTTCACTAGTACACACATGTTCCCTGTGGATTCAATGGACTGCAGAAGCTGATGTGGCGTTTGAAGACCTCAAGAAATTCCTCCAGACACCACCGATACTTACTGCACCAGCTGATCAGGAACCACTGCTCCTCTACATTGCAGCCACAACCCATGTGGTGAGCACTGCCATTGTAGTCGAGCGGGAGGAACCTGGCCATGTATATAAAGTACCGCGGCCAGTCTACTTCATCAGCGAGGTGCTTACAGAATCAAAAGTACGCTACCCCAGGTCGAGAAGCTATTATATGCTGTCTTGATGACATTTCACAAGCTACGCCACTACTTCAACGCTCACCGGGTTGTTGTAGTCACCTCCTTCCCAATCGGTGACATTCTCCACAACCGGGACGCGACAAGAAGAATTTCCAAATTGGCAGTCGAGCTGGGCTCTCACGCCATCGACTTCGTCCCACGTGCTGCCATCAAGTCGCAAGCCCTAGTGGATTTCATTGCTGACTGGACAAAAATACAACAAGCGGTGCCAGAAGAACCACTCGAGCATTAGATCATGTACTTCGACCGGTAAATGAAGCTTGAAGGAGCCGGCGTAGGAGTACTATTCATATATCCAAAAGGCGATCAACTCAAGTATGTGCTCCAAATCCTCTGGAAGGCCACCAACAATGAAGCCGAATACGAAGTTCTACTGCACGAGCTACGCCAGGCCGCTTCCCTTGGCATCAAGCACATGGTGGTCTACGGCGACTCCTTAGTGGTCATCAACCAGGTTAACAAAGATTGGGACTGCACCAAGGAGAACATGGACGCATACTGCATGGAGGTCTACAAACTCGAGAAGCACTTGCATGGACTCGAATTTCATCACATCCTTAGGGACAACAACATGGCTGCTGATGCACTTTCCACCCAACGAACGCAAGTACTGGGTGGCATTTTCATCCATGAGCTGTTATAACCATCCATCAGAGAGTAGGAAGTACAGCCGACTACAACACCCCTCATGAGCAAGTCATGGTGATTACACCCGAGTGGACAAAGCCCTTCATCGAGTACATCCTACACCAGAAAGAGCCTGAAGATAAGGTGGAAGCCAAGCAAGTCATCAGGCGAAGCAACCACTATGTAGTAGTCGGCTCCACCCTCTTTCGATGCAGCGCATCATTTGGAGTCTTGATGAAGTGCGTCCCTCCAGAAGTCGGATGGGAGATCCTTGAAGAAATTCATGGTCTGCCCACCGCACGATCATTGGCAAGGCCTTCCGGTCCGAGTTCTATTGGCCATCCGCAGTGGCCGATGCAGAAGAAATCGTGAAGACGTGCCAAGGCTGCCAATTCTTTGCCCGGCAAGCTCACATACCCGCAACTGTCCTCAACACCATGCCACCCTCTTGGCCCTTTGCATGCTGGGGGCTTGATATGGTTGGACCACTCAAGATTGCGCCAGGTGGATTTCGGTATCTCTACGTAGCGATCGACAAGTCCGAAAAGTGAATTGAAGTCAAGCCGCTAGTCAATGCTCCAACATCAAAGGCAGCCAAGTTTATCCAGGACATTGCTCACCGCTTCAGCATCCCGCATCGCATTATCACTGATCTTGGCTCTGAATTCACAGGGAGCGAGTTCTTTGACTTTTGCGACAACCTGGGAATTGAAATTCGCTATGCATCGGTGGCGCACCCACATGCCAATGGACAAGTTGAGAGAGCTAACAGTCTCATACACCAAGGACTCAAGCCAAGGCTCTATGAACCGCTCAAAAAGTACAGCGGTAAGTGGGTGCAAGAGTTGCCAGCCATGGTATGGGGCTCAGAACCCAGCCCAGCCGCGCGACGGGGCAATCACCTTTCTTCCTGGTCTATGGCTCAGAAGCAGTACTCCCGGTGGACATCGAGTACAATGCTCCAAGAGTCCAAAACTACTCGGAGGAAGCAGTAGAGCAGAGTAGAGTAGAAGATGTGGACATGCTAGAAGAAGCGAGGCTAGCCGCATTGATCAGGACAACCAAGTACCAACAAGAACTCAGGAGGTATCACGACCAAAATGTCCAAGCAAGGTCATTCAACATCGGTGACCTAGTCCTCCGGAGAATTCAGAGCACAAAAGATCAACACAAGCTATCTTCGCCTTGGGAAGGCCCCTTCATAGTATCAAGGGTCAGCGGCCCGAGTACTTATCAGCTACAGCGGGAAGACGGAACAGAGGTGCCCAATGCTTGGAACATTGAGCACTTGCGGCGATTTTACCCTTAAAAAGTATTTAGGAGTTGTTAAGAGTCAATAAAAGTTAGTCCTTTCAATGTATTGATGATGGCTTTTCAGCCAAATGATAATAAAGTGTCTATATTCCATTGTCATTAAGCTTGGAATTTGGATACATGTATCATGCTATGCTTGTTGTTGATGGCCCTTAGGCATGCCAATTACGAACCGCAAGCGCACGAATTGGTTGTAGCTTTTCCCTTGAAGTATTCCCCCAAAGTTCATCTATCCATGGAACAAGGGATTTCTATGCTTAACCTAGCACTAATGATGTTAGCAAGAGAGTTCTTTTGATTGAATAGCGACATATGAATCTAAGAACAATCTAACCTAATCAATGTCACGAACGGTAGAGAGGAGTACACAAGGTATGAAAACATTTGCCCATAGGGTCTAGGATCACTATGAGATGTAATCGCCAAGCAAGACAAAACCAATCTTATCTATCAATAAGATGTGAACCAAACTCAACACCTTCCCTCCCACATACTGTCACTACACGAGGGTACTCACCTATCGAGCTATAGGAACACGAATCGTTGATGCGATCTAGATATGCGAAGTAATGAGTGATGCATACCCATAGAGCTGCCGGCCGGCTATTAGGATGAAAAGCACCATCAACTAAGAACATGATAGATTGATCTCACAAAAGGATTCGGCAATTACAAATCAAGATCTCCTTACAACCCCATGGACAAACGAGGACTTTACCCCATGAAGCTAAGCATGACGTCGCGATTCATGGTGTGGAAGCCTCCGGCGAGGATGAGCTCCTCGCTGTCCTCCAACTTGAGACGGCGTCCAGACAATGGGTAGGACCTCTGGCGGCGTCTCCTCCTTGTGTTTCTCTCCAATGATGGCTTTAGATCTAATCTCCTCGATGGCTCTCTCCTTGACGACGTCCTTGGGGGTGTTTATATAGGTATTTGATGGATGTCGACGGCTTGAACCCTTAGGTTTGCATTTACTTCGCGCTGAAGAAAGGGGAGCATGAACGGGCTTCGGAAAGGGCTAGGCCAGCCGGCCTAGAGCCTCTAGGCCGGTTGGCCTGGTGTCCTTCTGACTCCTCTGCTCTCCATCTTTCGCGTGCTGGCTCTCCTCCTCAATCCTTATCCATGTAGGTACTTTGGTCCACGTCAAACTCCGCCAAATATGTCATATTTCCTGCAAATTCACAACATAGTCCAAAATACAACACATACTCGAAAATGGGGTTATTTTAGGTGCCAAGTGGTGGGTTAGTATAAGAATTAGTCCAAAACCAATGCCAAATCTGCCCTAAAAGTGTACCAATAACGACCGTCAGCAATCCCCCATGCTTAGCTTTTGCTCGTCCTCAAGTAAATCAAGCTATTAAATTCTTCCAATGGGGTTGCACAAAAGCTCTTGCTCTGTAAAACATACTTAGGCAAACAAGTCTAACCAAAGATCTTCAAGTAAATGTCAGCAGAGCGATGAGGATAATCAAAGTATGGGCGTTCAAAAATCTATCCAAAACATTACTCCACAACATATTACCTTTAGCTAGAAATCTCGAAAATCAACAACACTTACTTTCTTGCTTTCCTTGGAGGTTTTTCGTAGGTTTTGAAAACAATCTCCCTGCAACAAGAGTTAGACCAAAGTTCTTGCACAAGTCCTTTCAAGTCTCTCAATATAAGTGGCTATCCTACTTTGCAAGCTCTCAACTCACAACTCAAGTATAAGTGGCTATCCTATTGGGTTTGTAAACTCTCATCTCACCACATAAGTCTCTCAAGTATAAGTGGAGTTGTAGGTAGGGCTAGCAAAGTAAATACACATATTGTCAAATTAAGAAAACTTTCTAACGGTTGCTCACCTTCCAAGCCAATGATCATGAGAATGTTACCATAATGTGAGGGGTTTCAAGGATAAGAAGATTTAGAATGGTGGACACGTGCAAGGGCATATCAAAATTGACTTCAAGGCACAAGCGACGTCCTTGTTGTCGGATTGCACATGGTTGAAAAAAAAGATTTGTTCTCAACAATAAGGCGGTCTTCCTTTGCACTTCTCTTATTCTTCCAACTATAGAACTCTCCCTCTTTTATTGCATTTTTCTCCTTTCTTACTTTTCCTCATATTTATGTATATATTTTTTTGTTTTCTTCTTCTTCCTTTCTTTCTTTTTCTTTCTTTCTTGAATTTTCCTTCTCTTCTCCAAACCTCCCTTGAACAATTCCTCATGCAAATAGACAAATAAAACACCGAGGAAACTCCACAATTTTTCGGAGCTCGAACCGCAGCAGGAGGGTGCTAGGCAGGCCGGCTCAAGGAGTCCAGGCCGGCCGGCCTGGGGTCTCCCCAGCTCGGTTCCGGTTCAATCTTTTTGTACTCCTTCCTGGCTCTCTTCTCAGATTATATTTTATTCAAACTTCGCCCAGAAAGATAACAAATCTTCCGATAATGGGTTGTGTTCAAGGAAAAGATAATAAAATAAGATAAATTCGGGTTCGGGTTTTGGAATCCGGTAGATCATAGGAGTTGTTCCAATGAAAAACTCTCATTACCAAATATTGACGAGGCTAGCAAATAAGAGATAAGATAATCAAGGACATGATCATTGCTCAAAATTAAAACTTTTGAGAGAAAGAAATCCTAACTCAACTCATTGCACCTGCAATGCTTATGGTGGAACGATTATATAATGGCTTTTGTAGGTATAGGATATAACTCTCAACTTGACAAGAACTAGATCAACCTTGCATTTGGGGGGTTTTAAAAGAGTGATAAAATAAATTTCCTCCAATTCTAGCCTTACTAGCAAGTATCATAAAAAACCAAGCACTAGTTCAAGATCGGGTATGGGTATTTGTAAGGATAAATCAGATAATAAGCTCCACAACTAAGATTCAATTCCAAGACAATGCTCATGAACAAGTACTTTAAAGAAATAGGGTAAAAACTTGAATGCATAAGTAAATTTGCTCGATCCAACAATTATTCAAAAGACTCTTTTTATTGATTTTCTTGACTCAACGCTAAATTAAGACTCTCACACATGCTAATTTAAGACTCTCACACAAAGACTCACACTAACATTAAGACTCTCAAAATCACACCAACTAGCTCTCGGCGAAAAACGGCTAAAGAAAATTTAAAAACACGACGTGTCACACCTCTCCCCCATGCTTAGATTTTACGACGTCCTCGTCGTAAGAAAATAGATTACACGGGTGAGACGCTCGCAAACTTCTTCAATGGCACCCCGGGCAATTGCACTTAGCATGGTCGCTACTCCCTTCTCCTTGCTTCTTCAAGTTCCCATACATGCTAAAGAGGATCCTCACGTTGCGGTTGAGGAACTTGAAGTCACCGTCCAATTGCCGCTTAAGATCTTCCACCTTTTGATTAAGCAACTGACGAAGGTCCGAATTAGGGGTACCCAATCAAACCCTTAATCCGGGAGCTCACGATAATCCACCCCTCAAAAGCAAAAACCGAAGAACCAAATCAAAGCAGATTCTCCATGCCCCAACACCTCGGAGGTCGCCCGACGAGTCTCCGATTCGCCCGACGAGTTCTCCGCCTCCGAGCAGTTCCGCGGCTCGCCCGAGGAGTTCTCCGCCTCCGAGCAGCTCTCCGATTCGCCCGGGGAGTTCTCCGCCTCCGAGGAGTTCCCCGCCTCCGAGCGGCTCTCCGATTCGCCCGGGGAGTTCTCCGCCTCCGAGGAGTTCCCCGCCTCCGAGCGGCTCTCCGGTTCGCCCGGGGAGTTCTCCGCCTCCGAGGAGTCTCCGGCTCGCCCGGTAAAACTACTCGGCCACGTCCCGGCCCATCCAGCGCCGTACCCACTTGGTACCCGCCGCGTCAGAGCATGATGGGCGTCCGTCCTTCGCCACGGCAGCCACAGTGGCGCCCGTCTCATCCGAACAGGAACGCTACAGTCCTGAGAGAACGCATGCGCAACACCGGGCGCCCAAGGACGACCCCAGGCGCCCATGGACGACACCTGGAACCCGAGCAGGACACCTGGAGCACCCGAGGGCCTCGAGCAAGTCAACCACGACCCGGAAACTACCCGGGAGCTTACCCGAGAAGACGTCTACACCAACCACCCGGGATGTACGATCCCGGGTCCGGCGGGATGCCCACTCCGTCAACACCTGCTCCCTGTACGGCTCGGCGCGCGGCGCCAGCTAAAGGCCTCGGGGGCAGTAACTCCCCTTGTAATTTTCTTCTTTCTTACCCCCCGCTCCCTTCTCTCCTTGAGGCTATAAAAGGGGACAAGGGGACATCAGTGGGGGGACAGACAGACACCAGTCGAACATTCGGACACAGCACGAACAGCACGCTCACTCGCACAGCACAGGGACCTGGGACCCTCTCCCTCTCCCGACCAGTTTGTACCCCCTACTACAGACTTGGACTTGAGAACATCGGCACACACTGGACGTAGGGTATTACTCTCCGGAGGCCCGAACCAGTCTAAATCCCCTGTCTCTTGAGTCACCATCCGGGCCCCGACGCGCGATCATAGAAATTTACTTGCCGGCGGTAGAGAACCCCGACAGTTGGCGCGCCAGGTAGGGGATTTCGCGTGTCACGACACTTCACCAGGGCTCGGATGGCCCACAGCGGCGCCTCGCTGGCGCCCGGCGATCACCTGCGGTTCGGCTCCCTCGACTTCGTCTTCGGCAAGTCGGTGGAGCCCATCATCGGGGCAACTTTCGTGCGCCCCAAGCTTGCCCGCGACGACGACAAGACGTTCCACGACGAGGCCCAAGCCCTCCCACGCCACGGCGGGAGCCACCGCCTACGTCCTCGACCTGCTCGGTGGGGACCTGGCGGCCGCCCTGGGACGGAGCCCGTCCCAGGAACGCTTCCGCAATGTCTCCTACATGATCACCAACCTCGCCCTCCAGGTTGGAGGGCAGGAGCAGCTCCCCTGGGACGAGTTCATCGACTGCTACAACGCCATGTACCCGGAGGGACAGCCAGGCCTGCCGAGCGACCCGGCGGCCACCCCGACACCGACGGAGTCCGACCCCCGCGTCTCGCCAACCGCCAAAAGCGCGGTGAGCGAGCAAAGCTTGCGCCCGCGGTTGAGGTGGGCTCCGCCGAACTTCGACCCTTATCGGGAGTGCTTCATGTGTCACACCCCCGACGGGGATGTGCAGTCCGCCAGCAGCTCGACGAGGGACGGCGCCCCCACAGCACCACCTGCCAACGCCACTGCGGCTCCGCCTGCCCGAGCCCCTGCAGCTCCGCCTGCCAACGCCCCTGCGGCGCCACCGCCCAACGCCCCGGCGGACGATGCCCGGCGGGTCAGGCTGCAGGAGCTAGACGAGGCCCGGCGTCAGATCGAGGCAGAACGACAGCAGCTCAACCGCGAGCTCGGGAGAAACGCGGATGGAGGAGCCGCCCGCGCACGGGCCCGGGACGTGCAACAGCGCATCGTCAACGATGGTGGCAACGCCAACGACGCGCCGGTCTTCAACCGGGCGTCCCAGAACCTTGCAGCGGCTGCTGTCCTGCTCCGTGAACACCCTGAACCAGCGGCGCCCGAAGATCGAAGGTTCCATCAGCAGCTCCGCGCGCTCCTGGAAACCGCGGCAGTCCAACAGGCGGAAAGCTCCGCCTCACGCCAGCGAGCTCCTCGAGAGCCCGATCTTGAGCATTCCGTGCATCATCACGGGGCCACAGCCGACGGAGGTGCCAGACGACGGGACGAGCACCATCAGCACCGCCCCAGCCGAGCCTATAACAGGCGGCGCGGGGGCCGCTACGACAGCGGCGAGGACCGGAGCAGGAGTGCGTCACCCGACCCCAGGGGGCCGCGTGCCTTTGGACCCCGCGTCCTCGGCGCTCAGGTCCCCCCGCGCTTCCGAGCTTCCACCACGGTGCCCAAGTATGACGGGGACACAAACCCCAGCGTCTGGCTGGAGGACTATCGGCTCGCGTGCCATGCGGGGGGCGCAAGACGACTACTTCATCATCAAAAGCCTCCCCCTCTACCTCGCCGACTCGGCCCGGACATGGCTGGAGCACCTCCCTGCAGGCAAGATCGACAGCTGGGCGCAGTTGCGTGATGCCTTCATTGGCAACTTCCAGGGCACCTACACTCATCCCGGGAACCCCTGGGACCTCCGCAACTGCCTCCAGGCAGAAGACGAGACTCTGCGCGACTACATCAAGCGCTTCTCTAAGCGCTGCACCGAGCTGCCGAACACCGCCGACACTGACGTTGTCTCCGCGTTCCGGTTCGAAACCACCTGCGCGACCCTCATCCATGAGTTGGGACGCAGGAAGCCACGAACCATCCGGGAGCTCCTCGACATCGCCACCGACTACGCCGATGGGGAGGACGCCGTCGCCGCAACCCTTGATCGGCCTCAGGGCAAGAGCAAGCAGTCGGAGGCGGTTGGCGAGGGCACCTCCTGTCCGACCCGACAAGAAGAAAAGGAAGGACAAGCGGAGGCGCGATGGCCGCATGGTAGCGGCGGCCGAGCGAAAGGCCGCTAAACCCAAAGGGAACCCGGCGCCGAGGGACCACTTCGAGAAGCTCCTCGAGGCGCCCTGCACCAACCACGAGGGCCTCGTCAAGCACGCCCTGAAAGGACTGCAAACTCATGAAAAGCTTCCTCGCCGGCACCCTGAAGAAGAAACCATACGAGAACCGAGACGGGGCCGGAGGCCCGAACGACGACGACGGTTACCCCAGGGAGGACGGCGCGGTCCTGATGATCGTCGGGGGGTCGGCGGCCTGCCCCTCGAAGCGCGACGAGAAGCTAATCCGACGAGAAGTTTGCCACACAGAGCCCGCGGTGCCCTCCTACCTAAGATGGTCCGAGGCCCCGATCACCTTTGATCGCTCCGATCATCCCGACCATGTCCCACAACCCGGAAGGTACCCGCTCGTGGTTGCTCCTCTCTTCGGGACGAAACACGTCCACAAGGTGTTGATGGACGGCGGGAGCGGCCTTAACATCCTCTACGCCGACACTCTTGATGAGATGGGGATCCCGCGGTCCCGGCTTCGGCCATCCGCGGCGCCATTCCATGGGGTCGTCCCCGGGGTGGACGCAATACCGCTCGGGCAGATCGACCTGCCCGTCACGTTCGGGACTCCACGGAACTTCCGCAGAGAAACCCTCACTTTCGAAGTGGTGGGATTTCCTGGGACGTATCACGCCATCCTCGGGAGGCCTGCATATGCAAAGTTCATGGCTGTCCCGAACTACACGTACCTCAAACTGAAGATCCCCGGACCCAAAGGTGTCATCACCGTGGGGACTTCATTTGAGCATGCGTTCGCCTGTGAAACCGAGTGCTTCCAATTCGCGGAGGCGCTCGTCCAGTCCAAGAGGCTCGCCGCTGAGCCTTCACCCAGGGACCCGGATATCCCCGAGACCTCTAAGCGTGCTGCGTGCTCCTTTGAGCCGGCCAAGGACGTCAAGGAGGTTGCCGTGACCAACGATGGTCGCACCCTCCGTGTCGGGACGGCGCTCGATCCTAAATAGGAAAGCGCGCTCGTCGACTTTCTTCGCGCAAACCTCGATGTGTTTGCATGGAAACCCTCGGACATGCTGGGGATTCCAAGGGAAGTCACCGAGCACAAACTTGACATCAAGCCTGGCGCTCGACCCGTCAAACAGAGGCGGAGACGTTACGACGACGACAAGTACAAAGCCATCGGCGAAGAGCTCAAAAAGCTCCTCAGCGCCGGCTTCATTAGGGAGGTATACCACCCCGAGTGGTTGGCCAACCCCGTCCTTGTAAAAAAGAAAAATGGGAAATGGAGGATGTGCGTTGACTATACTGGCCTTAACAAGGCATGTCCAAAAGACTCCTTCCCTCTTCCGCGTATAGATCAGGTGGTCGACTCCACCGCGGGGTGCGAAACCCTCTGCTTTCTCGATGCGTACTCCGGGTACCATCAGATCGCGATGAGCCTGGCCGACCAGCTCGCAACATCGTTTATCACGCCTTACGGCACCTACTGCTATTCGTCTATGCCATTCGGGCTGAAAAACGCGGGTGCCACGTTCCAGAGATGCATGCGACGCGTCTTTGGTGACTTAATCGGCCGACTAGTCGAGGCGTACGTTGACGATATAGTAGTAAAATCCAAGCGCACGGGCGACTTGGTCTCCGACCTCGCAGCTGTCTTTGAGAAGCTCCGGCTGAACAAAGTAAAGCTCAACCCCGAGAAATGCGTTTTTGGGGTCCCAAGAGGCATGCTCCTCGGCTTTATCGTATCGGAACGAGGCATCGAAGCCAATCCCGAGAAGATAACCGCCATCACCGACATGGGGCCAATCCAGAACGTAAAGGGGGTCCAACGCGTCACGGGATGCTTGGCCGCACTCAGCCGTTTCATCGCCCGGCTCGGGGAACGGAGCCTGCCCTTGTACCGACTGCTCAAGAAGTCGGATCACTTCGTCTGAAACGACGAGGCGCAGCAGGCCCTCGACTCGCTTAAGGCATCGCTCAAAAACCCACCGATCCTGACCGCTCCGGCGGAAGGGGAACCCATGCTGCTCTACATTGCGGCAACCACCCATGTGGTAAGCACCGCCCTCGTCGTCGAGCGAAACGAGCCCGAGAAGATCCAAAAGGTGCAACGCCCCGTTTACTTCATCAGCGAGGTCCTGTCCGACACCAAGGTACGATATCCCCAGGTCCAAAAACTCGTCTACGCCGTCCTCATCACTAGGCGGAAGCTCCGGCACTACTTCGACGCCCACCCCATCACGGTGGTGTCGAGGTATCCACTCGGCGAAGTGATCCAGAACCCCGAGGCCGACGGGAGGATAGCCAAGTGGGCGCTCGAGTTGATGGGGAAGAACATCACCTACGCACCTCGGGACGCCATCAAGTCACAAGCGTTGGTCGACTTCATCGCCGAGTGGACTGAGGCCCAGACTCCCCCGACCTCTATCGAGCATGAGACTTGGGTCATGTACTTCGACGGATCGCTAATGAAAGAAGGGGCAGGTGTCGGCCTGGTCTTTGTCTCGCCTCTGGGCGTGCGCATGGAGTACATGGTTCGGCTGCACTTTTCGGCCTCCAACAACGCCGCCGAGTACGAGGCCCTCATCAACGGACTCCGTATTGCCCTCGAGCTTGGCATACGACGTCTCGAGATCTGAGGAGACTCGGAGTTGGTCGTCGATCAAGTGATGAAGGAGTCGAGCTGCGTCAGCCCCAAGATGGCCGCCTACTGCCGGGCGGTCCGTGAGCTGGAAGACAAGTTCCTCGGCCTCGAGCTCAAGCACGTCCAACGACGGTACAACGAGGCGGCCGACACCCTCGCCAAGGCGGCCTCCAACCGGAAGCCCGTCCCCCACGGAGTGTTCGCCAAGGACCAGCACGCCCCCTCCATCCGACTCGACGACGAGCCACCCGAACCTCCAGTGCAGGAGGAGGCGAAAGTGATGGAGATTGACGCAGCACCCGAGCCTAACCTCGAGGATCCCGACTGGAGAATCCCACTACTCGAGTGGATCGTGCAGGGCAAGCTCCCACCCGACCCGACCGAGGCTCGGCGGATCACGCGCTGGGCCAAAACTTTTACGCTCATTGAGGGAGAGCTTTACCGGCGAGGCACCTTTGGCGTCCTAATGCGCTGCAGCCCGATCGACCAAGGCAAGGAATTGCTAAGGGACATCCATGCAGGAGCATGTGGGCACCATGCCGCGCCAAAGACACTTGTCGGGAAGGCTTTCCGGCAAGGGTTCTACTGGCCAACCGCGGTGGCCAATGCCAAGGACATCGTGCGCAGCTGCGAAGGCTGTCAGTTCTATGCAAGGCAAACTCACCTCCCGGCGCAAGCCCTGCAGACCATCCCCATCACTTGGCCCTTTGCCGTATGGGGTTTGGATTTAGTCGGGCCACTGAAGAAAGCACCCGGGGGCTTCACGCATCTCCTCGTCGCTGTCGACAAGTTCTCCAAATGGATCGAGGCAAGGCCCATCAGGCGGGTTCGCTCGCAAGAAGCTGTCCAGTTCTTCACCGACATCATCTACCGTTTCAGGGTCCCGAACGTAATCATCACTGACAACGGCACTCAGTTCACTGGTAAAAAGTTTCTTAACTTTTGCGACGACAACAACATCCGAGTGGATTGGGCCGCCGTCAGCCACCCCAAAACCAACGGACAGGTGGAGAGAGCCAATGGCATGATCTTGCAAGGACTAAAGCCACGAATCTTCAAACGCCTCGAGAAGTTCCGGGCAAGGTGGGTTGCGGAGCTCCCGTCGGTCCTCTGGAGCTTGCGAACCACTCCAAGTCGAGCCACGGGCTGCACGCCCTTCTTCATGGTACATGGGTCCGAGGCGGTCCTCCCAACTGACCTCGACTACGGCAGCCCAAGGGTCCGCGCCTACGACGACGAAGGGAATCAAGCCTCCCTGGAAGACGCCATCGACCAGCTGGATGAAGCGCGCAGCATCGCACTACTCCACTCGGCCAAGTACCAGCAGGCCCTACGACGATACCACGACCGCAACATCCGAAGCCGGGCCTTTCAAGTCGGCGACCTCGTCCTCCGACGGGTCCAGAACAATCGCGGCCGCCACAAGCTGTCGCCGCCATGGGAAGGCCCCTACATCGTCGACCAAGTCCTCCGCCCGGGGACTTTCAAGCTCAAGGACGCGGACGGCCAAGTCCTCACGAACGCTTGGAACATAGAACAGCTACGTCGCTTTTACCCCTAAAAAGTATCTGTACTTTGTCATTCGCTTGCGGTAATAAAAATGCTCTTCCGTTCCGAGTACTTTATGAGCTTGCAGTCGTTTCCCGAGACACTCTCCGAGCCCTCTGAGATAAGAGGCGAGTGACCCTTTCCCCGCGTAGGGTCGAATGCTCTCGACAACCGACACGGTAATTACCTACTACGGCCTGTTAACCACCAGGGGTTCGAAGGCTGGCCCGTCGAAGGGTTCGACAGCCGCCCCCGGGCACCCCGAGCGAGGGGCAGCAAGGGATGGGTCCCAGCGGCCAGTACCCGGGCGCACGAGCGTCATGGGCATCCCGAACTGCATTCGAGTCTTGATGGAAAGTAAGATCATGGTTTTTCCTCCGAACGGAAAGGCAAAGAGCCGCCAGGTCCGGTCGAACGGACTCGGTAACTAGATGATCTCGCCACCAAGAATTTGAAGCTGGCCACCAGCTGGTCCGATCGGAACCCGTCGAGCGGGATGCCGAGGCTTCACTCGAATTGACCCGTTATCAGCTCATACGGACACCGCATTTTCGGCCAGCGAGGCAAAAATACGGCGCGGTCCGGCCCCTCCACCTTTTGCGAAAAAAGGTGCATGAGGGGTAACGATGTAAGGAGAAACAGGCCTCTCCACCAGCACCCTGCATCGCGTGGGGTCCCAGGTCACGAAACGAGGCCTGTAAGAGGCCGCGCCACGACAAAACAAGGCCGAGGATGAGCCCGAGAAGTCTCCACCTCGCCCGACGAGTCCCCGCCTCTCCCGAAGAGCCTCACACTCCCCTGCGGGCTCGCACAGCTACGTCACTTTACCCTTAAAAGTACCTGTACTTTTCAATTCGCGAGAATAATCAAAGTACTGCGCTGTTCCGAGTACTTTATTCGCGTATGGTCGTCTTCCGAAATGTACCCCGCAAGTTCCCAAAGCTAAGCGGCGGGCGATCCCTCCCCTGTGCAGGATCGCCCACCGCTCGGGGGCTCCACCCGGGGCCCCGTGCCCCTCCGTTTTTTCACAAAAACTCGACAAGTGATCGCTCTCGCACGCGATCAAGCGGTATACTTTTGCGCTTGCGAGAAAGGAACGTCAGCTCGAGGGGCTTCGTGACCACGCTTGTCCAAGTTTCGAGTGCTCACGCCCCTGCGGCTACGGCGCTAACTTGCGGGCAAAGTCCAAGCCCTCGGACCGACGTCTTTTTCCCGAGAAGCAATAAAGGAACCGCCTCGACTAGTTGTTGCTTTCAGCATATTGATCTGCTGCTTGTCATTGTTCGAATCTTCCGAAACTACTCGGGGGCTGCGAGTCCGAGTGCCCAATCTCCCGAGTTTCTACGCCCCGGTGGCTACGGAACAGAGTCTGACGGGCAGGACCCCGCGCCTTTCCATCTCGACCCACGACCCCCAAAGGCATTCGGAAGAAAATGAAAATGGCAAACAACAGATAAAACACGAGTTTTCTGAGCAACAACGATTATCCTTTAAAAAGGAGCTTTGTTCATTACACAACAAAATGACTAAGTCCTTTATGTCTATCCTACTCCAGCCCAAGATCCTTCAGGGCGGCGGACAGCACCTTGTCGGCAAACGAGGAGGATTCGGCTTCAATCTCATCATATTCAGCGTCCTCGTAGCCGGGGGCCCACCCGCCTTGCAGAGCCTCCCGATCCATGGTCGGGTAGTGCGACAAGAACATAGCGATGATCTTCCGCGCCACGCTCCGAGCAAGATCCGAGGCCTGCGCCCGAGTCCTCCCCGTGACAAGGGCGAGGCGATCCACCAAGGACGGGCCGCCGCTGACGTTGAGCTCCTCGAACAGGTGCTCGACCGCCTGGACCAAAGCCTGATGGACCTCGGACTTCTTCTCGAGGGCCCTCTGGCTCTGCTCGCCCGCCTCCCTGGACCTCCGAAGGTCCTCGACAACCCCTGCAGGCAACTCTTCGTCAGTGTCATTTTGCAGGGAGGAAAACAAGAAGAAGGGCGAGCGGAAACACGATACTTACTGGCCAGCTCCGCCTTCAGCTCGTGACCAAGCTGCACCAGCTCTTGGTTGGCAGCAAAGGCCTTGGCCACCTCGCGCTTCTCGGCCTCAAGCTTGGCCTCCAGGTCAGCCTTCCCCTTCCGCAGGGCTGCATTGGCAGACAAGCCTAAGCAAACTCGCCGCCACGCGAGGAGAACGGAAAGAAACCGCCCGACAAGAAATGGGGAGGGATAACTTACCAAGGATCTCCTCCTCCCGCTTCCGGGCGATCTCCTTGAGGCGGGCCCCCTCTTCCTCCGTGGCCGTCAGCTTCCCGGCCAGCTCGACCAACTGGTTGTTGGCCGTCTTGAGGTCAAGGTCGCGGTGCTGGACGTCTATCTGAAGGTCCACCACTTTCGCCTTCAGACCCTCGACCTCCTGCATGGCGGCAGCCTTTTCCCGATTGGAGGCGTCGGCGGCCGTCAGCGCCTCCATCACGGTCCTCTCGGCCTCATCCACCTTTGCCTCGAGGGTGGCCCTTTCCTCTGCGGCGTCCTCGATCGCCTCCTCCCTGGCCTCCCGGGCCTCGGTCAGCTGGGCCTCGAGCTGCTCCTTCTCGGCCTTCAGCTGTTGCACGGCGTGCCAAAGCCCGGACTCCCGGCGGAGGAACGCCGACTTCTCGGCACTGCGCTCCATAATTTTCTGAACGAAAACAAAAAGAAGAACGGTAAGACGCACCCCAAAACGGCGCCAAGACTAGAAGAACGAAGTCCAAAAACTCACCCGGGAAGGCCCGATGATCATCTTGTTGAAGACCTCCTTCATACTATTGAGGCCTTCGGCGAGAAGCTGGCGCTGCTCCCTCTCCGCCGTGTCGTTCAGCTCGAAGATGGGATCCGCCGGGTTCTGACGGTCGTACCACAACAACCGACCCTCGCACGGAAGGTTCGGGTTGTTTTCGATGGGTACGATGGTGTCGAAACGACGATCCATCGTCATCATCCCCGGCATCTCCCGGAGGAAGCCCAGGCCCTCGCTCGAAGGGCTCGAAGGTGCTCGAGGACTCCACGACCGGCCCCCTGCTGCACTCACCGACGACCCTCCGCGAGCTACCCTCCGGCGAGTCCTCGAGCACGACGACCTCTGGGGGAATCACCCCGGAGGGCTCGGGGGCTGCAGCGGCTGCCGGGATGGCAGCGTCTTGACGGGCGCCGGAGGTCCCCGCCTCTGCTTCCTTGGGGCCAGCCGCAGCCCCCGGAGAGGCAGCGACCCCGCGGCCATCTTCCCCGGCCGCGTCACCGGACACGGCGACCTCCCTCGCTCCGGGGCGAGCCACCTCCTCCTGAGGAGTAGGCAGAGCCGCCTCCACCAGCTCCTCGGCCAGCTCGGCTTGGAGCGCCGCCACGGCCGCCTCTGTGGGGACGGTCTGTGCAAAGGCTAGGCCCGTTGGGAGTGCGTCTCCCGGGCTGTCGCCGTCCCCCTCCGGCACCTTCTCCTCCACAGAGGGCGCCACCCTCCGTGTCTCCTCCTCGGCCTGCTCCGCCGAGGGCACCGGCGTCACCACCTCGGCCCGCTCCGCCGCGGGCTCCAACGTCGCCTTCTCGGCCGACTCTGCCGCGGGCTCCAACGTCGCCTTCTCGGCCTGCTCCATCGCAGGCCTCGGCGTCTGCGCCGCCAAGCGCAGCGTCTTCTTCGGCGCCACCGCGAGCGGAGTGTCGGCCCGACTGGTTCATCACAAGTTGGGGAATCCGGCTGAGAAAAATGGCAACTACAGAAAAAACCAAAACTACTCGAGAAACACAGATCATCACTCACCTCGACGAGATGGTCCGTGTCCGCTTGAATCCCGTCGGCGCTGGGGCCTTCGGGGATGCGGGCCTCTTGGATCCCGCGAGCGTCGTCGGGGCGGGGGCCACTGGCGCGGTTGCGGCGTCCCTGCCCGAGTGGGGCGCCGCCCGACCAGACGAGCCTCCTCCCTCGACCGGTAACGGGTCCGGCCGCCTCGTCGTGGCCCTCACCGGGGCGGGAGGGGCCTGCGCCTCCACCACGGGCGTCCGGGGCGCGTCCCGCCCTTCGCTTTGCGCCCGCGTCGTTTGAGGGGCCGGCGGCGGCCGCCTATCGTCCCGCGGCGCGAGCCTTTTGGGGGAGCGCGACGCCCCCGAGGACGAACCCCCCTTGTGGGCGCGCTCCGACAGGTCCCGGCTCCGGCTCCTCTCCCGACGAGGGGAGACCGGCTCCCGTCGGGAACTCCTCCCCTCCTCGGGCATGTGACGGGAGGACGGAAGCGTGCGGCTGCGCCTCTCGCGCCGGCTCTCCTCGGAGGACCGCCGATACCGGTCCGACCGGGAGCTTTCGCTCCTCCCTGCGTCCGGCGGTGGTGGCCCTCCTCTCCCGCTCCACCCCGAATGCTGCGCCGAGGATGAGGCGGTCATCGCCGTGACCGCCTTGAGCTTCCTAGGAGGCGCGTTGTCGTCGCTCTCCTCATCATCACCACTCCCTGAGTCGTCCTCCGCGGGCTCTGACTCGGGGTCCTCGTCCTCGGAGACCTCCTCTTCTCCCCTCCTCCTCCTCCTGGACCGCTCAGTGTTTCTCTCACGCTTGGCGATCTCTTTCTTCTTCCACTCCTCCCGGCGGTCCTTCCTCGCCTTGGCCCGCTCGGCCTCGGCCCGGTTCTTCGCCTTGTCCTCGGGAAGCGGCGGCCGGGAGTAGGAGCAGTTAAGGCCCTTCATCTGAAAGAACTCGGGATCAGCCAACTAAAAACCACTCGGGGATTCAAGGCGGATGAAGGAAACCTTACCAGAGCCCGGGTGCGGGTGTTCGGGAGCATGGGGAGAAGGCCCGGGGGAGGATAGGCGTCGTGGCCCTTCCCCATCGCCGCCGTTACTCGGCGCTCCACCTCGGCCTCCGAAGGCAAGGGGATCATCGTCACGGTCCCCACGAAGGGGGCGTTCTCCGGAACCATCTGCCAAATTTGGAGGGTGCGCCGCCTCAGCGGCACGATACCTCTCGAGAGGTACCCGCCGAGGACCTCCGCCGTGGACACCCTCGCGTCGCGGAGTCGCGTGAGGGCCTCCCAGATGTTCCCGAGGAGCTTCTCCTGCAGCTTCTTCTCGGGCCCGTACGCCCACTCGTCGGGCGCCTTCTCGAACGTCTTTCCGGTGTACTCCGGAAGGGGGTTCTTGCTGTCGTTCTTGAGGTAGAACCACATCGGGTGCCACCCCTTGTTCGAGCTGATCAGGGTCCCCGAGATGTAGGCCTTCGACCGCCCCTGCTTCGCCTTCAGGACGGTGCACCCGATCGTCGCGGGGGCTCCGCCCTCTGCGGAGTGCAGCGAGAACTTGAAGAAGTACCTGAAGAGGTCCCAGTGGGCCTCCATCCCCAGGTACCCCTCGCAGAGCGCCACGAACACCGCCATCTGTTGCACCCCATTGGGGTTGATGTGGTGGAGCTCCAGCCCGTACTCGTTGAGCATGGCGCGGATGAATCTTCCAGCGGGGACGGAGAACCCGTGCTCGTGGAAGGCAACGAACGAGACGACGTATCCCCGCGGCGGTCGGGGGTAGTCCTCCACGCCCGGAACCTTCCACTCCTCGGCCTCCGTCAATGGCGGAAGCAGCCCTTCCACCACGAGGCCCTCCAGCTGCCGGAGCGAGACGCGCGAGCGCTCCCAGGTCGACATCGTGAAGCTGTGAGAAGAAGGAAGCGCTGGCGGGACGGGGGGCTCGGTCACTCGCTCTCCGGAACGGCGAAGTGACGGCGGCGGAGGAAGCAAGGGAACGAGCGCAGCAGCGGCAGAGGAGACGAAACGCGCGGTGGAAGATGGAAGGCACGGGCTAGGGTAAAACCCTAGGCCGCTGCAACGCAATACTATAAATAGGGGCGGGGCGGAACGGCTGCGGCATTAATTGCGCGGGCCCACCACTGGCGCAGCGGCGACGTGCGCACGTCGCTTCACCTGACCTCCTCAAAAGGCGCATCCACCCCCCACGCGGCGGAGGAACGGGCCGACGCTTTCGTGCCCGGCCCGTCAACGGTTAGGCAGCTGCCCGGCCCACCAACGGAGCGTCCCCGACAAGCTTCCCGTCCCCGACAAGTTTTTCGATCCCGACAACATCCAAGGCAAACCACCCGGGCACAAAACCTTAACAAGAGCACCAGCTCTTCTCAAGGCTCGGGGGCTACACCCGGTGGGTGCGCTCGCGCGCCCCCACCGGAAGAATCGTAACTTACCATATCTACGCTGCCATCCAGCCTGGGCGCGAGCCTCCATCTCCCCCCCAGGCTCGGGGGCTACTGACGAAGGTCCGAATTAGGGGTACCCAATCAAACCCTTAATCCGGGAGCTCACGATAATCCACCCCTCAAAAGCAAAAACCGAAGAACCAAATCAAAGCAGATTCTCCATGCCCCAACACCTCGGAGGTCGCCCGACGAGTCTCCGATTCGCCCGACGAGTTCTCCGCCTCCGAGCAGTTCCGCGGCTCGCCCGAGGAGTTCTCCGCCTCCGAGCAGCTCTCCGATTCGCCCGGGGAGTTCTCCGCCTCCGAGGAGTTCCCCGCCTCCGAGCGGCTCTCCGATTCGCCCGGGGAGTTCTCCGCCTCCGAGGAGTTCCCCGCCTCCGAGCGGCTCTCCGGTT
Organism: Alloteropsis semialata; assembly: GCA_004135705.1. Taxonomy (NCBI): domain Eukaryota; kingdom Viridiplantae; phylum Streptophyta; class Magnoliopsida; order Poales; family Poaceae; genus Alloteropsis; species Alloteropsis semialata. Next base: position 33,481,452 of record CM014277.1, read on the forward strand.
CGCCCGGGGAGTTCTCCGCCTCCGAGGAGTCTCCGGCTCGCCCGGTAAAACTACTCGGCCACGTCCCGGCCCATCCAGCACCGTACCCACTTGGTACCCGCCGCGTCAGAGCATGATGGGCGTCCGTCCTTCGCCACGGCAGCCACAGTGGCGCCCGTCTCATCCGAACAGGAACGCTACAGTCCTGGGAGAAACGCATGCGCAACACCGGGCGCCCAAGGACGACCCCAGGCGCCCATGGACGACACCTGGAACCCGAGCAGGACACCTGGAGTACCCGAGGGCCTCGAGCGAAGTCAACCACGACCCGGAAACTACCCGGGAGCTTACCCGAGAAGACGTCTACACCAACCACCCGGGATGTACGATCCTGGGTCCGGCGGGATGCCCACTCCGTCAACACCTGCTCCCTGTATGGCTCGGCGCGCGGCGCCAGCTAAAGGCCTCGGGGGCAGTAACTCCCCTTGTAATTTTCTTCTTTCTTACCCCCCGCTCCCTTCTCTCCTTGAGGCTATAAAAGGGGACAAGGGGACATCAGTGGGGACAGACGGACACCAGTCGAACATTCGGACACAGCACGAACAGCACGCTCACTCGCACAGCACAGGGACCTGGGACCCTCTCCCTCTCCCGACCAGTTTGTACCCTCTACTACAGACTTGGACTTGAGAACATCGGCACACACTGGACGTAGGGTATTACTCTCCGGAGGCCCGAACCAGTCTAAATCCCCTGTCTCTTGAGTCACCATCCGGGCCCCGACGCGCGATCGTAGAAATTTACTTGCCGGCGGTAGAGAACCCCGACAGCAACTCCAAAGATTGGAGGCACTCATCTAGGGTGTTGTGGCCATAATACCAGGGTACCTGACTATGAGGATTACCGACCACCGACTTCAGACGAGAGATTCCGAGCAGGACACGGCGGCCTATTCAAGGAAGGAAAGCCCGAAGACAGGAGATAGAGTCCTGATAGGTTTAGGTCTGTTTTGTCTTGTAAAGCAAGTTATCCTGGACATAAATAGTGGGGGGTCCTAGACGTAGCGGGTATCCAATCCAACACCCGATACTCCATACACCATATTGTACTCTCTGTACTCACCAAAATAATACAAGCAGCAACTGGACGTAGGGTTTTTACTCGATCTCGAGGGCCTGAACCTGTATAAAAATCCCTTGTCTCTGTTTATCTCTATTTGTCTACTATGATCGTTCTTTGCAGGAAGCAGGGTGCCCTAGGAACCAATTATCTGCCGAGTAAAACCTCGACAGAGGCACGCCGGGTAGGGGCCCTTGCGTGAAGATCGATCATATCAATCTCATTAATTTCTAAGGCTATGACCCGATGAATCGCCGACTCGAGCGAAAAAGGTCTCGTCGTTTCGCCAACTCGAGCGAACGCCAATGGAGAATACAACTCTCTAATCGGGCGTGATCCCGATCAACACCAGGAAACACTCGATCATTAATCTCCAATCCACTCCGTTACTGGAAATTGCTGCATGCTACCTGCCAAATCCAAATCCGATCCGCCGACTTGCCGACTCGAGCAAACATGTGGGCTTTAACAGATTTGACCTGATCAAGATTAGATAGGGTGCAACTTGCCTACCTGAGCAAGTAACCGAGCTCTACCTAGTCGAGTCACGTCAACCAGCTATTCGTCGAAACCAATGATCCCGGTTGCATAGCGGCCAAAATCAGCCCGTTGTAGCTTGTCAACAAATTGGGCTCGATCTGATCGGGCTTGACGGCCACATCGAACTCCTAAACTCCCGAACAGTCCGACATACCCGAACAGACAAGCCCGATCAGATTGTTGCTGCACTATTTGGTTAATCACTTCGAGGCTAACAGGAGTTTACTCTTCTAATTTAATACTTTATTTATTCTAAATCTCTTATATCTTTGCTATGGCTGATCGCTAACATGAGTTTCTTTACGTGGCTAACACACATAAGCAGTGATTGGCTTGCGTAGACTCAAACTCAATTATTATGCAAGATCGTGCGTTTGCCCTTTCTTTCGCAGAATTTGCAGTGTGAGAGGCAACGACCGCGAGGATGCACCCCATGGCAAGCTTGGCGAACCCCTAATGGCGTCTACGACTCGCCGCGCTGCAAGCATCGTCACTTGGCCTGCATACAATTTATCTTCATCGTCGAGTGAACACTACAGCATCGGCCTGCTGACTACTCGACCTGTTGACCACACCTTCAACGAGTTTCATAACAACGGTGTCCAGTCGGGGACGAGTTCCGGCCAACCAGCTTCACCAAACGACCCTCCACTCGGCCATGACGGAAGACGACGCTTGGGGACTAGCCCGAACAAGAGGCGACATACCGATACCCGGCCGTGACATTGAAACAGCTAAGCTATATTTCAGTACAATGACAATTATTCTATTTATTCTATCTAATATTTTCATCTATACATCCGTGATAAAAAAATGGAACTAGCAATAATCCTGCTTAAATTCGATGATGGGCGGCTATGTTTAACACATACGGGCATCAAAGAGATTGTCGAGCATCTCGCCCTTAGTGAAATTACAAACGCCTAAATTGAAATTGAGCAATGAAATTATCTACTCCAATTAGACACAATGAGATTTAAATTTATTAAGGGTGTATAGACAGTCTTTTTCTATCAAAGTATATACTCGGGGGCTCCATCGCATACCCGAGCAAATGCTCAAATCGGGCATCTTTTTATTAAATTATTTGCTAACTGATTTTTCACATAAGCATCAGTGGCCATTCAAAGCCTCAATATTCAGATTTACGATATATATTGAGCTGATTCTGAGATACTGCATGTCCAAGTATCCGATCTCAAAGATTCAAACTATTCTAATTCTTATGGCGCTTGATTGCAAGAGAGTCCATTGTGCTCGACGGAGCATCAATCTCAAGCAAGCCCGAAGCGCATTAGAAGTGCCTGACCATAAGAGAGTCCAAAGTGCTCGACGGAGTGCTTGATCTCGAGTGGGTCCAAGGTGCTCTTTTATTCTAAAAGTGCTTGATCGTAAGAGAGTCCATTGTATTCGACGGAATACTCGATCTTGAGCGAGTCCAAAGTACACCGAAGTGGCAAATCATGAGAGGGCCCATTGTGCTCGACGGAGCGCTCGACTTCAAATGATTCAAGTACTCATTAATATCAAAGTACAAATGATAAGAGGGTCCATTTTGCTTGACGAAGTGCTCGACCTCAAGTGATCAAAGTACTCATCAATAATCAGCAGTACTGCGACAAGAGTGCCTATAATACATGCCCAGTATTTGGTCTCAAGTGTAAAAAGTACTCATTCTATTTTCAACGAACCCGAGCATAATGCTCGGGGGCTTTTCCAAACATGTTGCCTCGAGCGTGATGGTCGGGGACTACAGATTCACGACACTTTCTAGTCATTCCTATAGTTTTAACTATCATATTTGCAAGTCAATTATTCCGCAGATTACCTGTTACTAGCAATCAGATCGCGTTTGTCACGCTCAACACTACTACAATCAACATGTCTGACATATCAGATAAGTTATTTCAAGTTTATTTCCAACAAATATTTGCTCTACTCTCTATTAGGTTATCAGCATCCCAATAGAGAGTCGGGGGCTACCATTTGCAATTTCTTTTTTATTTCTTTTGCTCTACTCTCTAATTGGTTACCATTTAACCAAATAGAGAGTCGGGGGCTACTATAATATGCATATCATATCACCAAATGTTGCTGATCCAAAGCAAAACTAGCTATTTATCATCCGCACTTGTTTCAAGGGACTAACGCATGGAAGACCGCTCGAGTCTCATCTTCTAAACGCCCAAAATAAACACAGTGTACTACCAAAATAGCCTGAAAAAGCTAAAGGGCACTTCATTTGGTTATATTGATCTATTTCCATTTTCTACAAACATTCAATTTTATTATGTTATTTTTTCTTATAATTTTGTTTTGAGGTTTTGAAACAGAATATATTAAGAGGCTCCATTATCCACCTGAATTTACATTCGGGGGCTCCGTCGCTAATCCACCCGAACACACATTCGGGGCTTTGACGCCGACATCGTCATCTGCTAGCATGGTTCTACAACAACAAACAGAGCATGTTTTTCTGAAAATCCTAAGCGATTCTAGATGTTCAAAGTCTATGAGTGGAATATACAGTAGGATGGACCGCTCGAGTCCCGAATGCTAAAAATTCCCCGATATGACATAAACATTCTAGATAGCCAAAGGTAAATGCAAAAAGCCACCACAGCGTTTATACGCACAACATATCAACATGCTTATTGCTAACAAATCCGACAGCTTAATATATTGGGGCGATTTCGGGAAGGTCAAAATCAGGATAAGCAGAGCGTTCGGTCATTGGAGGTCTAAATATCCCCGATCACCAGACATCGAAATCTCGACTCCTGAAATCCAAATTCCTGAATGCCAATATCCCGAGCATAGTCAGCACTGCTAGAACAAGAGCTCGGGGTTGATAGCCAATTCCCAACAAAAAATACTTAGTCGCAAAGTACCCAATTGCGAGGTACCCGATCATGAGTAATACCGATGATAAAATTACTCATATTCAAAGGACTAGATTGTGAGCATCTGATCTCAAAGTGCCCGATCACAAAGTTCTTGAAATAGTAAACTTCAATTATATAAGTCTCAACGACTACAAAATGCCTGATCATAGATTATTAATGTCTAAAGATCTCAAGGCATCTAACACCACAACCCTGTTTATGGCACTTGATTATTTTTCGAGCTCATCATCCAGATGCAGGTCATTTTACCAGGGATCTCAGTCTTTTCAAATTCTCGGCAAAAGCATCTAGGAGTATTCTAAATATCATATGAATGCCCGAAGAATAAAAAGGCCCGATGAACAACAACCTTTTCTAGACAAGATAAGCTCCGGGGCTACTGTTGTGGCCATAATACCAGGGTACCCGACTACGAGGATTACCGACCACCGACTTCAGACGAGAGATTCCGAGCAGGACACGGCGGCCTATTCAAGGAAGGAAAGCCCGAAGACAGGAGATAGAGTCCTGATAGGTTTAGGTCTGTTTTGTCTTGTAAAGCAAGTTATCCTGGACATAAATAGTGGAGGGTCCTAGACGTAGCGGGTATCCAATCCAACACCCGATACTCCATACACCATATTGTACTCTCCGTACTCACTGAAATAATACAAGCAGCAACTGGACGTAGGGTTTTTACTCGATCTCGAGGGCCCAAACTAGTATAAAAATCCCTTGTCTCTGTTTATCTCTATTCGTCTACTATGATCGTTCTTTGCAGGAAGCAGGGTGCCCTATGAACCAATTATCTGCCGAGTAAAACCTCAACATAGGGCTTCGAAAAGTGAATGAATATTCTCACGGCAGGGACAGCAACACCCATTGTGATGCTCGGGGGAGTTTGGATCCTCGCTGCCCTCGGGTTCATCTTCCTTAGGCTCATCACGGCGATTCTCCTCTGGCTTGTTCACTTCTTTTGGTTCATCCTCCCATATGTACCTGTCGTCGTCATCGCATCCGGCAGCGCCCCACGAAGCGGCACTCCGGTCGTCTTCCCAATCACCATCTCCTCCAAAGTCCTTGGGCTCGGGAGTTTTATCCATGTAGCTCTTCCTCTTCACGCCAAGGAGGCGTTTAGAGCGCCTTGGAAGGACGATGACGGAGCGCGTCTTGATGCTAGCTTCGTCATCGCTCAAGATGATAATGGGATGGCGTTCAGCGATCTTCTTGCTAGGCACCTTCCCTCCCATGTGCATACGAGCTTGAGTGGGGAATTTCTTCATGCAAGGGAACTTGAGGTCACAGGTTTTAGCCTCCAGGCGAAGGAGCTCGCCAACCGCCACAGGATGGCCCTGGGCCGGCCAGCCTGGTGAGGGTGTGCCGGCCGGCACACCCCCCCTCCTTCATCGCCAACGCTTCAACTTCAACGCCCATGCTCATGGATGATGCCCTAGCTCTTTTGGTTCACGAGGTGGTGGTTGTAGATTGGAAAAAGATGTGAATTTGGATCCCCATGGTGTCTCTATTTATGTCCCGAAAGACTTGAACAAGAAGTCCAATCTTTCCAAGTTTCAACTGCGCAAGCTCCTGGACACCGGTTCAAAATTTCCTAATCTCCAACATACCAAAAGATGACGTGAAACCGACCCCGAAAAGGGGTAGGCCGGCCGGCCTGGGGGTCTATGGGCCTGCCGGCCTGGGGGTTTTTCGCCCCCCGGCCTCTAGATTTTTACGGGGTGCTCTAAGTTTAATTGTTAACCCTTTTGTCTACCAAGAACCAGAAAAACTCAAAGAAAATAGAGAGAAAATAAAAACTAAAAAGGAATATTTACAAAGTTACCTTGTTTAGCGTCGTTAGGCTTGACGCTCTGGTTCTTCCATCATGGTGTAGATGATGTAGTGAAGAGGCACAACGTCGGGCTCCAAGAAAACCTTAGGTCGCTGCCCATTCACCACATATTGGTCTCCTTTGATGTCCATGATTGTCACCGCTCCCGTTGGTGAAATTGAGTGAACAACGTACAGTCCATCCCATTTGCTTTGCAACTTTCCTTTACCGAAGAGTTTGAATCTTGAATTGTATAATAGAACTTTGTCTTCCTCTTTGAATTCTTTTCTTTGTAACCTTTTGTCGTACCATCTCTTCACTCTTTCTTTGTAGATGCTTGCACTATTATACGCTTTCAATCTCAACTCCTCCAATTCGCTTATTTGGATTCTGTAACACCCTAAGAATTCCCTTTCCAATATAGTAATATAATTAACTTGCTAGCTCTTGTGTGTGCATTCTCAAAATTTAGAAAAATATAAAATCTTTTTGGTAATTAAAATCCAACCATAGGTTTAGAAACATGTTTTGTGCATTTCATGCCAATGCATTGTTTCATTGTGTGCTAAGTCATAAAACCCCAGAGCCCGGAAACCGAACCCTAACCTAGCCCGGCACCTTTCCGCCCCCTCCTCTTTTCATCGCTCGACTCAACAGTTCAAAGCCGATCATATACCTGTGGGCCTAAACTCCTAAAGACCCAAAGTCCGAGAACCCAACCCAGACCCAAACCTAATCAAGCATAGTCGGCCCGGCCTATTTTCTCTCCCTTGCTCCTTTTCTTTCTCCACGGCCAAACCCAAACTACCGGCCTGCTCTCCCAATCCCACATTGGCCCAACCAAGACCCTCTCTCTCCCTTGGGCCCAAACTAACCCAGCCCAGGGCGGTCCTTCCCCCACGCACGTGCCCCCCTTTCTTTCACGCACGCAGAGCGCCCCTCGCTCTTTTCACCGTCGCCCCTTCCCCTCTCTCCTCACGCACCAACGCAGGGAGGCAATCGCCCCTTCCCCCTCACCAGCGATGCAGGAAACCGCACGCCCCCTCTTCTCCCTGTTCGCAGTGCCCTCCCTTCCCCTTCTCTTCTCCACGAATAGCAGCGTCCCCTCTCTTTCCTCTCCCCAACAGAAACATCCGTTCTTAATTTGCCCTTCAATGCAATTCATGCCACAGCAGAAACTGCCGCCCCTTCTCTCTTCAATTCCACCAGCACCCCTTTCCCCTTTATAAAATCCTCGACCAAGGTGCTCTCGATCCCCTTTACCTCCCACATTTTCCTTTTTCACGAAGACAGTACCTCCTTCGTTGCCGTTCTGTGTCGCCGGAACACCACTTGGTAAGAACTACCACCGCCGTTTCCCTTGCAGGGGCGTCCGTCTGACCTCTCCCTCCCCAAAATCTCTTGCACAGGAACGCCGGGACCTCACCTCGACGCCCAGAACAGCGATACCGAGGCTGCAGCTCCATCCCCCATGCCCAATGCCAAACCAGTCCGCCCGTCCCCGAGGCATGTCGTCTCTGCTGCCTCGCTTCCCAAATTGATCGCCTGATTGAGTTCGCCTCGCTGTCCTCTCTCTCTAGGGCCAAACATTACCTGTTTTTGAGCCCCATAGCTCCGGGGGCCCTTCACCGGCAAGCTCTGTTCACAGAACCATGGCCGCCGTCCCTTCTGCTCGTGAAGGACAGCGAAGAACGGCGGCGCTCCCTTCCTGTTGCCGAGCAGAAATATTTCCCACCGCCCATCCTTCATCCGACGGCTCAGATTAGAACAAACATACCCCTTCGCCCTTTTTCTAAAGAGTCCCTGCAAAATCTACATATCAACCCACCATCCAACTCTCTGTATTGTGAAAAGTCCCTGCTACCCCTTAAAGTCTAGGGTTAATAACGTTTAGGTCCTCGGTTTATCGCAGCTTAGACCTTCGTCTTGTTTTTAGTGTAGTTTAATCACCGTAAATCCGATTAGAGTGATTTTTGCGTTGTTGTGTTCGTAGAAATGCGTAGAATAGCTTTTTGCTTCTGTTTATGCTGTATGGTGTACTGTTCTAATAGAATTATATTTGTTTGCATGTACTGGCTTGTGATGGATGTATGTGTGGTGATTCGAATGCGTGTATAGATTGCGAGCAGTACGAGGCCGGCTTTGATCAAGACTTTGAAGACCAAGATCAGCAGCAGTATTTTGAGGAAGGCAAGTGTAATATGATTCATCCTTGCTACCTATTCACCTTTTAATCATGACATTCATTCATGCATGTGTCTAAATTTGTTAAACCATAGGGATGACTAGAATCTTTTACCTATACCTTGGCTACCTTGGGTTTATGCATGTGGGTAGACAGGTTAGCTTTGCTTAGTTGCTCAAACTCTAATGATCGATGTTAATGGTTAATCTTGATTAATGGTTATATGGAATTGATATAAAATGTGCTTTTTAGCAACATGGTTTAGGGAACTAGAGCATGTGTTGGATTGCACTAGTGTCTCTCCTTAAGGTCCGGTTCTTAAAGCGGCCACCCAGGAAAACCGTACAACCACAAGGATCACATGGCTCTGGTCTTGGCTAAGTACGCTGTACGGCTCTAGCTTGTTTAGTGGTTACCGAAAGGCGCAAGTGGGGCTGCCAGGTTTAAGTGTGGACCTCGGTCAGTTCTCGTTGGGGTTTGTGTGTGATGGAGCTGTGTAATGTTTAGGCTGGAGCCTGGAGGGGTCCATGCGCCTGTCAGGAAACCATAGCGGCCACTAACTTGTTAGGGTGTCTGTCGAAAGGCCTCGTAGCGTCCCTATGCAATCACACCAAAGGTAGTGTGATGAATGTGCCTGATCAGCACTGCATGGTTGGGTCCAAAGTTCTTTTGAACTTTTACGCGACTTGTGGTGAAAGTGTACAACCTCTGCAGAGTGTAAAACTGTTATAACAGCCATGCTCACGGTCAAGAGCGGCCTGGATCCTTTTTGAGCAGTTCCTTGTTTTCCAAATAAATGGTTAAATATGATGTTGTTCATTTATAATATTTTACATGCTTTCATAATGTGGGTTACAACCGGGTTGTCATATAATTCTAGTAATTCAGGTTAATTCTAAAATCAATCAACTAAAATGTGTTGTCTAGCCTTTTGAGCCTCATTTAATCATGTTATGCTTGCTAAGTATGATGGATTACTTACACTTGCTTCATATCAACAAAATCCCGATGGGTACTCAGATGAGCCGCCAGTTGATGCGTTCCCCGAGGAGTTTCTGGATTTCTAGGCTGTGTTCTCCCCCAGTCAGAGTCCCTGTGGAGGCGTTTTGGATTTAGATGCTCTACTCTTTCGCTACTTTGATGAGTTAAATAATATATGTAATGCCTGTGATGTAATGACTTTATTTCTATTTATGTTATCGAGCACTGTTTTCCCTTTCTTTAATATACATTTCTGAGCTATATGTGTGTAAAGACTTCCTGGGTACACATATAGTAGCATTCGGATTTCCTTCGTAAATCCGGGTGCGACAGAGATTGTAACGTCCCGACCCCCCGGGTCCGGGCCCGCTTACGCCTGGCAGCTTTCTAGGACCTCAAGAATTTCTCCACAGACCAACACATGTCCTTTCTGCGCACTTTGTCCTCACTCATGCGCACCCGGGAAGAACTTCCTGGTCGGTCACCCATCGCTCCAGGCCAAGCACGCTTAATCTCGGAGTTCTTTCGAGATGAGCTTCCGGAAAAGAAGTTGCAACTTGTTGGTACGAGTATTCTATTAATCCTATTAAGCCTTGGGCCAGGATGTCACATCCTCCCCCTCTTAGAAGACCGACGTCCTCGTCGGTCAACCCCAAGCCAGAACGTCCTCTCTTGGCCACGTCCATGTGCCCAGTGCCAGCGCATGTGCCATGCTGTGTGACCACTCTGGGCTCACACCAGCCATGCGCACCATGCCTGCGCAACTGCGACCCCACGCGCCCGTGAAACCGCGAGAGTCGGCTCTGATACCAATTGTAACGTCCCGACCCCCTGGGTCCGGGCCCGCTTACGCCTGGCAGCTTTCTAGGACCTCAAGAATATCCCCATAGACCAACACATGTCTTTTCTGCGCACTTTGTCCTCACTCATGCGCACCCGGGAAGAACTTCCCGGTCGGTCACCCATCGCTCCAGGCCAAGCACGCTTAACCTCGGAGTTCTTTCGAGATGAGCTTTCGGAAAAAAGTTGCAACTTGTTGGTATGAGTATTCTATTAATCCTATTAATCCTTGGGCCAGGATGTCACAGATTCTTCTTTTAATTCTAGCGGCATCCTCATCGAAATTCATTTCTTTCATCGCCCAATATGCCTTGTGTTCTAGCTCCACCGGCAAATGACATGTTTTACCATAAACGAATTGATACGGAGTCATACCTATTGGCGTCTTATGTGCTGTCCGATAAGCCCATAGTGCATCATTGAGCTTCTTTGACCAATCTTTTCCACCTTTTGTCACGGTCTTCTTTAGAATATCCTTTAGTTGCTTGTTTGATGTTTCCGCTTGCCCATTTATTTAAGGATGGTATGCCGTAGATACTCTATGCTCGATCCCCAACTTTGCCAAGCATTTGCGGAAATCCTTGCCCGTGAAATGTGTTCCTCCATCACTTATCAAAATTCTCGGGACACCATACCGAGGGAATATCACCGACTTAATCATATGTATGGACTCTTCGGTCGATGCCATGTGACATTGAATTGCTTCAACACACTTTGATACGTAATCCACCATCACTAATTGTCGGTTTTTTGTACCGGCTAGCCTACTATGGGGGGTCCCTAAGTAGTCGAGTTGTTCGTGAGGGCCTCGCCGGAACCAGAAGCACGATGGTGAACACGAGACGATTTAGACAGGTTCAGGCCGCCTCGAGTAGAGAGCATAATACCTTACGTCCTGTATGATGGATCTTCTCGTATTGATGGTTATGATTTTACAAGGGGTCCCTGCCTCACCTTATATACTCGGGAGACAGGGTCTACAAGGCAAGAAATACAAACTCCTAGTTGGATACAATACACAGAGTCCTAACATAAGTAGGCCGGGTTGTTTCCCAGTACCCGACTAGTTTCCTTAAGCTGTACGCTCCTTCCTTGTATCAGTCAGAGTTGCCGGCCCAATTTCCTAACGGGACTGTGGCCCATGAGGACTCCCATGGATCCTGGACCGTCAAGCCCCCGAGCGTCTTCATGTCTTCACGCCTGCCGGGTTGTTTCTCAACAGTTTCAGCATCAGCCGAGTTGTTTCCTCGTCGTCTTGCTTGTTGAAAACCTTCAGAAGTGAACATGATGTGCTCCTTTGCTGACTTCTTTTGCAGCCAGCCCCCGGATCTTGGTTCATGAACCAAGATTGATGCACCCACTTGCCGCCGTACTTTTTGAGTGGTTCGTAGAGCCTTGGCTTGAGACCTTGAAGTATGAGGCCGTTAGCTCTCTCAACTTGTCCATTGGTTCGTGGATGTGCCACTGATGTGTAGCGGACTTCAATTCCCAGGTTGTCGCAAAAATCAAAGAACTCGCTCCCTGTGAATTCTGAGCCGAGGTCGGTGATAATGCAATTCGGGAGGCCGAAACGATGAGCAATGTCTTGGATGAACTCGGCCGCCTTTGCTGCTGTAGCGTTGACCAGCGGCTTGACTTCAATCCACTTGGTGAACTTGTCGATCGCCACGTAGAGATACTTGAAACCTCCTGGCGCAGTCTTGAGTGGTCCAACCATATCTAGCCCCTAGCATGTGAAGGGCCAAGAGGGTGGTATGGTGTTGAGGACCGTTGCGGGGACATGAGCTTGCCGGGCGAAGTATTGGCAGCCCTGGCAAGTCTTCACGATTTCTTCTGCATCGGCCACAGCGGATGGCCAGTAGTACCCGGACCGGAAAGCCTTGCCTACGATCGTCCGGTGGGCAGCATGGTTGCCACAGATTCCACCATGGATTTCTTCAAGGATTTCCCGTCCGACTTCTGGAGTGACACACTTCATCAAGACTCCGGATGAGGCGCCGCATCGAAAGAGAGTGGAGCCGACTACGATGTAGTGCTTGCTTCGCCTGATAACTTGCTCAGCCTCCACCTTATCTTCGGGCTCCCTCTGGTGCAGTATGTACTCGATGAAGGGCTTTGTCCACTCAGGTGTAATCACCATGACTTGCTGATGGGGTGGTGTTGTAGTCGGCTGTACTTCCTGCTCCTTGATGGATGGTTGTAACAGCTCATGGACGAAAACGCCGTCTGGTACTTGCGCTCGGTGGGAACCCAGCTTTGAAAGTGCATCAGCAGCCATGTTGTTATCTCTGATGACGTGATGAAATTCGAGCCCATCAAAGTGCTTCTCGAGTTTGCGCACCTCCATGCAGTATGCATCCATGTTCTCCTTGGTGCAGTCCCAATCTTTATTGACTTGATTGATCACCACAGAGGAGTCGCCGTACACCACCATGTGCTTCATGCCAAGGGAAGCAGCCAGGCGTAGCCCGTGTAGTAGAGCTTCATACTCGGCTTCATTGTTGGTGGCTTTCCAGAGTATTTGAAGCACATATTTGAGCTGATCGCCTTTTGGAGATATGAGTAGTACTCCTGCACCGGCCCCTTCAAGCTTCAATGATCCATCGAAGTATATGATCCAATGCTCAAGAGGTTCTTCTGGTACTGCGTGTTGTATTTCTGTCCACTCAGCAACGAAGTCCACCAGGGCTTGAGATTTGATGGCAGCTCGCGGGACGAAATCGATGGCATGAGAGCCCAACTCGACCACCCATTTGGAGATTCGCCCTGTCGCGTCCCGGTTGCGGAGGATGTCGCCAATTGGAAAAGAGGTGACTATGACAACCCGGTGAGCGTCGAAGTAGTGGCGCAATTTGCGAGATGTGATCAAGACACATATAATAGCTTCTCGACCTGAGGGTATCGCACTTTTGATTCTAAAAGCACCTCACTGATGAAGTATACTGGCCTCTATACTTTATATGCGTGGCCGGGTTCCTCCCGCTCGACTACAATAGCAGTGCTCACGACGTGAGTTGTTACTGCGATGTAGAGGAGCAGTGGTTCCTGATCAGCTGGTGCGGTCAGTATTGGTGGTGATTGGAGAAATTTCTTGAGATCTTCAAACGCCGCATCAGCTTCTGGAGTCCATACGAACTTGTCTTGCTTCTTGAGGAGCTTGAAGAAAGGCAATCCTCTGTCACCCAGCCTTGAAATGAATCGGTTGAGGGCCGCCATACATCCAGTCAGCTTCTGAACGTCCTTGAGGGATTTTGGAGGTGCCATGGATGTAATAGCGGTGACTTTCTCAGGATTAGCTTCTATTCCCTGGTGGCTGACTATGAAGCCCAGCAGTTTTCCTGCGGGCACGCCAAACACGCACTTGGTAGGATTGAGCTTCCATTGGAATTCCCTGAGATGTGCAAAGGTCTCGGACAGGTTGTCAATATGACTATCTGGGTTCTTTGTCTTGACGACGATGTCATCAACATAGGCTTCCACATTGCGGCCAATCTGAGCCTTGAGACAACTCTGAATTGCACGCTGATATGTTGCCCCTACGTTCTTGAGTCCAAAGGACATTGTAGTGTAGCAGTAGGCGCCGAACGGAGTGATGAACGCCGTCTTGATCTAGTCGTCTTTATGCAGGCTTATCTGATGATAGCCTGAGTAGCAATCCAAGAAACAGAGTAGAGAGCAGCCAGCTGTGGAATCCACCACCTGATCAATGCGAGGTAGCCCGAAGGGACCCTTTGGGTAGTGCTTGTTCAGGTCAGTGTAATCGACATACATCCTCCACTCGTTGTTGTTCTTCTTGCGGATCAGGACAGGATTAGCGAGCCAGTCAGGGTGGAACACCACTTTAATGAACCCGGCTGCTAAGAGTTTCGCCAGCTCCGAACGAATGGCTTCTTTCTTGTCCTGGGCAAAGCGTCGTAGGCGTTGTTTCTTCGGCTTAGCGGCAGGATCGACGTTGAGTTTGTGCTCAGCCAACTCCCTTGGGACTCCTGGCATGTCAGACGGCTTCCATGCGAAGATGTCGCGGTTGTCCCGTAAGAAGCTGGTGAGCGCGCTTTCCTATTTGATAGGCAGGTCAGCGCCGATCAGTGCTGTCTTGGAGGGGTCACCCGTCCCTAGGTCAATTGCCTTGATTGGAACTTCCTGGGAGGGCTTCATGTTTGATATGGCTGGCTTTTTCGTTGGGATGTCCAACTCAGCCTCGCCGAGTTGTTTCGCCATAGCTGCTACGATTGCTGCCTGGCTCGGTTGCTGCATGCTTGCAGCAATCGTCACTGCCTCGGTGTCACAATCGTAGGAGGTCTTCAGGTCGCCCTTTAGGGATAAGATCCCCTTAGGGCCTGGCATCTTCAGGATGTGGTAGATGTAATGTGGGATCGCCATGAATTTTGCCAGAGCAGGTCTTCCCAGGATCGCGTGGTACGATGATTCGAAGTCGGCAACCTCGAATGTAATGTACTCGGTCCTGTAGTTGGCCTCGGTACCAAATGTAACTGGAAGTGATACCTGGCCGAGGGGCACGACAGCGTTGCCTGGAACAATGCCGTAGAAGGGTGAATCAGTGGGCTTGAGCAGGTTGGTGATGTCTAAGCCCATCTTCTTCAAAGTCTTGGCGAACAAGATGTTGAGTCCACTTCCACCGTCGATCAATGTCCTTGTGAGTCGCGCGCCAGCTACCACAGAGTCGAGCACCAGAGGGTACCGCCCCGAGTTCTTGATGTTGGTCCATTGATCGTCGCGAGAGAAGCTGATGGGGACTTCTGACCACTTGGGAAGGTGGGGATGGCAGGCTCAATACAGGCAATCTCGCGCTGGATAAGCTTTTGCTTGCACTTAGATTCTGACTGAGTAATTCCCCCCAAAGATGACATTGACCACCTTTTCGGCTTGTTGGTAGCCGGTGTCTTTCTCACCCTTGTCTCCTTTGTTGTCAGGGTTGTTTGGTTTGGGAGCGCCCTCCGCTGAGAACGCTTTCTTGAGCGACCAGCAGTCCTTGCTTGAGTGCTTATCCTTGGGTGGAAAGGGCACTGCTTGTCGAGTAGTTTTTCGAACTTCATGCGGGAAGAGTTCTTCTCAGCAACGTTGACCGTGTCTTCAGGTTTGCGCTTCTTGTCGTTGAAGTCGCGTTTGCTATTGTTCTCAACCTGCTTGCCCTTGTTACGGTCGTTGTTGTTGTTACGGTCTCCTCCCGACTTGTTGCGGTTGAATCTTTCACGCTGCAAGTCTCCAGCATCTGACCAGTGACTGATGAGGTCTCGCATCTGCTCTAGTGTCTTTGGCCTGTTCCTTCCGAAGTCGAGGTGCAGCATGGGGTCTGTAAGGCCTCCGTGGAAACAATCAATGACATCTTGGTCGGATAGGCCTGTACAGGTTGAGCGCTTCTCCCAAAATCGCCGGTTGTAACTGCGCAGGTACTCGTTCTGGCCTTGTTTGAACTGGGCTAGGTCAAAGCGAGTACCCGGCTTCTGCCATGAACCCTGGAAGTTGTTGATGAAAGCCTTGCAGAGCTCATCCCAGGAGTCGATGGAGCCCGGCTTGAGCCCTTCTAACCAGGTCAGTGGGGCCTGGTCGAGGACTACTGGGAGATAGGTGCACATGGTGTCGGTGTTGCCCCTCGCCGCCTTGATTGCCGAGTAGTAGATGCGGATCCACTGCTCGGGATCGCGTTTCCCGTCATATCTATCGATATGAGCGGGTTTAAACTTGTCGGGCCAGGAAGTAGCGCGAATGCGGTCGGAGAAGACCGGGAACCCTTCATACTTGTGGAGATTGTGGTGATCCTGACCCGGCGGCCCGTAGACTTGGTCGTACTCCTGGCGTCTGCGGCGTTCTTGTTCTTCGCGATCGCGTGCCCGTGATGAGATGATGGTGCGCGCGTCCCTGGGTGGCAATTGTTGTCGCAGATCCCTGTTGTTGTCGTGATTCTCGGGGCGTCCATTCCTGTTCCAGTTGCCGTCGCGCCCGCCAACGTGGCTCTGCTGAACTTTTGAGTTGCTTGGTCGGGCGCCGTGGTTACGACCTCCGCCGCCGAGTACCATGCCTCCCTCGTTTCGTTGGCGTTGTTCTCTGCTCGGTTGGTGGGACTGGTTGCCTCAGTTTCCAACTTCAGGAAGTCGGCTGCTTGCCTGGCGGCTTGGTGCTCGGGTGATGGTCTTCGCCGGGTTGACTGCGTCATGCTGGATGGCCGCTGTCTCGAGCATTGTCTTCATCCTGAGGATTTCAGGAGTTTTAGGCATCTGTCCCAACTCTGTGACAACAGCCAGATGTTGGCTGCGGCGCTGGAGTAGACGTCTTGGCCGGCGACTTGCCTGAACTTGGCGTTGAGGTCCTGTGGAGGTAGCCTGCGACCGACGCGGCGGCGTCGCTCTGCACGAGCAACGTTTCGCTCCCTGCGTCGGTTACGGTCAGCTTTAGCTTCGTTCTCCACAGTTGGCTCGTCGTTGGAGACTTCTTGTTCCTGAGCGATGATCACCATGTGTCGGGGATAGACCCCCGGGGGTACCCAGAGGGCGGATTGGCCCAACCAGCAGGGGGCGGCCCAATCCGAGTACTATCGGGCCGGTTTGTCAGACTGGGTGGCCCACCACTCGGGAGACCCACCAGTCGGACGAACCGGGATGACTACGACGGTGCGCGCGGCAAGGAAGCAGGCGACGTATCACGCAAGAAGATCGGAGATCAAGATAAACTAGCCGGAATTATAGGGAAAGATATCTGTAATCGTTATAGGATCAGATCCTTGTATTTCGGGTAGGTTATGATCTCTAGCCAACTTGTAACTCAAGGCAACCGGACTATACAAGGTGCCTTGGGACCCCCTCTCCAGAACACGACCTTCAACCTAGGACAGAACCCAACTACGGAGATCCTTCAGGAACTTCATACGCAGCAATCCATACACCCAACACAGGACGTAGGGTATTACGTCATCTTGACGGCCCGAACCTGTTCAATCCTTGCGTCTTGTGTTACCATCGTCTTGTGATCCTCGATCTGTCTCTCAACAAATCAACCACGTAGGCTACCCCGTGTGGACTGCCGGGCCCATAAATCCAACAGTTGGTGCGCCAGGTAAAGCTTGATCGACGAGATCAATCTACAAGCTCGATGGCATCTACTTCCGCCGTCATCACGCCGGCATCTGCCAAGATCTCCATCGCCGAAGGGGCCGTGTTCTTCTTCGGATCCATGATCTTCACCGCTGGGCCCAAGGGAGAGCTCTCCTTCAGCCGCGACGCCACCCGGAGGAGAGCGCGCCGCGACTCGAAGCCGCTCCGGACGGTGTCGTCATCATCACCACTCCGCCACCAATGATCGCCAACAACCCTATGTCGGTTTTTTATACCGGCTAGCCTACTATGGGGGGTCCCTAAGTAGTCGAGTTGTTCGTGGGGGCCTCGCCGGAACCAGAAGCACGATGGTGTCGGGGGTAGACCCCCAGGGGTACCCAGAAGGCGGATTGGCCCAACCATCAAGGGGCGGCCCAGTTCGAGTGCTATCGGGCCGGGTTGTCAGACTGGGTGGCCCACCACTCGGGAGGCCCACCAGTCGGACGAGCCGGATGGGCGCGACGGCGCACGCAGCAAGAAACAAGGCGGCGTATCTCGCAAGAAGCTCGGAGATCAAGATAAACTAGCCGGAATTATAGGGAAAGATATCTGTAATCGTTATAGGATCGCATCCTTGTATTTCGGGTAGGTTATGATCTCTAGCCGAATTGTAACTCAAGGCAGCCGGACTATATAAGGCGCCTTGAGACCCCCCTCCAGGACACAAGATTACAACCCACGATACGAAACCTAGGACAGAACCCAACTACGGAGATCCTTCAGGAACTTCATACACAGCAATCCATACACCCAACACAGGACGTAGGGTATTACGTCATCCTGACGGCCCGAACCTGTTCAATCCTTGCGTCTTGTGTTACCATCGACTTCTGATCCTCGATCTGTCCCTCGACAAATCAACCACGCGGACTACCCTGTGTGGACTGCAGGGTCTATAAATCCGACAGTTGGCGCGCCAGGTAGGGGTTGATCGACGAGATCAATCTGCAAGCTCGATGGCATCCACTTCCGCCATCATCACGCCGGCATCCGTGAAGATTTCCATCGCTGAGGGGGCTATGTTCTTCTTCGGATCCATGGTCTTCACCGCCGGACCCGAGGGAGAGCTCTCCTTCACCCGTGACGCCACCCCGGAGAGACAGCGCCGCGACTCGACGCTACGCCAGACGGGATCGTCACCATCACCGCTCCGTCGCCAACCATCGCCAACAACTCGGCGACCGCGACGGCCAGCATTGTTCTCCCGCCATCTGAGGGGAACACGCTTCCTCCTGCACCACCGACTGCTTCATCCACTCCGCCTCCGCTGCGAAGGGTGCAGCAGACGCCCGAGGAGCGAAGGCGCCGATGGGCCGCACGCCAACGCCAATTCGAGGCGGACATGGACCACGCCATCGCCTCCATCGGCGAATGCATCGACCTCGCCGAATCTGCTCGCCAGGGCATCGCCTCGCCGACACGATTCCCGCTGGGACTCAGGAACAGTGGAGCCGTCTACCAAGAAGCACTCGGCGAACGGCTGAACACCGAATACTCCCCAGATGCGATCAGGGCGGTCGATCCCATCACGGCCACCCAGATCGGATCTGCTCCGGACATTGCGGCAACGCAACACCCTCATCCTTAGGATACGCCGACTCCGCCTGAACCAGAACTAACTCCGGCTTTCCCGCGGGTGACACGTGTCCTCCCTCCCAATAAGAGGATCACGCCTGCCAAGCGGGAGACGTTCGTCTCCGACATATCCGCTGACGAGCCAACGGTCCAAGGAGAGGATCAAGCGCACCGTGACGCCAGGATTGGGCGCAACGGTGAGAAGCAACGATGCCGCGACGCGCGGCGAGAACGCCGAAACCCCAGGACCATGAGTAACCTCCACGACGACTTCGTCCACGAAGTCGGCGGCATGGGCGTTTACGCCACCCCGTCGGCCAACCTCGCCGCCGCACACCTTGAACTGGAAGGGATCCCAGAAACCCCAGAGCTCAACCGGATCAAGACTAGGCTGACTGCAGCCGCGGGCATGATCAATGCCCAGAAGGCTCCTGCCTCCTCATCTCGCCACTCCAAGTCGGCCAGCCGCCGAGAAGCCGATCACGACGTGGTCGACCAGCCAGACCTCCGCGAACAACTCCGCAACCGCGACCTCCGCAGGAACCTCGACGACCGCCACCGGCGAAGGGACGAGGAGGAGCTCCGACGGCGCGCCGAGTACAATCGGGACCACGGCCCCCCGGGACTGGACCGCGACACCCGCCTACGCCGAGAACTCGAGGCCAACGAGGCCGCGCGCCGCCGCGAGTTCGACCGCAAGTACGGCCCTCCACTCGGACAAGACAGGCCGCCGCGAGCTCGCACCCCGGAAGACTACTCCGCCGACTCGGGACACGTGGACATCGAAAACCTCAACGACTGCGACGGCTTCCCGGCGTTCACTACCCGAGTAAGATCTATTCGAATGCCTGCTAATTTCAAACCTACAGGCATAGAGAAATATGACGGGAAGGCGGACCCGACGATGTGGCTCCGGACGTACAGCATCGCCATCCGCGCGGTGAATGGCGACCACGACTCCATGTGCGCCTACTTCCCCGTCGCCATGACCAAGGTGGGGCTGAGCTGGCTCCACAGCCTCGAACCCGGCTCCATCGACAACTGGGACACCCTCTGCCGCCAGTTCAAGAGCTACTTCCAAGGCAGCTCCATTCGACCAGGCACAGCATGGGACCTGGGCAAGGTGAAGCAAAATCGCGGGGAGAGCCTCCGCGACTACACCGACCGCTACATGGAGAATCGCAACCTGGTTCCCGGCTGCTCCGAGTCCGAGATCATCAGCTACTTCCTCGACGGCCTTGCCGACTCCGTCGTCTTCGAGCGCCTCTGCGAGGACCTGCCAAAGACCTCCGGCGAGTTCTTTGGTCGGGTGAACAAGATGGCAAACGCCAAGGAAGCCGCTCGCCTCCACTACAGCAAGAAAAGCACTCGGGATGACGATCGGCCACCTCGTCGAGAGGACCGCCCGAAGAAGGAGGACCAACGCCGAACCAGACCAGAGCCAAGCCGGACTGGTGACCGAAAGTGCTCGGGAGACTACACCATCGCCGCCATGGATCGCGGAGGCCCTCGCCCGCGGTCCAACTTCAGCGCCGACTTCGAAAAGATGCTACAAGGGCCCTGCCCCATCCACAAGCAATCCAAGCATCGCATGATCGACTGCATGGGACTCGCCGACGCCTACAAGAAGAAGGAAGGGAAGCTGCCGCCACGCGACGACGACAAGGGCGACAAGGGAAAAGGGGCCCCCGCAAACCCCGCTTTCCCGAACGTCGAGAGGCAGGTGAACTTCATCCTCGGAGGACCGCCGCCCGTGGATGACAAGCGCAAGGAAAAGGTGCGCGACCGGGAGATATTCTCCTGCTACACATCGCCGATCCAAGCACTCCGCTGGTCCGAGCAGCCGATCACCTTCTCCAGGGAGGACCAGTGGTTCCAAGTCTCCGACGTGGGCGAGTACCCCCTCGTGCTCAGCCCAATCGTGCACAACGCCCGCCTCACCAAAGT
>CM014277.1:33503436-33542117 GCA_004135705.1 Alloteropsis semialata
CCCTTCGGGCTACCTCGCATTGATCAGGTGGTGGATTCCACAGCTGGCTGCTCTCTACTCTGTTTCTTGGATTGCTACTCAGGCTATCATCAGATAAGCCTGCATAAAGACGACCAGATCAAGACGGCGTTCATCACTCCGTTCGGTGCCTACTGCTACACTACAATGTCCTTTGGACTCAAGAACGCAGGGGCAACATATCAGCGTGCAATTCAGAGTTGTCTCAAGGCTCAGATTGGCTGCAATGTGGAAGCCTATGTTGATGACGTCGTCGTCAAGACAAAGAACCCGGATAGTCTCATTGACGACCTGTCTGAGACCTTTGCACATCTCAGCGAATTCCAATGGAAGCTCAATCCTACCAAGTGCGTGTTTGGCGTGCCCGCGGGAAAACTGCTGGGCTTCATAGTCAGCCACCAGGGAATTGAAGCTAATCCTGAGAAAGTCACCGCTATTACATCCATGGCGCCTCCAAAATCCCTCAAGAACTTTCAGAAGCTGACTGTATGCATGGCGGCCCTCAACTGATTCATTTCAAGGCTGGGTGACAGAGGATTGCCTTTCTTCAAGCTCCTCAAGAAGCAAGACAAGTTCGTATGGACTCCAGAAGCTGATGCGGCGTTTGAAGATCTCAAGAAATTTCTCCAGTCACCACCAATACTGACTGCACCAGCTGATCAGGAACCACTGCTCCTCTACATTGCAGCAACAACTCACGTCGTGAGCACTGCTATTGTAGTCGAGCGGGAGGAACCCGGCCATGCATATAAAGTACAGAGGCCAGTATACTTCATCAGCGAGGTGCTTTCAGAATCAAAAGTGCGATACCCTCAGGTCGAGAAGCTATTATATGCTGTCTTGATCACATCTCGCAAATTGTCGTAGTCACCTCTTTTCCAATTGGCGACATCCTCCGCAACCGGGACGCGACAGGGCGAATCTCCAAATGGGCGGTCGAGTTGGGCTCTCATGCCATCGATTTCGTCCCGCGAGCTGCCATCAAATCTCAAGCCCTGGTGGACTTCGTTGCTGAGTGGACAGAAATACAACACGCAGTACCAGAAGAACCTCTCGAGCATTGGATCATGTACTTTGACGGATCATTGAAGCTCGAAGGGGCCGGTGCAGGAGTACTACTCATATCTCCAAAAGGCGATCAGCTCAAATATGTGCTCCAAATACTCTGGAAAGCCACCAACAATGAAGCCGAGTATGAAGCTCTACTACACGGGCTACGCCTGGCTGCTTCCCTTGGCATCAAGCACATGGTGGTGTACGACGACTCCTCTGTGGTGATAAATCAAGTCAATAAAGATTGGGACTGCACCAAGGAGAACATGGATGCATACTGCATGGAGGTGCGCAAACTCGAGAAGCACTTTGATGGGCTCGAATTTCATCACGTCATCAGAGATAACAACATGGTTGCTGATGCACTTTCAAAGCTGGGTTCCCACCAAGTGCAAGTACCAGACGGCGTTTTCATCCATGAGCTGTTACAACCATCCATCAGGGAGCAGGAAGTACAGCCGACTACAACACCACCCCATCAGCAAGTCATGGTGATTACACCCGAGTGGACAAAGCCCTTCATCGAGTACATACTGCACCAGAGGGAGCCCGAAGATAAGGTGGAGGCTGAGCAAGTTATCAGGCGAAGCAAGCACTACATCGTAGTCGGCTCCACTCTCTTTTGACGCGGTGCCTCATCCAGAGTCTTGATGAAGTGTGTCACTCCAGAAGTCGGACGGGAAATCCTTGAAGAAATCCATGGTGGAATCTATGGCAACCATGCTGCCCACCGGACGATCGTAGGCAAGGCTTTCCGGTCCGGGTACTACTGGCCATCCGCTGTGGCCGATGCAGAAGAAATCGTGAAGACTTGCCAGGGCTGCCAATACTTCGCCCGGCAAGCTCATGTCCCCGCAACGGTCCTCAACACCATACCACCCTCTTGGCCCTTCACATGCTAGGGGCTAGATATGGTTGGACCACTCAAGACTGCGCCAGGAGGTTTCAAGTATCTCTACGTGGCGATCGACAAGTTCACCAAGTGGATTGAAGTCAAGCCGCTGGTCAACGCTACAGCAGCAAAGGCGGCCGAGTTCATCCAAGACATTGCTCATCGTTTCGGCCTCCCGAATCGCATTATCACCGACCTCGGCTCAGAATTCACAGGGAGCGAGTTCTTTGATTTTTGCGACAACCTGGGAATTGAAGTCCGCTACACATCAGTGGCACATCCATGAACCAATGGACAAGTTGAGAGAGCTAACGGCCTCATACTTCAAGGTCTCAAGCCAAGGCTCTACGAACCACTCAAAAAGTACGGCGGCAAGTGGGTGCATCAATCTTGGTTCATGAACCAAGACCCGGGGGCTGGCTGCAAAAGAAGTCAGCAAAGGAGCACATCATGTTCACTTCTGAAGGTTTTCAACAAGCAAGACGACGAGGAAACAACTCGGCTGATGCTGAAACATTTAAGAAACAACCCGGCAGGCGTGAAGACATGAAGACGCTCGGGGGCTTGACGGCCCAGGATCCATGGGAGTCCTCATGGGCCACAGTCCCGTTAGGAAATTGGGCCGGCAACTCTGACTGATACAAGGAAGGAGCGTACAGCTTAAGGAAACTAGTCGGGTACTGGGAAACAACCCGGCCTACTCATGTTAGGACTCTGTGTATTGTATCCAACTAGGAGTTTGTATTTCTTGCCTTGTAGACCCTGTCTCCCGAGTATATAAGGTGAGGTAGGGACCCCTTGTAAAATCATAACCATCAATATGAGAAGATCCACCATACAGGACGTAAGGTATTACGCTCTCTACTCGAGGCGGCCTGAACCTGTCTAAATCGTCTCGTGTTCACCATCATGCTTCTGGTTCCGGCGAGGCCCTCACGAACAACTCGACTACTTAGGGACCCCCATAGTAGGCTAGCCGGTATAAAAAACGACAATTAGTGATGGTGGATTACGTATCAAAGTGGGTTGAAGCGATTCAATGTCACATGGCATCGACCGAAGAGTCCATACATATGATTAAGTCGGTGATATTCCCTCGGTATGGTGTCCCGAGAATTTTGATAAGTGATGGAGGAACACATTTCACAGGCAAGGATTTCCGCAAATGCTTGGCAAAGTTGGGGATCGAGCATAGAGTATCTACGGCATACCATCCTTAAATAAATGGGCAAGCGGAAACATCAAACAAGCAACTAAAGGATATTCTAAAGAAGACCGTGACAAAAGGTGGAAAAGATTGGTCAAAGAAGCTCAATGATGCACTATGGGCTTATCGGACAGCACATAAGACGCCAATAGGTATGACTCCGTATCAATTCGTTTATGGTAAAACATGTCATTTGCCGGTGGAGCTAGAACACAAGGCATATTGGGCGATGAAAGAAATGAATTTCGATGAGGATGCCGCTAGAATTAAAAGAAGAATCTGTGACATCCTGGCCCAAGGATTAATAGAATACTCATACCAACAAGTTGCAACTTTTTTCCGGAAGCTCATCTCGAAAGAACTCCAAGGTTAAGCGTGCTTGGCCTGGAGCGATGGGTGACCGACCGGGAAGTTCTTCCCGGGTGCGCATGAGTGAGGACAAAGTGCGCAGAAAAGACATGTGTTGGTCTGTGGGGAAATTCTTGAGGTCCTAGAAAGCTGCCAGGCGTAAGCGGGCCCGGACCCGGGGGGTCGGGACGTTACAATTGGTATCAGAGCCGACTCTCGCGGTTTCACGGGCGCGTGGGGTCGCAGTTGCGCAGGCATGGTGCGCATGGCTGGTGTGAGCCCAGAGTGGTCACACAGCATGGCACATGCGCTGGCACTGGGCACACGGACGTGGCCAAGAGAGGACGTTCCTGGCTTGGGGTTGACCGACGAGGACGTCGGTCTTCTAAGAGGGGGAGGATGTGACATCCTGGCCCAAGGCTTAATATGATTAATAGAATACTCATACCAACAAGTTGCAACTTCTTTTCTGGAAGCTCATCTCGAAAGAACTCCAAGATTAAGCGTGCTTGGCCTGGAGCGATGGGTGACCGACCGGGAAGTTCTTCCCGGGTGCGCATGAGTGAGGACAAAGTGCGCAGAAAGGACATGTGTTGGTCTGTGGAGAAATTCTTGAGGTCCTAGAAAGCTGCCAGGCGTAAGCGGGCCCGGACCCGGGGGGTCGGGACGTTACAATCTCTGTCGCACCCGGATTTACGAAGGAAATACGAATGCTACTATATGTGTACCCAGGAAGTCTTTACACACATATAGCTCAGAAATGTATATTAAAGAAAGGGAAAACAGTGCTCGATAACATAAATAGAAATAAAGTCATTACATCACAGGCATTACATATATTATTTAACTCATCAAAGTAGCGGAAGAGTAGAGCATCTAAATCCAAAACGCCTCCACAGGGACTCTGACTGGGGGAGAACACAGCCTAGAAATCCAGAAACTCCTCGGGGAACGCATCAACTGGCGGCTCATCTGAGTACCCATCCGGGATTTTGTTGATATGAAGCAAGTGTAAGTAATCCATCATACTTAGCAAGCATAACATGATTAAATGAGGCTCAAAAGGCTAGACAAGGTTAAACTGCGGTCAGCATTTTAGTTGATTGATTTTAGAATTAACCTGAATTACTAGAATTATATGACAACCCGGTTGTAACCCACATTATGAAAGCATGTGAAATATTATAAATGAACAACATCATATTTAACCATTTATTTGGAAAACAAGGAACTGCTCAAAAAGGATCCAGGCCGCTCTTGACCGTGAGCACGGCTGTTATAACAGTTTTACACTCTGCAGAGGTTGTACACTTTCACCACAAGTCGCGTAAAAGTTCAAAAGAACTTTGGACCCAACCATGCAGTGCTGATCAGGCACATTCATCACACTACCTTTGGTGTGATTGCATAGGGACGCTACGAGGCCTTTCGACAGACACCCTAACAAGTTAGTGGCCGCTATGGTTTCCTGACAGGCGCATGGACCCCCCCAGGCTCCAGCCTAAACATTACACAGCTCCATCACACACAAACCCCAACGAGAACTGACCGAGGTCCACAATTAAACCTGGCAGCCCCACTTGCGCCTTTCGGTAACCACTAAACAAGCTAGAGCCGTACAGCGTACTTAGCCAAGACCAGAGCCATGTGATCCTTGTGGTTGTACGGTTTTCCTGGGTGGCCGCTTTAAGAACCGGACCTTAAGGAGAGACACTAGTGCAATCCAACACATGCTCTAGTTCCCAAAACCATGTTGCTAAAAAGCACATTTTATATCAATTCCATATAACCATTAATCAAGATTAACCATTAACATCGATCATTAGAGTTTGAGCAACTAAGCAAAGCTAACCTGTCTACCCACATGCATAAACCCAAGGTAGATATTGGGTAAAAGATTCTAGTCATCCCTATGGTTTAACAAATTTAGACACATGCATGAATGAATGTCATGATTAAAAGGTGAATAGGTAGCAAGGATGAATCATGTTACACTTGCCTTCCTCAAAATACTGCTGCTGATCTTGGTCTTCAAAGTCTTGATCAAAGCAGGCCTCGTACTGCTCGCAATCTATACACACATTCGAATCACCACACATACATCCATCACAAGCTAGTACATGCAAACAAATATAATTCTATTAGAACAGTACACCATACAGCATAAACAGAAGCAAAAAGCTATTCTACGCATTTCTACGAACACAACCACGTGAAAATCACTCTAATCGGATTTACGGTGATTAAACTACACTAAAAACAAGACGAAGGTCTAAGCTGCGATAAACCGAGGACCTAAACGTTATTAACCCTAGACTTTAAGGGGTAGCAGGGACTTTTCACAATACAGAGAGTTGGATGGTGGGTTGATATGTAGATTTTGCAGGGACTCTTTAGAAAAAGGGCGAAGGGGTATGTTTGTTCTAATCTGAGCCGTCGGATGAAGGATGGGCGGTGGGAAATATTTCTGCTCGGCAACAGGAAGGGAGCGACGCCATTCTTCGCTGTCCTTCACGAGCAGAAGGGACGGCGGCCATGGTTCTGTGAACAGAGCTTGCCGGTGAAGGGCCCCCGGAGCTATGGGGCTCAAAAACAGGTAATGTTTGGCCCTAGAGAGAGAGGACAGCGAGGCGAACTCAATCAGGCGATCAATTTGGGAAGCGAGGCAGCAGAGACGACATGCCTCGGGGACGGGCGGACTGGTTTGGCATTGGGCATGGGGGATGGAGCTGCAGCCTCGGTATCGCTGTTCTGGGCGTCGAGGTGAGGTCCCGGCGTTCCTGTGCAAGAGATTTTGGGGAGGGAGAGGTCAGACGGACGCCCCTGCAAGGGAAACGGCGGTGGTAGTTCTTACCAAGTGGTGTTCCGGCGACACAGAACGGCAACGAAGGAGGTACTGTCTTCGTGAAAAAGGAAAACGGGGGAGGTAAAGGGGATCGAGAGCACCTTGGTCGAGGATTTTATAAAGGGGGAAGGGGTGCTGGTGGCAGGGAATTGAAGAGAAGGGGCGGCAGTTTCTGCTGTGGCATGAATTGCATTGAAGGGAAATTAAGAACGGATGTTTCTGTTGGGGAGAGGAAAGAGAGGGGACGCTGCTGTTCGTGGAGAAGAGAAGGGGAAGGGAGGGCGCTGCGAACAGGGAGAAGAGGGGGCGTGCGGTTTCCTGCATCGCTGGTGAGGGGGAAGGGGTGATTGCCTCCCTGCGTTGGTGCGTGAGGAGAGAGGGGAAGGGGCGACGGTGAAAAGAGCGAGGGGCGCTCTGCGTGCGTGAAAGAAAGGGGGGCACGTGCGTGGGGGAAGGACCGCCCTGGGCTGGGTTAGTTTGGGCCCAAGGGAGAGAGAGGGTCTTGGTTGGGCCGATGTGGGATTGGGAGAGCAGGCCGGTAGTTTGGGTTGGGCCGTGGAGAAAGAAAAGGAGGCAAGGGAGAGAAAATAGGCCGGGCCGACTATGCTTGATTAGGTTTGGGTCTGGGTTGGGTTCTCGGACTTTGGGTCTTTAGGAGTTTAGGCCCACAGGTATATGATCGGCTTTGAACTGTTGAGTCGAGCGATGAAAAGAGGAGGGGGCGGAAAGGTGCCGGGCTAGGTTAGGGTTCGGTTTCCGGGCTCTGGGGTTTTATGACTTAGCATACAAAAGCACACATACAATGAAACAATGCATTGGCATGAAATGCACAAAACATGTTTCTAAACCTATGGTTGGATTTTAATTACCAAAAAGATTTTATATTTTTCTAAATTTTGAGAATGCACACACAAGAGCTAGCAAGTTAATTATATTACTATATTGGAAAGGGAATTCTTAGGGTGTTACAGAATCCAAATAAGCGAATTGGAGGAGTTGAGATTGAAAGCGTATAATAGTGCAAGCATCTACAAAGAAAGAGTGAAGAGATGGTACGACAAAAGGTTACAAAGAAAAGAATTCAAAGAGGAAGACAAAGTTCTATTATACAATTCAAGATTCAAACTCTTCGGTAAAGGAAAGTTGCAAAGCAAATGGGATGGACTGTACGTTGTTCACTCAATTTCACCAACGGGAGCGGTGACAATCATGGACATCAAAGGAGACCAATATGTGGTGAATGGGCAGCGACCTAAGGTTTTCTTGGAGCCCGACGTTGTGCCTCTTCACTACATCGACATCTACACCATGATGGAAGAACCGGAGCGTCAAGCCTAACGACGCTAAACAAGGTAACTTTGTAAATATTCCTTTTTAGTTTTTATTTTCTCTCTTTTTTTCTTTGAGTTTTTCTGGTTCTTGGTAGACAAAAGGGTTAACAATTAAACTTAGAGCACCCAGTAAAAATCTAGAGGCCGGGGGGCGAAAAACCCCCAGGCTGGCAGGCCCATAGACCCCCAGGCCGGCCGTCCTACCCCTTTTCGGGGTCGGTTTCACGTCATCTTTTGGTATGTTGGAGATTAGGAAATTTTGAACCGGTGTCCAGGAGCTTGCGCAGTTTAAACTTGGAAAGATTGGACTTCTTGTTCAAGTCTTTCGGGAATAGAGACACCATGGGGATCCAAATTCACATCTTTTTCCAATCTACAACCACCACCTCGTGAACCAAAAGAGCTAGGGCATCATCCATGAGCATGGGCGTTGAAGTTGAAGCGTTGGCGATGAAGGAGGGGGGGTGTGCCGGCCGGCACACCCTCACCAGGCTGGCCGGCCCAGGGCCATCCTGTGGCGGTTGGCGAGCTCCTTCACTTGGAGGCTAAAACCTGTGACCTCAAGTTCCCTTGCATGAAGAAATTCCCCACTCAAGCTCGTATGCGCATGGGAGGGAAGGTGCCTAGCAAGAAGATCGCTGAACGCCATCCCATTATCATCTTGAGCGATGACGAAGCTAGCATCGAGACGCGCTCCGTCATCGTCCTCCCAAGGCGCTCTAAACGCCTCCTTGGCGTGAAGAGGAAGAGCTACATGGAGAAAACTCCCGAGCCCAAGGACTTTGGAGGAGATGGTGATTGGGAAGACGACCGGAGTGCCGCTTCGTGGGGCGCCGCCGGATGCGATGATGACGACAGGTACATATGGGAGGATGAACCAAAAGAAGTGAACAAGCCAGAGGAGAATCGCCGTGATGAGCCTAAGGAAGATGAACCCGAGGGCAGCGAGGATCCAAACTCCCCCGAGCATCACAATGGGTGTTGCTGTCCCTGCCGTGAGAATATTCATTCACTTTTCGAAGCCCTATGTTGAGGTTTTACTCGGCAGATAATTGGTTCCTAGGGCACCCTGCTTCCTGCAAAGAACGATCATAGTAGATGAATAGAGATAAACAGAGACAAGGGATTTTTATACTAGTTCGGGCCCTCGAGATCGAGTAAAAACCTACGTCCAGTTGCTGCTTGTATTATTTCAGTGAGTACGGAGAGTACAATATGGTGTATGGAGTATTGGGTGTTGGATTGGATACCCGCTACGTCTAGGACCCTCCACTATTTATGTCCAGGATAACTTGCTTTACAAGACAAAACAGACCTAAACCTATCAGGACTCTATCTCCTGTCTTCGGGCTTTCCTTCCTTGAATAGGCCGCCGTGTCCTGCTCGGAATCACTCGTCTGAAGTCGGTGGTCGGTAATCCTCGTAGTCGGGTACCCTGGTATTATGGCCACAACAGTAGCCCCGGAGCTTATCTTGTCTAGAAAAGGTTGTTGTTCATCGGGCCTTTTTATTCTTCGGGCATTCATATGATATTTAGAATACTCCTAGATGCTTTTGCCGAGAATTTGAAAAGACTGAGATCCCTGGTAAAATGACCTGCATCTGGATGATGAGCTCGAAAAATAATCAAGTGCCATAAACAGGGTTGTGGTGTTAGATGCCTTGAGATCTTTAGACATTAAGAATCTATGATCAGGCATTTTGTAGTCGTTGAGACTTATATAATTAAAGTTTACTATTTCAAGAACTTTATGATCGGGCACTTTGAGATCAGATGCTCACAATCTAGTCCTTTGAATATGAGTAATTTTATCATCGGTATTACTCATGATCGGGTACCTCGCAATTGGGTACTTTGCGACTAAGTATTTTTTGTTGGGAATTGGCTATCAACCCCGAGCTCTTGTTCTAGCAGTGCTGACTATGCTCGGGATATTGGCATTCAGGAATTTGGATTTCAGGAGTCGAGATTTCGATGTCTGGTGATCGGGGATATTTAGACCTCCAATGACCGAACGCTCTGCTTATCCTGATTTTGACCTTCCCGAAATCGCCCCAATATATTAAGCTGTCGGATTTGTTAGCAATAAGCATGTTGATATGTCGTGCATATAAACGCTGTGGTGGCTTTCTGCATTTACCTTTGGCTATCTAGAATGTTTATGTCATATCGGAGAATTTTTAGCATTCGGGACTCGAGCGGTCCGTCCTACTGTATATTCCACGCATAGACTTTGAACATCTAGAATCGCTTAGGATTTTCAGAAAAACATGCTCTGTTTGTTGTTGTAGAACCATGCTAGCAGATGACGATGTCGGCGTCGAAGCCCCGAATGTGTGTTCGGGTGGATTAGCGATGGAGCCCCCGAATGTAAATTCAGGTGGATAATGGAGCCTCTTAATATATTCTGTTTCAAAACCTCAAAACAAAATTATAAGAAAAAATAACATAATAAAATTGAATGTTTGTAGAAAATGGAAATAGATCAATATAACCAAATGAAGTGCCCTTTAGCTTTTTCAGGCTATTTTGGTAGTACACAGTGTTTATTTGGGGCGTTTAGAAGATGGGACTCGAGCGGTCTTCCATGCGTTAGTCCCTTGAAACAAGTGCGGATGATAAATAGCTAGTTTTGCTTTGGATCAGCAACATTTGGTGATATGATATGCATATTATAGTAGCCCCCGACTCTCTATTTGGTTAAATGGTAACCAATTAGAGAGTAGAGCAAAAGAAATAAAAAAGAAATTGCAAATGGTAGCCCCCGACTCTCTATTGGGATGCTGATAACCTAATAGAGAGTAGAGCAAATATTTGTTGGAAATAAACTTGAAACAACTTATCTGATATGTCAGACATGTTGATTGTAGTAGTGTTGAGCGTGACAAACGCGATCTGATTGCTAGTAACAGGTAATCTGCGGAATAATTGACTTGCAAATATGATAGTTAAAACTATAGGAATGACTAGAAAGTGTCGTGAATCTGTAGTCCCCGACCATCACGCTCGAGGCAACATGTTTGGAAAAGCCCCCGAGCATTATGCTCGGGTTCGTTGAAAATAGAATGAGTACTTTTTACACTTGAGACCAAATACTGGGCATGTATTATAGGCACTCTTGTTGCAGTACTGCTGATTATTGATGAGTACTTTGATCACTTGAGGTCGAGCACTTCGTCAAGCGCAATGGACCCTCTTATCATTTGTAATTTGGTATTAATGAGTACTTGAATCATTTGAAGTCGAGCGCTCCGTCGAGCACAATGGGCCCTCTCATGATTTGCTACTTCGGTGTACTTTGGACTCGCTCAAGATCGAGTATTCTGTCGAATACAATGGACTCTCTTACGATCAAGCACTTTTAGAATAAAAGAGCACCTTGGACCCACTCGAGATCAAGCACTCCGTCGAGCACTTTGGACTCTCTTATGGTCAGGCACTTCTAATGCGCTTCGGGATTGCTTGAGATTGATGCTCCGTCGAGCACAATGGACTCTCTTGCAATCAAGCGCCATAAGAATTAGAATAGTTTGAATCTTTGAGATCGGATACTTGGACATGCAGTATCTCAGAATCAGCTCAATATATATCGTAAATCTGAATATTGAGGCTTTGAATGGCCACTGATTCTTATGTGAAAAATCAGTTAGCAAATAATTTAATAAAAAGATGCCCGATTTGAGTATTTGCTCGGGTATGCGATGGAGCCCCCGAGTATATACTTTGATAGAAAAAGACTGTCTATACACCCTTAATAAATTTAAATCTCATTGTGTCTAATTGGAGTAGATAATTTCATTGCTCAATTTCAATTTAGGCGTTTGTAATTTCACTAAGGGCGAGATGCTCGACAATCTCTTTGATGCCCGTATGTGTTAAACATAGCCGCCCGTCATCGAATTTAAGCAGGATTATTGCTAGTTCCATTTTTTTATCACGGATGTATAGATCTAAATATTAGATAGAATAAATAGAATAATTGTGATTGTATTGAAATATAGCTTAGCTGTTTCAATGTCACGGCCGGGTATCGGCATGTCGCCTCTTGTTCGGGCTAGCCCCCAAGCGTCGTCTTCCGTCATGGCCGAGTGGAGGGTCGTTTGGTGAAGCTGGTTGGCCGGAACTCGTCCCTGATTGGACACCGTTGTTATGAAACTCGTTGAAGGTGTGGTCAACAGGTCGAGTAGTCAGCAGGCCGATGCTGTAGTGTTCACTCGACGATGAAGATAAATTGTATGCAGGCCAAGTGACAACGCTTGCAGCGCGGCGAGTCGTAGACGCCATCAGGGGTTCGCCAAGCTTGCCATAGGGTGCATCCTCGCGGTCGTTGCCTCTCACACTGCAAATTCTGCGAAAGAAAGGGCAAACGCACGATCTTGTATAATAATTGAGTTTGAGTCTGCGCAAGCCAATCACTGCTTATGTGTGTTAGCCACGTAAAGAAACTCATGTTAGCGATCAGCCATAGCAAAGATATAAGAGATTTAGAATAAATAAAGTATTAAATTGGAAGAGTAAACTCCTGTTAGCCTCGAAGTGATTAACCAAATAGTGCAGTAACAATCTGATCGGGCTTGTCTGTTCGGGTATGTCGGACTGTTCGGGAGTTTAGGAGTTCGATGTGGCCGTCAAGCCCGATCAGATCGAGCCCAATTTGTTGACAAGCTACAACGGGCTGATTTTGGCCGCTATGCAACCGGGATCATTGGTTTCGACGAATAGCTGGTTGACGTGACTCGACTAGGTAGAGCTCGGTTACTTGCTCGGGTAGGCAAGTTGCACCCTATCTAATCTTGATCAGGTCAAATCTGTTAAAGCCCACATGTTTGCTCGAGTCGGCAAGTCGGCGGATCGGATTTGGATTTGGCAGGTAGCATGCAGCAATTTCCAGTAACGGAGTGGATTGGAGATTAATGATCGAGTGTTTCCTGGTGTTGATCGGGATCACGCCCGATTGGCGAGTTGTATTCTCCATTGGCGTTCGCTCGAGTTGGCGAAACGACGAGACCTTTTTCGCTCGAGTCGGCGATTCATCGGGTCATAGCCTTAGAAATTAATGAGATTGATATGATCGATCTTCACGCAAGGGCCCCTACCCGGCGTGCCTCTGTCGAGGTTTTACTCGGCAGATAATTGGTTCCTAGGGCACCCTGCTTCCTGTAAAGAATGATCATAGTAGACAAATAGAGATAAACAGAGACAAGGGATTTTTATACAGGTTCAGGCCCTCGAGATCGAGTAAAAACCCTACGTCCAGTTGCTGCTTGTATTATTTCGGTGAGTACAGAGAGTACAATATGGTGTATGGAGTATCGAGTGTTGGATTGGATACCCACTACGTCTAGGACCCCCCACTATTTATGTCCAGGATAACTTGCTTTACAAGACAAAACAGACCTAAACCTATCAGGACTCTATCTCCTCTCTTTGGGCTTTCCTTCCTTGAATAGGCCGTCGTGTCCTGCTCGGAATCTCTCGTCTGAAGTCGGTGGTCGGTAATCCTCATAGTCAGGTACCCTGGTATTATGGCCACAACACCCTAGATGAGTGCCTCCAATCTTTGGAGTTGCTTAATCAAAAGGTGGAAGATCTTAAGCGGCAATCGGACGGACTTCAAGTTCCTCAACCGCAATGTGAGGATCCTTTTTAGCATGTATGGGAACTTGAAGAAGCAAGGAGAAGGGAGTAGCAACCGTGCTAAGTGCAATTGCCCGGGGTGCCATTGAAGAAGTTTGCGAGCGTCTCACCCGTGTGATCTATTTTCTTACGACGAGGACGTCGTAAAATCTAAGCATGGGGGAGGGTGTGACGCGTCGTGTTTTTAAATTTCTTTAGCCGTTTTTCGCCGAGAGCTAGTTGGTGTGATTTTGAGAGTCTTAATGTTAGTGTGAGTCTTTGTGTGAGAGTCTTAAATTAGCATGTGTGAGAGTCTTAATTTAGCATTGAGTCAAGAAAATCAATAAAAAGATGTCACACCCGGTTTCAAAACAAAACCAAGTGCTACCTATATGTATGCCAGGATCTAGTTTCATACATATAGTGACATCATAAGTGAATAACAGTAACAGTATCACGTAAATAAAGAGAGATTATCAGAGAATTACACTTAATCCTAGAAACGAAGGCTCCAAACTCGCAGGCAATCGACTGGGGGTTGCGTACGCCTAGCATCACCTTCAATATCTTCACATCACCTTTCTGAGCAGCAGTAAGCAAGGATGAGTACACTTATGGTTGGTACTCAGCAAGGCCACAAGAAATAACCAGAATATGATTTATTATCAACTTCAAATAAATTAATCATGAGAGGATCCAAGCCGCTCTTAACCGTGAGCACGGCTGATATATCAGTTTTACACTCTGCAGAGGTTGTACACTTTCCCCACAAACAATGTTTCTCATATAGCCTGAGGTAGCTAGCCTCTTCAACACTTCCTTAGGTGAGGGGCCAGAGAACCATTACATGACCTTTACAAAGAATTATTAACATGAAACAACCCGCTAAGGTTTCAAGCCACAGCAGAGCATAACCTTTTCTAATCGCCGAGTTACTTACCAAAGCATACTCCCAAGAGATCCGGCTATACCCCATCTATGCTTCCCCTCTTGCCCTTTCGGTAAGGTTATTACAAGTTAACTCTTCTAATTAATTAGTCATGACCAGAGCCCATTAGCTATGTGGTTGCACTGTTTTCTTGGGTTGTCACTCCATGTTCCAATTAGAATCATCATTATATTTAATAAAGCATAGGTAGAAGGATGGTTAGGGACACTTGCCTTTCCGCAATAAAAATACCACGCACTGCTCAGAGTCTTCAAATTCTTCTTGTTGAAACTCTTTTGTTCAAAGCACCTGAATTGCGTTCCTTCTACTCGCAGCAACATCGGCACAAGCACACACTAACAAAAAGACAACAAGCACAACTAAGAACAAGACACCAATCAAGCAGAAAGCATTAAAAGAACGCACAAAAGGCGGGGCTTGATGCTAAGGTCACGAGGGCTCAAGAAACGCTACGAACGATGCTAAGGACGAAAAGACACAACTATAACATTTATGTTATGAGAGCACAAGAGACTATACGCTTGGTTTATTTTAGTTTAATAAAAATAATATAAAGGATATTTTAGAAAATACCCTAAATTAGAATTATGTCATATTAGAGTTTATTTTACAAAACCGAGATAAGACTAAGTCAATTTTTATACATCTAAATGTTCATGTATGAATTAGGCCAATTAAACACTTAATTAGAAATAAAATAGGTGTGAATATCTAAACGTATAACTTCATGATTCGTGTTGAACTAACCATATTATTATTGGAAAGACATTAACGTTGAGATTAATCATATTAACAATAATTAAAGAAAACCGATGGTTAACTCTAAATAGCTTTTAATTAGTTACATAGCAATTAATCAAATTAACTTGCCGAGATATAACCTAATTAACTTTTTAATTAGAAAACTGATGAATAAGTATTTAATCACATTAACAATTTAATAGATACTAGAAACAACAAACAAGATTATCATTGTTGCTAACGTATGACTTGGATTGATATAAAACTAACGCAACAAAGACGACTTGAGCTGGATCTAAAACGAGCGACGATAGAGTTTTTGGGCAGGAACTTAATTAACTGATCTAGATTTCTAGTGCTAGGTGATGACTTTTGCAAGCTACTGTAAATAGAGCTCACAAAGTAAGGCAAGAGTTAAGGTTTGATGATAACGATAGATTGCGAATGAACTTTGCTAGTGCATGAATTGGAAACTGAATCATAATGGTGATGACATCGGCATAACACCATGGTGACGTCATCATTGCATGACCAAAAGCTTCTGCACAAAAGAGTAGCACGTATTGCTAGGTTTTGCATGGCGAAGAGACAAGGATGGATTAATATGCTGGTTATGTGTGAAAAGAAAACTAAGCATGATCTCGGAATTAATAATTAACCAATAAAGGAAGTGCTATAGGGAATTGATGGCTTTGTTTTAGGAAAACGCGAGTAATACCATTTGGGGCACATGGCCGAGAGCTTGCTAGCAGCTTCTATATGCGAGAGGTTAATACGCGATGTTTGTTTTGCATGGCATGCCAACGTGAAAGCATGGCTTTGCATGGCTTGCAAAACTTGGTATAGCAAGGATTGGGCTCCTCCATG
Source organism: Alloteropsis semialata (assembly GCA_004135705.1). Taxonomy (NCBI): domain Eukaryota; kingdom Viridiplantae; phylum Streptophyta; class Magnoliopsida; order Poales; family Poaceae; genus Alloteropsis; species Alloteropsis semialata. The sequence goes on from CM014277.1 coordinate 33,519,305, forward strand.
TTGGTTTGCCTACGTTGCTAGGGGAGAATAGCATGCTAGTTTTCTGGCCTTAGCTATCACGGCAGCGCAAGACGGCTAGTGCAGATCGGCTAGGCGACTCATCATGGGCTGAGTAGGCGAGCGGCGGGGTGTGCATCTAGCGGAGTAGGTTGGCTCGAGGCAAACGCAGGCGTAGAGTGCGATCCCGCGGAGCGGAAAGAGTCGCACAGCTGCGAATCAGATGCATAACGAAACGAGGCCGACGATAGCGTTCTGTGCCTCGTCGCCGGTTGTTATGCATCAAGGCATGGGGACTAGCTCTTGGGGCGTTGGTGAAAGGGCTTCATGTTGCTGTGGCCGGCACGGCCTCGCCGGCGTGAACACATAACACAGAGGCTGGCAATAGGCACACAAGGGTGTGACTTCCTTTCCGGCGATCGTTTTGTGTGCTACAGGAACACTGATGACTTAGAAGCATTCTAACCGTGGCTGTTTGTTTTGCCGAGTCACGCTATGGATCAGAGTGGCGGTGGCCAGGCAAAGCCCAAAACTAAGGCTGGGATGCACATAGCTGGTGGCGCTCATGTGCATGTGTGCTTACAATGCTGGAAGACACTGTGACGTGAATCCTGGCATATCGCCGATGGCTTTCTAGGAGTCTAGGATAGATAATTGAGAAAGAACTATGTTATTACGAATTAGAAATTGCTAAAGATGTAAGCATGACATCAGTATGATGTCATTACTGGCATGGGCATAGCTGGATGGCTCTTAATTTGCATCAATTTGTACAGGAAGAGGCTAGCACGTACGGCTTGTTTTCAGGAACACGAGGAATGTTATCATGCAACTTGCAGATTAATATATTACTTTAATAGCTCCAACTTTATGCGATAATGCAATGGCATAGAATTAATAAATGCTATACCATTGATATAACATAGTGTCAACCATTAAGTAATAAAACTAATCTGTAGTGGTCAACATATTATTTCTCATGTAGTCTACTGATAAGTAGCGGATGATCAATTAAAGGCTTAAGGAAAAGAATGATAAATTAACATATGATCTTTACAAGCTTATACATTATTTAATAATGCAAACTTATGGTGCAATGAAATTGGAACCAGTAATTAAAATCCTGGGTATCACTGCAGCAACATAAATTTAATTATTAAATAGATGCTAACTTGCAGGGAGATATTGTCAACTATCAAAGCTTTACTAGGTCTGGATCAGAAAGGACGGGCTAGCGTAATAACATTTGCAAGACACTATAAATAGTTCTCGCAAGAGAAGGCAAAGGCTAAGGTTTGATTAGGCAAAAGGATAGATTGAGAATGCAGTCTGATAATGCGGATTTGGGAAAAGCTAAATATTGCTAATGACGTAATTAAGCATGACATCACTTGCATGGGCATGGCCGGATTGCTTCATTGCTAGGAATATAGATTGGTAACGTGATTGGGAAACTGAACAGTGTAAGAGAACTAATGGGATACAGGAATGCATGCACGATGCTGCATGCATGCGTGTACCGGATGGCTGAGGGCTGAAGGCTATTCATGCATGCTAGCTCGGGCTACATGGGACACGGTCGGCTTAACTTGTTAATGAGTGGACGCACGTAACAAGCTACGCTAGCATTCATGACCGAAAATCGCTCGATGAGATGCAAAACGAAACGATGGAAAGAAAAGGAGGGCGGACGATCGATGATGTGCTCACCATGGTGGTGGGCGGAGTCAACATGACCAGGACTGTTGCGGTTCGCCCTTGGCTCGGATGTGCTCCTCCTTCTCAGCTCGGCGGCGGCGGTCTCACAGTTGCAGCGCCAAACAGGATGGAGGATCCGCGGAACGAGTGCGGCTCGGCGACGTGCTCCTTCCCGCGGAGGCAACAGCTTGCTCGTGAACGCGACGGCACGGGCTCTGCCATGTCAGCACCCTGGCGGCGCTGGTGAAGCAGATCGGCCACGGCTTGGTGCAGGGGAGCAGACTCGACGGTCAGCAGCATCCAGACTCTTCAGCTCCGTCCGATGGACGTCCTCGGGTAGTGCTGGCTTGCTCCGACGAACTCGGACGCGGCGGCGACGTTGCGCTACGTGAATAAAGACGGAGTCCTTAGGGATTCCCAAACTTGGGGCCTCCCTGTAAAGGAGTCAATGGTACATCGTTTCTGGGAGAGAGGTACTCTGTATATATGGGGAGAAAAACCCACCATCTCTCCATCCGTTAGCGATATGGGACTAATAGATGTTTAACTCCCTTCTAATGCTAAGGGGCCTAAGAGTTTCCACTACCACTAATGGGCTTGTGAAATTTGGCCCAATTAAGGAGGTGGGATGGATTTAGGATAACACGGGCTGGATAATGGGTCAAGGCTGGCCCAAAAATATTTATATTTTCGGAATAATTAATTTCTTGGTATTAAACAATTCTAGAAAAGTCTAGAATTCATATTTAAACCATGAAAAATATTCCAAAAATTCCAAAATTCATGAGAAAAATCTCGGAGATGATATTGGACCTAAAGAATCCAAATAAAATATTTGGAGCTCATGAAGATATTTGTAGAAGCTTGGAGATGAAGGATTTAGCTCTAGGAAGAATAGGAATAAATTCTAGAGAAGATCTGAAAAGAATCCAGAGGAACCTAATTGATATCTGAGAGGATTTGGGACGCTAAACACTAAACATTGAAGACACACCAAAGCAAGGACACAACAACCGCTCTTAAAGCCTATGTTGTTTTAATTTATTCAAGACACACTAATTTTCATATTCTAAATTCCCTGTAATAAAATATAAATCTTGGAAAATTTTAGAAATCCTCAAATCCTTTAGATTATTTAGTGTAATCTATTCACATCCCAAAATATGAAATTTTGGGGTGTGACAGAACTAGAATCTCGTCCCGAGATTCGAAGAGAAAAGAAACAAGGAGGAGAGGTAAACAATATTTTGTCAAGGTGAGAAACAAAATAACAAGGCAAGGACAGAAAGAAGAAGAATGTAAACATGAAGCAAGATAAAAGAGCCTTTAGCTTGGCGTTGGTGACAACATCCTCTTGTAGACTTTGTTGTTGGCATTGACTTCAATAATCCTCACGGTATTCTCCATTTGACTCAGGGAGTGGATAGGGAGGAAAACAAGGATATGGGAGGTAACAGAACCCAACTAAAGCGAGAGTTAGGCAAACAACAGTTATTGCAAAGCATCAAACATAAGTTAATCAGACAACTCGAAACGATTCTAAACGTTGTTAGAAAGGTTGCATGGGATCCTATTGTCCTATAAGGCATTATCTGGATTGAACTTGATGGTTCTAGGTTGCAGAGTAGCTTTCTGTTTGATCCAACTTTTGTCATGGTAGTCTTGACTTAGGGCAACAAACAGAGTAGTTTACTTAATTCCTTGTAATGAGAACTACCCAGCTTTGCTTCCAGTAGTGAATAGACATCATCATGGTTTAGGTGGTCTTGGGCATGCACTAAGTTACAGGGGCACAGATGATCTAATTCTTAGTGAGGATAGAGCAGGGAGCTGATTTTATTATCAGGGTGACCGAAAGGGAGACAATTTCAAAGATGTAACAAGTTGAGAAGAATGAGTAGATAGAAAATGAAAGCGTAGGAGACAAAGGAGCAAGAGAAACGAGAACAGGGCGAAAATAGATGGTCAAGGGGTTGGAAAAGTCATCAGACATGTCAAGAATTTGCAAAGGAAAATTTTGATATGAAGATAAACCTTAGGAACGACCGTTTCTATCTAGGCTTACGTCCTACAGTCGATACAGCTCTGATACCACTTCTGTCACACCCGGTTTCAAAACAAAACCAAGTGCTACTATATGTATGAAACTAGATCCTGGCATACATATAGGTAGCACTTGGTTTTGTTTTGAAACCGGGTGTGACAAAAGAGTCTTTTGAATAATTGTTGGATCGAGCAAATTTACTTATGCATTCAAGTTTTTACCTTATTTCTTTAAAGTACTTGTTCATGAGCATTGTCTTGGAATTGAATCTTAGTTGTGGAGCTTATTATTTGATTTATCCTTACAAATACCCATACCCGATCTTGAACTAGTGCTTGGTTTTTGATGATACTTGCTAGTAAGGCTAGAATTGGAGGAAATTTATTTTATCACTCTTTTAAAACCCCCAAATGCAAGGTTGATCTAGTTCTTGTCAAGTTGAGAGTTATATCCTATACCTACCAAAGCCATTATATAATTGTTCCACCATAAGCATTGCAGGTGCAATGAGTTGAGTTAGGATTCCTTTCTCTCAAAAGTTTTAATTTTGAGCAATGATCATGTCCTTGATTATCGTATCTCTTATTTGCTAGCCTCGTCAATATTCGGTAATGAGAGTTTTTCATTGGAACAACTCATATGATCTACCGGATTCCAAAACCCGAACCCGAATTTATCTTATTTTATTATCTTTTCCTTGAACACAACCCATTATCAGAAGATTTGTTCTCTTTCTGGGCGAAGTTTGAATAAAATATAATCTGAGAAGAGAGCCAGGAAGGAGTACAAAAAGATTGAACCGGAACCGAGCTGGGGAGACCCCAGGCCGGCCGGCCTGGACTCCTTGAGCCGGCCTGCCTAGCACCCTCCTGCTGCGGTTCGAGCTCCGAAAAATTGTGGAGTTTCCTCGGTGTTTTATTTGTCTATTTGCATGAGGAATTGTTCAAGGGAGGTTTGGAGAAGAGAAGGAAAATTCAAGAAAGAAAGAAAAAGAAAGAAAGAAAGAAGAAGAAAACAAAAAAATATATACATAAATATGAGGAAAAGTAAGAAAGGAGAAAAATGCAATAAAAGAGGGAGAGTTCTGTAGTTGGAAGAATAAGAGAAGTGCAAAGGAAGACCGCCTTATTGTTGAGAACAAATCTTTTTTTTCAACCATGTGCAATCCGACAACAAGGACATCGCTTGTGCCTTGAAGTCAATTTTGATATGCCCTTGCACGTGTCCACCATTCTAAATCTTCTTATCTTTGAAACCCCTCACATTATGGTAACATTCTCATGATCATTGGCTTGGAAGGTGAGCAACCGTTAGAAAGTTTTCTTAATTTGACAATATGTGTATTTACTTTGCTAGCCCTACCTACAACTCCACTTATACTTGAGAGACTTATGTGGTGAGATGAGAGTTTACAAACCCAATAGGATAGCCACTTATACTTGAGTTGTGAGTTGAGAGCTTGCATAGTAGGATAGCCACTTATATTGAGAGACTTGAAAGGACTTGTGCAAGAACTTTGGTCTAACTCTTGTTGCAGGGAGATTGTTTTCAAAACCTACGAAAAACCTCCAAGGAAAGCAAGAAAGTAAGTGTTGTTGATTTTCGAGATTTCTAGCTAAAGGTAATAGGTTGTGGAGTAATGTTTTGGATAGATTTTTGAACGCCCATACTTTGATTATCCTCGTCGCTCCGCTGACATTTACTTGAAGATCTTTGGTTAGACTTGTTTGCTTAAGTATGTTTTACAGAGCAAGAGCTTTTGTGCAATCCCGTTGGAAGAATTTAATAGCTTGATTTACTTGAGGACGAGCAAAAGCTAAGCATGGGGGGATTGCTGACGGTCGTTATTGGTACACTTTTAGGGCAGATTTGGCATTGGTTTTGGACTAATTCTTATACTAACCCGCCACTTGACACCTAAAATAACCCCATTTTCGAGTATGTGTTGTATTTTGGACTATGTTGTGAATTTGCAGGAAATATGACATATTTGGCGGAGTTTGACGTGGACCAAAGTACCTACATGGATAAGGATTGAGGAGGAGAGCCAGCACGCGAAAGATGGAGAGCAGAGGAGTCAGAAGGACACCAGGCCAGCCGGCCTAGAGGCTCTAGGCCGGCTGGCCTAGCCCTTTCCGAAGCCCGTTCGTGCTCCCCTTTCTTCAGCGCGAAGTAAATGCAAACCTAAGGGTTCAAGCCGTCGACATCCATCAAATACCTATATAAACACCCCCGAGGACGTCGTCAAGGAGAGAGCCATCGAGGAGATTAGATCTAAAGCCATCATTGGAGAGAAACACAAGGAGGAGACGCCGCCAGAGGTCCTACCCATTGTCTGGACGCCGTCTCAAGTTGGAGGACAGCGAGGAGCTCATCCTCGCCGGAGGCTTCCACACCATGAATCGCGACGTCATGCTTAGCTTCATGGGGTAAAGTCCTCGTTTGTCCATGGGGTTGTAAGGAGATCTTGATTTGTAATTGCCGAATCCTTTTGTGAGATCAATCTATCATGTTCTTAGTTGATGGTGCTTTTCATCCTAATAGCCGGCCGGCAGCTCTATGGGTATGCATCACTCATTACTTCGCATATCTAGATCGCATCAACGATTCGTGCTCCTATAGCTCGATAGGTGAGTACCCTTGTGTAGTGATAGTATGCGGGAGGGAAGGTGTTGAGTTTGGTTCACATCTTATTGATAGATAAGATTGGTTTTGTCTTGCTTGGCGATTACATCTCATAGTGATCCTAGACCCTATGGGCAAATGTTTTCATACCTTATGTACTCCTCTCTACCGTTCGTGACATTGATTAGGTTAGATTGTTCTTAGATTCATATGTCGCTATTCAATCAAAAGAACTCTCTTGCTAACATCATTAGTGCTAGGTTAAGCATAGAAATCCCTTGTTCCGTGGATTGATAAACTTTGGGGGAATACTTCAAGCGAAAAGCTACAACCGATTCGTGCGCTTGCGGTTCGTAATTGGCGTGCCTAAGGGCCGTCAACAACAAGCATAGCATGATACATGTATCCAAATTCCAAGCTTGATGACAATGGAATATAGACACTTTATTATCATTTGGCTGAAAAGCCGACATCAGTACATTGAAAGGACTGACTTTTATTGACTCTTAACAACTCCTAAAAACTTTTTAAGGGTAAAAACGCCGCAAGTGCTCAATGTTCCAAGCATTGGGCACCTCTGTTCCGTCTTCCCGCTGTAGCTGATAAGTACCCGGGCCGATGACCCTTGATACTATGAAGGGGCCTTCCCAAGGCGAAGATAGCTTGTGTTGATCTTTTGTGCTCTGAATTCTCCGGAGGACTAGGTCACCGATGTTGAATGACCTTGCTTGGACGTTTTGGTCGTGATACCTCCTGAGTTCTTGTTGGTACTTGGTTGTCCTGATCAATGCGGCTAGCCTCGCTTCTTCTAGCATGTCCACATCTTCTACTCTACTCTGCTCTACTGCTTCCTCCGAGTAGTTTTGGACTCTTGGAGCATCGTACTCGATGTCCACCGGGAGTACTGCTTCTGAGCCGTAGACCAGGAAGAAAGGTGATTGCCCCGTCGCGCGGCTGGGCTGGGTTCTGAGCCCCATACCATGGCTGGCAACTCTTGCACCCACTTACCGCTGTACTTTTTGAGCGGTTCATAGAGCCTTGGCTTGAGTCCTTGGTGTATGAGACTGTTAGCTCTCTCAACTTGTCCATTGGCATGTGGGTGCGCCACCGATGCATAGCGAACTTCAATTCCCAGGTTGTCGCAAAAGTCAAAGAACTTGCTCCCTGTGAATTCAGAGCCAAGATCAGTGATAATGCGATGCGGGATGCCGAAGCGGTGAGCAATGTCCTGGATAAACTTGGCTGCCTTTGATGTTGGAGCATTGACTAGCAGCTTGACTTCAATTCACTTTGCGGGCTTGTCGATCCCTACGTAGAGATACCGGAATCCACCTGGCGCAATCTTGAGTGGTCCAACCATATCAAGCCCCTCAGCATGCAAAGGGCCAAGAGGGTGGTATGGTGTTGAGGACAGTTGCGGGTATGTGAGCTTGCCGGGCAAAGAATTGGCAGCCTTGGCACGTCTTCACGATTTCTTCTGCATCGGCCACTGCGGATGGCCAATAGTACTCGGACCGGAAGGCCTTGCCAACGATCGTGCGGTGGGCAGTGTGGTTGCCACAGATTCCACCATGAATTTCTTCAAGGATCTCCCATCCGACTTCTGGAGGGACGCACTTCATCAAGACTCCAGATGATGCGCTGCATCGAAAGAGGGTGGAGCCGACTACTACGTAGTGGTTGCTTCGCCTGATGACTTGCTTGGCTTCCACCTTATCTTCAGGCTCTTTCTGGTGTAGGATGTACTCGATGAAGGGCTTTGTCCACTCGGGTGTAATCACCATGACTTGCTGATGAGGGGTGTTGTAGTCGGCTGTACTTCCTACTCTCTGATGGATGGTTATAACAGCTCATGGACGAAAACGCCACCCGGTACTTGCGCTCGTTGGGTGGAAAGTGCATCAGCAGCCATGTTGTTGTCCCTAAGGACGTGATGAAATTCGAGTCCATGGAAGTGCTTCTCGAGTTTGTAGACCTCCATGCATTATGCGTCCATGTTCTCCTTGGTGCAGTCCCAATCTTTGTTAACCTGGTTGATGACCACTAAGAAGTCGCCGTAGACCACCATGTGCTTGATGCCAAGGGAAGCGGCCTGGCGTAGCTCGTGCAGTAGAACTTCGTATTCGGCTTCATTGTTGGTGGCCTTCCAGAGGATCTGGAGCACATACTTGAGTTGATCGCCTTTTGGATATATGAATAGTACTCCTGCACCGGCTCCTTCAAGCTTCATTTACCGGTCGAAGTACATGATCTAATGCTCGAGTGGTTCTTCTGGCAACGCTTGTTGTATTTTTGTCCAGTCAGCAATGAAATCCACTAGGGCTTGCGACTTGATGGTAGCACGTGGGACGAAGTCGATGGCATGAGAGCCCAGCTCGACTGCCAATTTGGAAATTCTTCTTGTCGCGTCCCGGTTGTGGAGAATGTCACCGATTGGGAAGGAGGTGACTACAACAACCTGCAGTGAGCGTTGAAGTAGTGGCGTAGCTTGTGAAATGTCATCAAGACAGCATATAATAGCTTCTCGACCTGGGGTAGCGTACTTTTGATTCTGTAAGCACCTCGCTGATGAAGTAGACTGGCTGCGGTACTTTATATACATGGCCGGGTTCCTCCTGCTCGACTACAATGGCAGTGCTCACCACATGGGTTGTGGCTACAATGTAGAGGAGCAGTGGTTCCTGATCAGCTGGTGCAGTAAGTATCGGTGGTGTCTGGAGGAATTTCTTGAGGTCTTCAAACGCCACATCAGCTTCTGCAGTCCATTGAATCCACAGGGAACATGTGTGTACTAGTGAAGAGTTAAGAACGACCAAGGACAAGAGAAGGAATACAAGTGCAGAGGATAGAGAGGGTAGCTCGGGATTCTGGATAGCAAAAGGATAGATCAGACTTATATTATAGTACTTGTTTCGGGACACTAAACCGTCCTAGCATTAGAAAGGGATGAGAAGGGAACTAGGCAAGCAAGCAATGGTCCTACTGTACTCTAGTATTGCTCACGTGGTGGACTATGTAGGCCTTCAGGGCTGTCACCACCTGGGGCTACCACTACAAATCTGTGGCACTAGGTGCACTCCAAGGTATTCAAAGGACTAGACATCCATCCACTCAAATAAATACTATCCTAGTTTCATGACGACTAGGACACCTATCACAGTAACGAGCCCACAAGCAAAATATAATAAAGTTGACCTTTATTCAATAAAAGTAATGCCAGAATTACCTAAGCAGATCTGGATGTACTCGAGGAGAGCGCACCCGCCGAGGCACAAGAAGAAGAGAGGAAGCCGACATCTCCGGCTTCTCCCAGACTCTCGCCTCACCCATAACTATATCTAAGTACTCAATTGGATCTGACTTTGCTTGAGCTCTTCACTTTTCTATGTGTTGAATGAGGGCGTGGAGCCCTCTATTTATAGTGTGGAGGAGACTTGGGGATGTGGAGATCCTCCCCATGATCCTAGGGAATATTCCTCCTCCAATAGCTCTTCTTGCGACACCTGGCCAGGAAACCGACCTCCCACAGGCGGTGGGAGCGCCAGACTCGCGCCCACCTACCTTTTTGGATTGGTGGGGGCGAAAACCCACCAAAACCATGAAGAACCAAGGGAAAACCGAGTGGAGGAAGGAAAAACCGGTAGAAAACCACGGCCATCTCTCTTCTACGTGAGGCGGTGGAGCAAAACCTGGCCAAAACTAACAAAACCGGCCGATCCAGCAGTCATCCGCCACGTGAACTGCACCAGGCCTATGCGCAACCACAAAAACTGGCCCTCAGGCCACTCCCTGTGCGCCAGCTTTCCCGCGCGTGCGGCGCTCTCACGCGCTCGGCATCGCCCGTGGCTGCCAGCTGGGCCCCGCGGCTGGCTCCTCCGCGGGAAGCCATGGGTGCCTGTGCGTAGTGGGTTGCGGCCCACCTGGGCCCCGCCTGGGCCGGCACCAAGCGCCAAGCTGCTTTACTATGTCAGATGTCAGCAATCATCAGCGCTGCATAATAAATTGGGATTTTCATATCTTTTTCTGCCGAGCTCCATAATATATAATAATATATCCATTTCGATCGTCTCGACGAGCTCTACACAATGATGCACTCCAAATTGGCTTTTGAGACATTTTGTGATAATGATATATTTGGGTCCATCTCAAACCCATTGTCATTTTGGGCATTTCCTGCAAAACAAGTCAAATCACCAACACTCGCGGAATTCATTAGTATTAAACCCTATTACTATGTTTGGTGTTTATATTCGATATATTTTCTGTAGGAATTGACGGTCGAAAGTGGTACTAATGACCGTCAACAAGCTCCCCCACACTTAATCTTTACTCGCCCTCGAGTAAAGTTTAATGACTAAGGTGGAACATCATGATCTCTTTTGATATGATGCAAGCATATAAGTTATTCCAAGACATACCTGTACTTGTGAATTTTGAAGTGTCTATCATGTCATCTTGGATGGTTGAGAAATGGAATAGCCTTGATTCGATTAATCTCCACTCTTCTGGTAAGCAACTTGGGTTTTGTTAGATTTTCAAAAACAAAACCTTACCTAGCTCCTCGAATGATTCTCTCAGATCACTCAATGTGTATATTCCTCACCAAGGCATTTCTTTGCCTCCTTTCACCCTACTTCTAAAAAGGCTTATGTGGAGCTCATGGTAGGGGTAAGGATAAAGCATACTTGTATCACATATATTGCAAAGTCAAAGAGTGGATCCAAGAAGAAAACTATTCATACAATCTGATCAAGATGTGCATGTGTGTGGTAAAGTGGAAGGTGTATGGGAACTCCCTTTTTTTATGATCTCTCTCCTTTGAATTTATTTTGAGAACATGGCTATCTCCTTTTTTTTCTTCTCTTTTTTTGACGCTCAATGCTTTTATGAGCATGTATATTTTTCTTGGACTTTCATGTGTCCAAAATATTTTTCTATAGCCCATGTCTCTTTTGCAAAGGATCTTTAGAGAGAGATTCATAAAACATATGGAGCATTTATTTTGCGGATGAATGAATGTTGCTAACTTCCAGTGTAGAAGTTTAGCATATGTATGTGGAGTGTACGTGATCTTGATCAAGAAAGCATGAAGAGCATCTTACAAGGGTCACAACAATTTGACAAAGCTCAATGCAATTACAAGCAGCATATGTATAAGGTTTTCAATGTGAGCAACATGTGGCTTTGGTAGGAATAGAATATCATTGAGGAGCTTTACAAGGCTATTGATTTTAAACTTTTGCAAAAAAAAACAACCCAAGTACTTAATACAGAAAGAGCAAGACTCCTCTTATCATACCATATCTCATTCGTCAACCATTTAGATAGCATGCTTTCCTAAACATATATGTTCACAAGTGACAGATATAGAGCAAGAAACAAAGAATATGCAAGCCAGTCAAGGATGAGCATATAAACCAAAGGAGCAACAAATTCATTTGAGTTTAATTTTGATGATTATATCAAGACTATTTTAAACTCATGAATGAGAGAGAGTGAGGGATTGGCATGCAAACCATCGCATTGGATGAAATGGGAGACGTGATGTACCAGAGGCCCTCTGATTGACAAAGAAATCGTTCGAGCTCCTCTGGTGCTCGACCGTCATGATCTTTTTCATGTCAGTCCATGCGATGTTGTGCAGCGTAATTGTGGGTGGTCTTGAATGTGTGAACATCAAGAAGCCTGAGGGACCCCCACACTTGATTTTGTACCTACATTTATTCAGAACAAGATGGAAAGAAAGGCCTTACAAACTAGGGAGCCTGATCTTTATTGGAATTCAAATATTTTTGGTGTTTTTAAGTTTTACAAATTTTTATGGATTTTATTTTTTATTATATTTGCTTTCATGGCATACAAATCTTGCAAGGTAACTTAGCAGGGAGATTAAAGGAGAATAAATACACAGAGTGTTTTGGATACTTCCCTGGCAAAATTACCCCAAGCTTTGATCTTGCAAGTGAATGCAAGATTTCAGCTTAAGAGTACCAAAAGATTTGTCCACTGTTTATCCTACTTCATCGTGCAAATTTCTTCCATGTGACTAAAGGTGTTGAAATGTTGAAGTTATGCTCGCCATCCTTTAGTCATCCTTCATCCCTGCAAAAAAGTTAGCGGACAACAAATACCTGAAGGACTATAAAGAATAAATCATTGTTGCCATCCGGTCAGTTGTTCACATTCACGCTTAAAAATAAGATTGGTCCTTAACATGTTAAGCACAGATTCTGTTTGCCATTATTTTAATATTTCTTTTCAAGTGTTCTTTTTTTCAAATTTTATTTTCATCACTTTCCTTTAAGCAAAACTCAAACAAGGCTGAATTTAAATTGCATCAACATAATCACAAGGGGGGTTTACAATATACTCACGGTGAACCTTCGAAAGGGTGATTTACCTCCTTGTATGTTGTGCAAAATTTGTTGCAGTGCATCCAATGCCTTGGTTTGTCTCCAATTTGAATCAAGCTTGATGACTTACCCGCTCAAATTTGAGAATGCTCCTGCAGGGGTTAGTCCATACATGCATCCAATATCTATGGAAGCATTACTCCAAGGTTCATTAATCAAACTTGACACCATGTCAAATTTAATTAAAGCAGGTTACTTAACCTAAGCACCATGCTTAAATTAAAAGGCCTATGAATGCACCTATAGTTTGCATTCAAACCAGAGCATACGAGAATAGATAAAGGAAGCATGAGAAACTGACCAAGCATTTTTCAAATGGAGACGAACATGAGTCAGTACATAAATGGTGAACTTCGGGTTACCTCCCGGAAGGGCTTTGTTTAAATTCAAAAGCAAGACATTCCACTTACCTTAGTGTACTTACCGCTGGTGATTAGTTGATGACGTGTTTAGAATTTCCATCGCGGTAGTTCCTTGGATCTTGATGACATCATTAACGGTGACGTGGTCACTCGTGGATAGCATGTGTGCGCTAAATTGTTGGGATGCCCCCAACAGGTAGTGCATATTGCGGCAAAACACGAGCATTCAACAAACACCTTTTTTCATGAAAGCGTGCACAAGAACCAAGGATGCAAGCCAAGGTGAAACCATGAGGCATATGGGGATTACCGAGGTGAAACGACGTTGTGGCCTGCACACCCTTATGTCTTAATCCCGCTGAGCCTCACCGACTATTTTTTTTTGTTTTTTTAAATGCAATCATGGTTGGGAAACAAATATGCCAACTAACTTAAAATGCATGAACAAAACAAATATGCTGCGAGATTGGAAATCCAAATGAGGGTAAAACAAAACATGATATGCAATTTGCAAGAAACTCGAGGCCTGGCGTTTCTCAAAGCGCAAACTAATCAACCTTTTGATCTAAATGACGTGGTGGGGGTCAGTTCCATTTAACCCTATTGATCGGTCTACCAACCACATTTGGCAATTAACCGACCCTACAGGGGCTGCAATGAGTTGGACTAGGAACCCGAATAGATAGGTGTTGATGTCCAAAAAGTTAGGCGTTGACTTTAGGAAATTAACACTGTGGCCTGGAAGATTTGCTTGAACTTCAGTGCAGGTCCAAAATCTTGAGGTTCGTGGCATGCCAGTCAATTTGACCTGAAATTGGCAAGGTAGAGTTTAATTAGTAAACCAAAAGGAACTCATCGGCTAAAGCCCCGATTCGTTCCAGCAAACGGATCAACATAGAAAGAAGTCCAATGCAAGCATGAACCATCGGTCTTGAGTCCGATTCGTGATGATATGAAATATATTGAAACAAGCCATCGACTACGAAAGCTAAATCGGAGATAAACCTAACTTAAACTCATTTTTTATTATGCATGTCTCCAAAGGCATTAAATAAACTGAATCTCGTGTCACTAACAATCAGATCGATTTCAAGACAGCGTTGCTAGCAGGGCACTGATTTAGCTTATTTACTCCGATAGATCAATGTATATCAAAGAACTTGTTTAAACCAGATTTATTTGTAACTTGATAATTAAATCTAAATCAGCTATATAAATGATATGAACAAATCTATTATAAAGCTTAGAAGGCGATAAAACAAATAGATCTTTAAACTGATGTAAGCCGATAAGATAGAAGCAACAAAATACGGTAAAGGGTGAGCAATCTAAACGAAGAAGAGCGATACACTTCAATCTAAAGCTTAGAACAATTCGATAAATTGGTGAAATATATAGACAAAGAAGGGCGATATGCCTCAATCTAAAGCCTAAGATAACTTGGTAGATGTCGCACTTACAGGAAAACCAGAGGTCAAGATGAAGCAGCCCTACTTGCTGAAGAACTCGACGAAAAGGGTTTGTTGGCACGAGGGCCGAAAGTTGTGTTTGTATTGATGGTTGTGTGAACGTTCTTTACAATGGCGTAGGGTTTATATTTATACCTGGAAATCTAGCTAATCCTTGTTGAATACGACTCTATCTCTAATTTATTTAAAGCAAACTAATCTAAACTACCAAAAGTATTACAACTGCCACAAAATCAGGCCCTGTAGAAGCTTCTAAACACATCCACCCTCCAGAGTCATAAACGCTTCGGCCTTCTCATCCTCGTGTCCATCCAGGACTCCATCGGACAACTCCCGATCGGAATCAGAGATCCTCAAATCAGAATCGGTCTCGGCTTCAGCCTTTGCTTCCTGGTGTTTGTAAAAATAATATTCCTTTCACTCCAGCTGAGTCAAAATCTGGTGTCAACAATAGGTGATGAAAGACTTTACCACCCACCTAGACTAGGCACAGTGCCCGAATACTGTTCAAAGCCGAGGAGCCACTCATTCAAAAAGAAGGCACTTGAGTTTTTACAATTCAAATCAAATATGCCCCCAATTTTGGGATAAAATATCATTTTGTTCCAAAATTCTCCAAGCCATAATGACCTCTATAGTGAACAGTTTATAGAAACATGTGTCCCCTCACTGTTGCAACCCTTGATTCTCACGTGAGTGCAGTGCCTCGGTCTTC
Organism: Alloteropsis semialata; assembly: GCA_004135705.1. NCBI lineage: Eukaryota > Viridiplantae > Streptophyta > Magnoliopsida > Poales > Poaceae > Alloteropsis > Alloteropsis semialata. Next base: position 33,534,628 of record CM014277.1, read on the forward strand.
GGACGGTTACTTCCCTCGTAAGTCCTATAAATACCAGACCGAACCGTCATCTTCTTCCTCCCGTTCACCGGTCAAGGTGGAAGGGGTCGTCGATATTCCGCTCGAGGAGTTCATCAAGAACCACAACGGCCTCGGCACGTTCACGCAGATTGACATCATCGATGTCATCGACTTTGATGACACCGACTCTGACTCCGACTCGGATGGCGACGACCCGCAGCCCCTGCTCGTGCCGGCAATGCTTGTTGACGACTATTAAGTCATGAAAATCTTGTGTCGCCAACGTGCTGGAATAAAATAATTTACCCATGATCTGTAGTTTTGTGTTTCAAATAACTCCCACATGTACCTAGAGTTTGTTTGTATGCAGAGGTTTTATAGGAAAAGGAGGACGTGTTAGGGTTTTCTAGGCCATCGCCCGACCTACCTAGGTCAGCCGACCCTGGCCCAGGCCTGTGAGGCCCCATCTTCGGCCATGCAGAGAAAACACAGAACATGACTTCAAATGTCGTTGAGTCAAGATAAAGTGCATCCTAGGGTGATAAAAGAAGATAAGGAGATGGCATGGATTGATGGGCCCACAATAAAATCAAGAGTTACTCAACGAATTCGTACCCATCTACTCCAGCCATCAGGACCCACAGGCTAGTCACCTTGCAAACGATAACGACGAGGCGAGCCAGGACCAGGTTGGCCGACCTGGCCACGTCGGCCGATCCGGTCTAGCGGACGTTGCGCCTCATCCTTCTCCCACCATCTCCACCGCCTCCAGGATGACATCTGCACCATGCATTCCTTCAGTCGGTGGATCCTAAGGTCGGGCGAAGTCTCTAGATTGGCCGACCCCAGGGTAGGCCCCCCCGGCCTCAACCGCCTTGTACCAGCCCCAAACCGCCTCCTAATGCTATAAATAGATGCTAGTGCCCTCTGTTCAGAACACATGAGAAAAGAGAGCTCCCATTGTATAAGAGTTAGGCTTAGTCTAGTAGTGAAGTAGTTCTAGTAGCAGATCTTCTAAACGGTCACCGTTGAAGTCTTGGTAAGCTTAAATTTTAGTCTTGTACTACTTATCTTATCTTACTTGTAAGACTTTGAGATTTAATGGAAATACCTTCTCTCTTATGTTATATGCATCAGTTTTGCCTTACTTGTTTAGTATATAAGATATATGCCTTGCACCTTAGTTCAGCTGATGCATGTTATGGTATTGGCTCAATGTGCCGAAAGGTTGCTCTGTTTATGTGTACAATAGACAGGGTTGTATTTTATATTGCAAGCATGGTGTTTGGAATATGGAATATCATTGGGGGTTTCACTACCCCCACGGATTAGTAGAGGTAGACGATAGGTGGTGACAGCCCTGTCTGTCCTTTGTAATCCTCCACGTTCGGGAGATGATGTTAGGCCTTTATGATAAGAAGTCCTCATGTCGTCCCTTGATGAGGGAACCATTGGACACCTCGATATGCCCTCTAAATGTATCCCTTTACTAAGCTTGTATAGTGTATAATCTTGTATGCTTAAGACTCATGAGTGAGAAGTAAATAGATTCCCTTGTCCTCTTCTAGGATCTTCATTATAACTAAGTTTTATATATTCTGAGCAGTGAATCTTCTTTGTGTCACACTACCCCCATTATCAATGTTTACCCCTTGCTAGACTTTGGTATATTAATAGTGTTATGATTGAGTACAATGGATAACTACTCTATTCAACCACCGCTTTCCCTGTGGATTCGATACCTTGAATACTTTCAGGTGAAAGCTACAACGGTATCTGTGCGCTTGCGGATTTATCTGTGATCGTAAGAAATACCAACAAGCTTTCTGGCGCTGTTGCTGGGAAGTAGCAATGGTTGAAGAGTGTTGTTAACGCATTTGCTCAATTAATAGCATGATTAATTACCACTGCTCTGGCAGGGTTACCTTTGCTCTGTTTCTCTTTGATGTGGAATAGGGTAGTGTACGACTGGTCTTGAACTGCCAATGAACTTCATCGACAACCCGAGATTATCGGGATGAGAACACGATCTGGCATTGTATCCTCTTAGATAATCTTATCGGCAGCAACTCCAGTTGCTTCCGCACCAATAACAACAAGTGTTACTGCCAAAAGAACGATTCACAACTTCTCGATTCCCTCTAGTTCGCACATCAGGCCCAGAGCTGATAAAAGACACCGCGTTCGATCTTAGGCTAGCATCTATCAAATTGGCACATGCCAGCCCATTATATGGGAAGACCAACGTGAACGGACCCAAGGCCAAGGCTAAACACCAAGGCCTACATGATCCCGTCTGAAGAATACAACAGGTATGGCAATACAAACCATCTTCGAATGCTACATAAAGACAAAATTTATGAGGGAAACGTCCTTACTCGATGGACGTAAACTGATGAGTCCTCGCTGACAAGTAAATCAGTATGGATCTCCTATTTATTTCTCATTACATTTTGAATTCCAATCTCTGCATATCACATTTTGCATTGATGCTAAAACAAACTTTAATAAAGTGTGGGCTTGAACCATGCAACGTTGGATTCCCTTCTCTCCCCTGATCCCTCCTGCGTGAAATCGGGCAGTTCATTTGTGTGCCCGGTCCACTTTTCCTGGTGCAAAGCACTCTCGCATGCAGTGGCAGTGGGTCGTTGCCCGACCCAGCGCCTGCACCGATGCGTTGCATTCAAGCCCCCCTGCACCTAGACAGCAGAACATGGCACGCCATTCAACGCTCGAGTAAAAGAGCTGCAGCAACACGTCGGCCTGCCAGCTAAGTCACCCGACCCCTCCTGCCGTTCGCTGCGTAGCATTTGTCATGCTCTGAATCGATGCCTGTCTGGGCAGCGCGCCAGCCAAGGCAAGGCCTAATCGGCACTAAAGCCTGATCAGCCGACCCCAACAGTCACCAGACGCCGCCCTGGCATTTTTATAGAGCATTCAAGCGGCGTCATAATCACCTACCTGAGCTGCTCCTTGCCATCAAAGCTGACCGGTTTCTGAGCCACAGCCAGGTCAGCTGACCCCACCCCGTCGGCCGACCCTGGGCTGCCTTGGCTCTATAAAAGCCGGCGACCAGGCCTTCCTCTCTCGCCTCTCTCTGAGCTGCTGCATGCCCTCGGCTCTCTCTCCCTCCATTTTTCCCTGAGTGCTCATCTTTAGCCCGCTCAAAAAAAAAGAAAAGTGTAAAAAAATGTTGTCCTTCTGCTGAATGGTTGTGAGTTTAGGTAAAGAACGAGTTGTGGAGGTTCTCAACCCCGCAAGAACGATCGTTGTGGTGGCAACCAAGCCCCGCAAGAACGACTGACTCTTGGACGACTAACTCACTGACGCTGACCCTCTTGCTCTTTAGTTTACGTGTCATTTTTTATTGTACTGTAGGAATCATGAACATCGTCCATGGATTCGTAAAGAAGACGAAGAAGATAAAGGATTCAAGTTCAAGGCAAAGCCAGCATTTCGGGAGCACCGAGCTGATCTCCTCCAGCACAGAAATCATCGGCTCAGCTGGTGGCTCCAAAGAAAGGCGAAGCAGCCAACACTCCATGGAGATATCCGAGGACCAGTACTACTACACCGGCACCGGCGCCACATTCGCAGGCGGTGGTGGTGGCGGCAATGGGAGTGGGAATGGCGGCAGCTCCTGCAGCAACAACAATGAAGACGACAACTGCCCATCATTCATCTCCGATGACCAACTCGACCAAGAAGAAGGGTATGAATGAGAAGCATATCAAATCTCCTAAACCGCACTTCTGAGCACACACGTGTGTTCACAAGTGAATTCATGGAGAATTTAGATATGGCTACTAATTTTGAAAATGTTTGGGGTGCCGTGAGTAGGTCAGGTTTCGCTCACACACTAGAGTACAGTAGGACCATTGCTTGCTTGCCTAGTTCTCTTCTCATCCCTTTCTGAGGCTAAGATGGTTTAGCGTCCCGAAACAAGCACTATAATATAAGTCTGATCTATCCTCTCTATCCTCTATCCTCTACACTTGTATTCCTTCTCTTGTCCTTGGTCCTTCTTAACTCTTCACCAGTACACACACGTTCCCTGTGAATTCGATACTCTGGAATACTCTCGAGTGAAAGCTACATCGGTATCCGTATGCTTACGGATTTATCTGTGGTCGTATAAAATGCCAACAAGCTTTCTGGCGCCGTTGCTGGGGAACGGTTGTTGTACTAGTGTCGAACTGAGTTCACCCATGTATCCCCATCCATACCATCACATCATTTCATTTATCTTTACCATTCATTTTCATCACTACCCATCCATCTTTCACATAAAAAAACTAGCAAGAGCATGTTCTTCGGTTAAGTCCTCCCTCGGGTATTTTTGGTCGCTTACCATTATAGGTTGAAACTGAATAGAATGATGGATCTACGATGCTTAAGAACATGAGAGCTACATCAATTGTAACACCTTGGTAAATTTTGGCGATGGAACAAAATTTGAAGGAGGCCAACACACACGTGCCCCAAGGAGGAGCTTCTGTGGCAGCCTCCCTGGAGCGACGGGTGTCCATGGGAGCGCTTGGAGACGAAGACCATCGTCTTCGCGTCCTTCTTCGAGCGTGGATTCAGATTGCCAACGGGGGACTTCTTCCGGGGTCTGCTGTATTACTATGGTATTGAGCTTACCCATCTGAATCCCACCTCGATTCTTGCAATCTTAGTCTTCATTCATCTCTGTGAGGCCCTTCTGGGAATCCCGCATTTCAACTTGTGGCGGTGGTTGTACTTGGAGAGGATGCTGGCAAGGGACCGACTGGGATAACTGGCGGAGCGGGGTTTTCCTTGAGGCCTGGCATGTCCAAGAAGTATTTCGTGTTGGACATGAATGATTCCAACAAGGGATGGCGATCAGATTGGTTTTATATCGTGAATCATCCCCCAGCCCTGCCAACCCGAAGAAAATTACTGACTAGGAGTCCCTTCCCGAGGGCAAGGACCTGCAGGAAGTTGAAGAGCTGTTGCAGCTGATAGCCGAGGTGAAGGAGAGGAAGTTGACTGCAGCAGCCATCATTATCTCCTTCGTCCGGTGCCTGACGCAACCGATCAAGTACCGGGTTCACCCTGGGTATGAGTTCTTGGGTGCCAATGATCCGACTCGGGAGCAGGTCTGGTCCGTGTCAATCCCTGAGACCAAGGAGAGGGTCTCGAGCTTTATGCGAGGGGAGATCTACAACCAGGGTGCGCCCGTGTCCTCCTCATTGCATAATCTGCCGTGCCGGTAAGTATTTGATTCCCGTACGACTTTTGTAACCTGATGTTGGATCTGTGGTATGCGAATCTGAATCGCCATGTTTATTGTTCTGCAGGAACATTCAGCGAAATATTTTTGCCCAGCTCTGTTGCCTGAGGGTAGCGTTCGGCTAGAGAAGCTTATGACGGCGGAGGTGGCATCCTGGATGCCTCGAGTGGTGGATGAGGAGCCAGCCGAATGGGAGGCTAGCGACTTGATTCTGGTTCCCCTGGAGGAGTTAGAAGACGATCAGGTGACTCTGGCGGCTGTTATTGGTGCAGGGAAGCTGAAGCACACAGCTGTGCGCAAGTGACGATGTCAAGGTCGTCGAGGGCGACTGGTGGGGGCTCGTCTCCGAGGCAAGTGCAAGCAGGCAGAGTCCAAGGCGAAGAGGAAGAGGAGACTGATATCCTAGGTGAGCGAAGCCAAGGAGGAAGCCGATGGGTCCCCCTCGAGCCCGAACTTGGGGCAATCGCCCCGAACCAACGCTGGTGGTCAGGGGACCTTGTACGTGCAGCCGCCGGAACAGCCACAGTTGCTACTAGGCCCGTTTCAACGCCGCCCATGCTTCTGAAGAGGGTCGAATTCAAGCGCCCTCGGAAGAGCGGGTAAGTTGCTTGATATGCCTTGACTGTTGCCTAGTTCGTTGTATTTATGTTGTGCCTGCTCTGAGTGCAGGCTCAGGAGTCATGGAGGTGGGGCCGGCCTGATGCCGCTCCCGGGGTTAGGTGACAAGGCGACATTGGTTCAGCCATCTATCACAGCCACGGGGCCTGGGACCGACGTCGAAGAAGCCCTGCCAGAATGGAGGCCAAGTAGCTCCGTGGCCGAGGACCAGGCGCGGCCAACGAGTCCATCGCAGATCTCTGAGGAGGCCAGTCCCCCAGCCGCCGACAAGCAGGTGGTGCTGCCCGAGGCTGGTGGTGCGGGCGAGGATCCGGCAAGGTGACTGGTGTGGAAGACCCAATCGGTGGCCCTCCTCCACTGGAGGATGATGATGATCACCTTCTTGGGGAGCAGCTGAGCGCCAGGACTGGCACTGTCGTGGCGCCCAGGGTCAAAGCCGTTGTGACCGGGCTTAGAGCCGGGCCAAGTGCGTCAGTGTTGACTCCTGAGCGTGCTCTGGAGCTCGACATTGTCGACCACGAGGGCGAGCTTTGGAAGCTATAGAACGTGGCAGGCGTGCTGGATCGCGTGGTCAAGGTATGACATCTTGAGCTTCATGAGCGTTGCTGTACATGCAGCGGCTGACCGCTTTCTATTGTTGAGCAGGGTTTCACGGCTTGGTCTGTGAAGGACCTTCGCTTCAAGTAGCAGGCCCTCGAGGACCATCGGGCCTTGGCCAGGATGCGGGAGGAGCAAGTCCAGGACGCTAATGACGCCAAGGAGTACCAGATGAAGAGGGAACGGGAGATGGCCAACGTCGTCAAGCTCAACGAGGAGCTGATGAATGATATGAAGATCCTGTCAGAGGGTAGGTCCCTGCGATGCGCCAGATCCCCAAGCCAGGTAGTTTTGTGCTGATGGTCATTCCTTGCAGACGTAGAAAAGAAGGAGAAGGTTCTCCAAGGGAAGGTGGAGAATTTATTGGAAGCAAAGATCTACTATTAGGTGGGTTAAGTTTGGAGATGAAAACTCTAGTCTGTTTCAGGCAATGGCTACAATTGCTTTTAGAAGAAATTTCATTGCAGCTTTGCAATTGGAAGATGGAAGCACAGTTACTGATCATGCTCTGAAGGCTGGTGCTCTTTGGATTGCTTTCAAGGAAAGATTGGGGATCTCAGAATTCAGTGAAATGCTGTTTGATCTTAGTACTTTGATACAACCTGTTCATTTACCAGGGATGGATGCTCCATTCTCTAGGAAGGAAATTGATCAGACAGTAAAAGAAATGGCACCAGATCATGCTCCAGGTCCAGATGGATTTAATGGGTTCTTCATGAAAAAATGTTGGCACATTATTGCAGAGGATTTCTATAGACTATGTGATGCTTTTCACAATTGCTCAGTAAATTTGGAATGTATTAATGGATCCTTTATCACCTTGGTCCCCAAGAAAGATTCCCCCATCACAGTGAATGATTTCAGGCCCATTTCTTTGTTGAACTATTCCCTGAAGCTTTTGACTAAACTACTGGCAAATAGATTGCAAGAAGTTATCCTTCAGATTATACATGCCAATCAATATGGTTTCTTAAAGGGCAGAACTATACAGGACTGCCTCGCTTGGGCTTTCCAGTTT
>CM014277.1:33542187-33556793 GCA_004135705.1 Alloteropsis semialata
AAATTGAACATCAGGTCATTTTGGACATGCTTAAATATAAGGGATTCTCAGTTAAATGGATAAAGTGGATTGAAATGATCTTAACCTCAGGTTCCTCATCAGTTCTTCTCAATGGAGTACCAGGCAAGCCTTTCAAATGTAAAAGAGGGGTCAGGCAGGGGGATCCTCTTTCTCCTCTTTTATTTGTAATTGCTGCAGATCTCCTTCAATCAATTGTTAATGATGCAGCACGCAGACAAATTCTGGAGCATCCTCTAGGAGGCAGGTTTGGAGGGGACTTCCCCATCATCCAATATGCTGATGACACTTTGATAATTTTGCCAGCAGAGGAGCAGCAACTTATCAACCTTAAAACCATCCTGGACACTTATGCTTCCTCTACAGGACTGAAAGTTAATTTCTCCAAGTCAAGCCTGGTGCCTATTAATGTTGAGCCTGATGAAGCTACCTTTCTTGCTGCTGCTATAGGGTGTCAAGTTGCATCCATGCCTTTCACATACCTTGGCTTACCTCTAGGAACTACAAGGCCATCTATGACTGACTACCTGCCTCTCCTTAATCGAATAGAAAGAAGAATGATGGGAATCAACAAATTATTGACATATGCTGGCAGACTCATTATGGTCAACTCGGTCCTTTCCTCTTTGCCAACCTTTTATCTCTGCACTCTCAAATTGCCAGCTGGAGTGATTGATCAGATTGACAGATACAGAAAGCACTTTCTCTGGGACAAAGGGGATCTAACCAAGAAAGGAGGATGTCTGGTAGCTTGGAAAGAAGCCTGCAAGTCTAAGGAACAAGGTGGTCTGGGAATTATTGATCTCAAAACGCAAAACACTTCTCTCCTCTTGAAATCTCTCCACAAATTCTACAACCATGTAGACCTTCCATGGGTCTCCTTAACCTGGCGCTGTCTTTATTCCAATGGCATTGTCCCACACGCCAAGAGGCCGGTTGGTTCCTTTTGGTGGAGAGATGTGATGAGCCTTACAGATAACTTCTTCCAAATAGCTGCATGCAAAGTAAACAAAGGAAACTCAGTTTGTTTCTGGACTGATCTTTGGGATCTGGGAGTTCTACAGTTTAAGTTTCCCCAGCTGTTCTCTTTTGTCAGAACAAAGAGTGTGTCGGTAGCCAAGTTTCTTTCATCAGATGCATACAACAATTTCATCACCCCTCTGTCAGCTGAAGCATCCGATCAGTTAACTCACCTAGTAGGCCTCATAGAGAATATTTCAGCAGACATTGGCTTGGAAGATCATTGGTCTTACATATGGGGATCGCCGGACTTTAGTACTAAAAAAGCTTATACACAACTGAAGGGATCCCAACCAATTAGTCCTCTCTTCTCTTGGATGTGGAAATCTTGCTGCAGAGGGAGGCATAAATTTTTCTTCTGGCTCCTGCTTAGAGACAGACTAAACACAAGAAACATCTTGAGAAGAAAAAGAAGGTTTCTGGATGATTATAGCTGTGCCCTTTGCAATAGTGGCTCAGAAGAAACTTTGACACATCTTTTTTTCACATGCTCCTTTAGTCAATGGTGCTGGAGACTCATCAATGTTCACTGGGATCTGAACATGCTAAACTATGAGATGATCATCAAAGCTAGGAGAGCCTTCAATTCCAAAATTTTTCGAGAAATCATCATAGTGGCCAGCTGGGCTATTTGGACACATAGAAATGAGGTCATTTTTGACAGGAAGCCTTTATCCCTGAGGAGATGGAAGGCAATTTTCAGAGAAGAACTTCATCTAGTACTGCATAGAGCGAAACCTTCTCTGAAGTTGGAGTTAGAGAATTGGTTATGTAATCTAAGTTAATCTCCTTCTTCTTTTTGCTCTTGGGCCTGCGGCCTTGTAAAATGTAAATATTTATTTTTATAATAGAAAAAATCAGTAGGGGCCTCCCCTGCTGTTCGCATCAAAAAAGGGAAGGTGGAGAAGCTGGCTGGGGCCAAGCAGAAGCGTCTTAAGGCCGACTCCGAGCACTTGGTGGAAGCCAACCAACGCTTGAAGGACGAGCATGACCTGGCCATGCATGGTGAGCGCCGCTTATAGTGTTGACTGCTGTCTTCTATGACTGGAATACTTTGGAACTTCTTTTGCAGGCGTTCGATCCATGCTCCTGGAACTGTGGCAGGCAGCCGAGTTCAATGCCAATTTGCTGGTCCTTGCCGAGTCGAGCCTGGGGGCTTTGACACTGATTCAGCGGCTCCGAGCCGGGCCTACGCACGCGGCGCAGCTAGTGTAGGAGACCACAGTCGGCTGCGGTAGTCGGATCTTGGCGTTGATATGGGTGCACTTCCCATCGCTCGACCTTGCTCTGATCAGCGAAGGCCTTCCTGACGGGGTCTCCGACGAGCAGTTCGACGACCTAGTAGATGAGTGCGCGCCCTGGCGGAGGCTGTAGCGAAAGAGCTTCACCTGTAAAATAGTGGTTGTAGATGTAAACAGTACTTTATAATGTAATATAAGTAGGTCAGAATTCGATTTATTGGAGCACCGAGCACTGTGTTAGCTAAATGAAATGTGGACCCTTTTCCCTGCCGACCCAGGCTTTGCGTCGCCTGATCGGAAACTGCCTTGTGCCGTTTAAGCGCCCTTTCATCTCGCTGACCACTGCTCACGGAGAGGACGGCTTACCACTCAGCGATGCTTAGCTTGAAGGCTTACTCACTGCTAGCGCGCGGGTTGAGCGCGGAGCTCAGGGTTTCACGGTTGGGGACTCGGACCGGCCAGGTTAGCTCGGCTATCACCGGAGGGAACATAGGGTCGGGCAAGGACTTCGGAAGTTAGAGTCAGTGGGGACTCTCACTGTGGTCATGATAAGTTTAGTTGGGTCGGGTCCAGTCCCCGAGCATCAGCTTGGATGTCGGTTCAAATGTAAGCGTTGGGCCTTATGACCCAGAGTCATTGGCAAGGAAGAAGACACTTTTATTACTAATAACAGAGAAGAAATACATAGCTTTTTAGGACATCTAGGGGTAGAACTTTGTCAGGTGCTGGGAACACATTCGGGACGGGGTTGCCATTTGCCTACTGGAGGCGGTATGTTCCTGGCGAGACGACTTCCTTGATGATGAAGGGCCCTTCCCAGGGAGCCGACAACTTGTGCTTATCCTTGGAGGACATGACTCGGTGCAGCGCCAAGTCACCGACGTTGAGGGATCTTTCCTGGACGTTCTTGTCATGATACCATCAAACTTGTTGTTCATGTCTGGCATGTTGGATCAGTGCGGCGAGTTGGTGTTCTTCTACGCTGTCAATGTCGAACTGCCGACTTGTTTCTGCTTCTCCTTCCTCATAGTGCTGGATGCGCAGGGCATCTTTGGTGAGGTCGGCTGGTAGTATGGCTTCAGAGCCATACACCAAGAAGAATGGAGTGTAGCCTGTTGCTCGACTTTTCTGTGTCCGTAGGCCCCATATAAAGTGGGGTACTTCCACCGGCGGCGTGCTTGTTGAGGTCATCGTACATGGCCTTTTTGAGCGAGTCCTGGACCATTACATTGGCTCACTCGACCCGTCCATTGCACCTAGGGTGCGTTGAGGAAGAGTAGTAGACGTCAATGTAGTTATCTTGGCAGAAATCCCAAAATTCATGTCCTGTGAACTCGGATCCTAGGTCGGTGACTATGCAGTTCGAAACGCCGAACCGGTGGGTGAGCTCTTCGATGAACTTGGCAGATGTAACTGACTTGGTGTCAGTTATGACTTTGTACTCGATCCACTTGGTGAACTTGTCGACTGCCACCAAGAGGTGCTTGAATCCGCTGGGGGCGGTCTTGAATGGCCCAACGTTGTCGAGTCCCCATACAACAAAGGGCCAAGACGGGGGAATCGTTCTAAGTGCCTGAGCTGGCAGGTGCTTTTGTTTCTGGAAAAATTGGCAGCCGATGCATTGGCGTACCAGGTATTTGGCATTGGACAGGGCGTTGGCTTGTAGAATCCCGCTCTGTAAGCCTTGCCGACTAGGGTCCCGGCGGCTGCGTGGTTGCTACATGTGCCCGAGTGAATTTACTGTAGGAGGTTGATGCCTTCGTCGCAGAGGACGCACTTCATGAGTATGCCTGTGGAGGCGGCCTTCCTGTACAAGGTGTCACCAATAATGACGTAATTTTTCGAGCGCCGAGTCAGCTTTTTGATTTCTTCTTTCATACCCGGTGACCAGCTCTCCGTGAGAAATGCAATGAAGGGGGCATGCCAGTCTGATTCTATCATGAGAATTTTGTTGGTCAACGGGCCACTCGGGACTGGCTCCGGGTCAGGCACGGGGCTGCCGTCTTTGAGCATCTTGATGGATGGAGTGCGCAGGTCTTGAATGAAAACGCCGACTGGCACCTAGGCTCTGGTTGACCCTAGCTTGGACAGGAAATCAACGGCGACGTTGTCCTCTCGAAGAACGTGGTGAAGCTCGAGCCCATAGAAGTGAGCTTCAAGCTTGCGGACCTCTGCACAATATGCGCTCATGGCTTCTTTAGTCGTGTCCCAATTCTTGTTGACTTGCTCGACGACTAACTTGGAATCGCCGTAGCATACTAGCCACTTAATGCCGAGTGACACCGCGATCTGGAGACCGTGGATAAGGGCTTCGTACTCGGCCCTGTTGTTGGTGGCCTGGTAATGTATCTAGAGAACGTATTTTAGGTGTTGCACTCATGCGCCGGCTCCTTCAAGGTTGAGGGCGCCATCAAAGTACATCTTCCAGTGCTCTAGCCACTCTGCTGGGGTCGGCGCCTGTATCTCTGTCCACTCGGCCACGAAGTCGGCCAGTATCTGGGATTTGATGGCCTCCCGAGGCTCGAAGTGGATGGTGTGCTCTCCGAGTTCGTTGGACCACTTTACTATTCGGCCATTGGTGTCTCTATTGTGCAGGATGGCTCCGAGTGGGAAATTCGAGATGCCCAAATGACGTGGGCCTGGATGTAGTAGTGTAGCTTCCTCGCAGTGATCAGGAGCGCGTAGAGCAGCTTCTGAGGGTGGGGGTATCGGACTTTGGAGTCGCCGAGTACCTCGCTGACAAAGTATACAGGGCGCTGGACCTTGTAGGGGTGGCCTTCCTCTGGTCGCTCGACGACCAGGGCCATGCTGACCATGTATGTGGTAGCCGAAATGTAAAGTAGCAGCTCTTCCCCGGGAGTCGGGCCCGTGAGTACCGGGGTGTTAACTAGGAATTCCTTGAGGTCGGCCAGAGCCTTACTAGCCTCAGGGGTCCATTAAAACTTATCCACCTTCTTGAGTATTCCTGTAAGCTTCATGATGTCTTTCTTGCACTTGGGTTCCTCGAGGTTGCGTATGGCATCCAGCTTGATTGGGTTCGCTTCAATGCCGCGTTGGCTGACCTGGAAGCCTAGGATCTTTCCTGATGGCACACTGAACACGCATTTCGTTGGGTTAAGTTTCCATCTGAAATGGTGTAGGTTGTTAAAGGTTTCCTGGAGGTCGGCGATCAGGGAGTTGGCTTCATACGTCTTGATGATGACATCGTCGACATAAGCTTCAAAATTTCGCCCCATTTGGCTTTGCAGGCAACCCTGGATGGCCTTTTGGTATGTAGCGCCGGCGTTCTTCAACACGAAGGTCATCATCTTGTAGCAGTAGATGCCGTGCGGGGTGATGAACAACGTCTTATCCTGGTCGGATGTCTTGAGGGCTATCTGGTGATAACCCGAGTAGCAATCTAGAAAACACAGGAGCACGCAGCCGGTCGTAGAGTCCATAACTTGGTCGATTCGAGGGAGAGAAAAGGGTTCTTTAGGGCAGTAGCGGTTGAGATCCATGTAGTCAATGCACATTCTCCATTCACCGGTTTTTTTCTTTACAAGTACAGGATTTGCAAGCCACTCAGGGTGTTTGCATTCTCTAATGAAACCAGCAGCTAGGAGCTTACTCAATCCTACCCTAATGGCCTCCTTACGATCTTGAGCGAATCGGTGTAGCTTCTGTTTGGTAGGCTTCGCGTTCTTGCTCAAATCCAAGGAGTACTCAGCCTTCTCCCTCGGGACTCCTGACATGTCTGATGGCTTCCACGCGAAGATGTCCCAGTTGTCCCGGAGGAAGGAGGTGAGCGCGTCTTCCTATTTAGGAGTGAGCCCTGGCCCTATGAGGGCCGTCTTGGTGGGGTCGTCGAGTCCCAAGCTGATCGCTTTGGGGGCTTCTGCGGGTGTCAGCGCCGTGGGCTGCTGCTTCTGCTCCGGGAGGACTGGCTCTCCGGTCGCCGCCTTGGGGGCTACCTCTGCCAGTAAGGTGCTGTTGTCGAGTTGCCGGGACAACTCGGCTATCTTGATGGCTTCTCCATCGCACTCGAAGGAGGTCTTGATATCTCCGCGAATGGAGAGGACTCCGTTGGGTGCCGGCATCTTCAGAACCAGGTATGTACGGTTCAGAATGGCCATGAATCGAGCCTGCATGGGTCTGCCAAAGATGGCATGATAGGAGCTCTGGAAGTCGGCTACCTCGAAGTAGAGGAACTCCGTGCGGTAGTTGTCGGCCGTGCCGAATGTGACTGGCAGGGTGACCCTTCCTATCGGGTAGGAAGCATTTCCTGGAACAATGCCAAAGAATGGATCTTTGGCGCTCAGGAGCCGGCTGTAGTGAAACCCCATGCTGTTGAAGGTGCTGGTGAAGATGATTTTTAGGGCACTCTCTCCATCGACCTGGACCTTGGAGAGGAGGACTCGTTCGACGACAGGAGCGACGACGAGTGGGTAGGACCCCGGCTCAGGTAAGTGTACCCAGTGGTCGGCGTGACTGAAGGTGATGGGCGTCTCCGACCACTGGAGATACTCTACCGGCTTGGTGGCGACCATCTTCACCTCACGCTTGTGGAGCTTGTCCTTGCTCCTATCCAGGAAGGAACCGGGCCCCCCGATGATGACGTTGACGTGGCGGTCGGCGTGCTGGAAGTCATCATTGGCACCGCGCCTGGGAGCTTCTTCTGGGGCTGCAGGTCGGCGCTCATCGTCTTGACGTGGGTCTTCTCGACGGGCCGGGGCCTCGCGGTCGCGGTTCTCACCGCGACGGTAGTCGTCCCAGCAGTCGCGATCTTCTCTGCAGCGGTAGTCGTCGCGCCGGCTGCGGTCGTTGGGGCCGTCGTGGTGGTAGGCGTTGTAGCGGCCGTCGTCGTTGTTGTAGCACTGTTTCTTGGTCGGCGGCAGGACACCGAGTTCTTTAAGCAGTGTGTGAAAATCATGGAGATTGTGCTTAGCGCCCTTGTGAAAGGGGCACTGGAAGTTCAGGGTGTCATGGAATTCTTCAGCGAGGAACCTGGGTTTCGGCCGGCTTTCCTCTTCTGCTAGGGCTACGAGGGGCTCAGGGCCCGCCTTACGCCCACATAACGGCTCCTGGCGTTTCGAGCTCTCGACTCGGTCATCATCCTCCGGGCGCTTCTGCTTGCCCTTGAACTGGGCTTGCTCAGCTTGGTCGACTCGGACCTCCAGATCAACCACATCCATCAGGTCAGAGACCATGGTCGAGTTGGTTTTGAAGAGCATTCAGAACAGCTGGTTGTCGATGAGGCCTCGTCTGAATGCGTCGATGACCTCCTCTTCAACATCGGTGAGCTTGTTCCGATTGTCAAAGAAGCAATCCGTGTAGTTGCGGAGAATTTCCCCTTTCTTCTGCTTTACATTGTCCAGATCGAATCTGGAGCCTGGCCGAGTGTAACTTGCTTGGTAATTTTTTATGAAAGTGTGGCAAAGGTCTGCCCTACTATCAATGGTGTCCCGAGGGAGGCCCTCGAGCCACAATAGTGCCTCCTTGCCTAACATCAAAGGGAAGTAGGCAGCGGCCTGGCCGTTGGATCCGTGGGTGGCTTTAACCGCCGTGTGGTATGTCTTGAGCCAGAGCTTGTGGTCGGAGCGACCGTCGAACTTCTCGACTTGGGCTGGCTTGAATGACTTGGGCCACCGTACGGCGCGGAGCCGGGCGGAGAAAGCGGCGAAGCCATCGAACAACCTCCTCCTCGTAGTTGCGGTGATTGCGGCGAGGAGGACTTGCCTGGTCGACCCGGGATCGAGCGTCATCATTGCATTGGTGGCGGTTGTCCCACGGAGGGCCATACCGTGCGTCGTACTGCTCGCATTCCATGAGCTCATGGACTACATGGTGCTCGTTTTCCTCTGTTGCTGCGTCACCTGCCTCTCCAATCGGCTGGCAGCCAGGCCGACCATAGTCCTGGTCGTATTGCTCACGGCGCTCAATTTCTGCTGCATCGCGATCGCGATGCCACGTGTTGAGGTCGGCGCGGATGTCCTGGATGTTATCCCTCAAGTGATCTCGGAGATCGACTTCATGGGGGTTGGCCAGGTAATGGTGTCGTTGACGCCTGTTGCGTCGTTCCTGGTAGCGATCTCGGCGGTGGTCCACGTTGTGAGGGTTGCGCCATTCGTCTTCTTCTTCTTCGTGGTGGTTCTGGGCCACCTCTTCCTCGACAACGGGTAGTGGAGGGTTCCTTTGGTGAGGTTGACCCCTATCTGATCTACTATGAGCAGAGCGGTAGCTTGCAGAACGAGCCGAGTTGGTCCACCCAGATCGGGATCCGGCACGGTATGACCGCTCGACTTGTTCCCGAGCGGCTTCCAGGCGAGCTCGGGCATGTTGCACCTCAGGGTTGTCGGGCATGTGTTCCAACTCGGTGAAATGCAGCTGTGATGTTGGCCTGGGGCGTGCGGAAGGGTACTCAGGTGAATGCTCCGTCGAGGTTCTGGGGTTGAACTCCGCGAGGGCCCCGGGCGGGAGGTTGTTGCCTTGGGGGAGCCCCAGGGGGATTTCTTCGGCAGCTGCTGTAGCTGCAGCGTCCCTGGCCACTGCCTGAGGTGGTGGGGCTTCTTTGTTGCAGTGGTGGGCTTGATCAGCATTCTGCTCCTGGCGACGGTCCCTAGCCGAGTTGGTTTCTCCATCCTGAGTGGCCTGGTCCTCAGAGACGAAGACTTCACGCCCCGGAGGCATGGCGTAGCTTGAGTCATTGCTTGTGTCGGCCGGAGCCGGCAGAAGTACGCTTGTAGCGACCTGAAACTCCCCGCAGTCCGGGGACTGGGTGGGCTTGGGCAGGACCTCAGATCAGATCTGAAACATGTCTTTCTGGAGCCAGGCCGAGTAGATCGCTGAGGCGTTGCGCAACCCTAGCGGGAGTTGGTCACAGGGTCGGCGCAGAGCCTCCTCCGACATGGCGATGCACTCGGCGAGGGTGCCCTGGACGCGATCCAGCCCGGCGTGGAGCTCGTCCGGGGGCGAGATTCTTTGGCGAGTGGTCAGGCCCGGAGCTTGATCATTGAGGGTGATCGAGTCAAGCCGCTGCTGCAGCGGGGCGACGATTGACGGCGAGATCGGCGAAGAAGTTAGCGCGGAGCTGGTCGGCGTAGCGACGTCGAGCGACGTGGTGGAGCCGGAGGCGATGGATTGGATCTTAGTTTTTGTTGCTTTTTATGAATGCAGATTCGCCCTCCCCGCTCATGATTTTCTCCGAGGACTTCTTTCCTACTACAAATTGGAACTGATTCATCTCAATTCCAATTCCATTCTTCAAATCTCCCTCTTTATTCATCTCTGCGAAACCTTCTTGGGGATCGATCCCCACTTCAATCTGTTCCGATGCCTCTTCTGTGTGAAGTCCACCCCGGACAAAGTAGTCGTTTCGAGGTGGCAACGTCGTTCTGCACGAGCAACATTTCGCTCCCTGCGTCGGTTACAGTCAGCTTCAGCTTCGTTCTCCACAGTTGGCTCGTCGTTGGAGACTTCTTGTTCCTGGGCGATGATCACCATGGCTTGGCGCCCTGGTGAGTAGCTTCCTGTGTTTAAAGTTACTGGGACAGTTGAGCCGCGGCTGCTTGAGGAATTCGGGGGTTGCCTGTGTTGAAACGGGAGTGGATCGATGCACACGATGATGCGAGACATGTCTAGGTCCTCCTGTGGTGTTGCTCCAAGTGTTGGCTTGCGTCCCGGCCAGTGAACAAATCGTCCTTCGGGGGGTTGAAGTGATGACGAGTCTGACTTGTTTCCCATTTAGGGGAAATTCGTCGAATTCGACCAGAGATCGGAGTTGTTTTGAGGACGCCGCCTGGAAAGCAGAGGTGGGGCCCGCAAGTCCAAAGGGATATTGGCTCGGGGTGTCGGCCTCACGCTTAGCAGTGGCTGGACTCCTTTTCTTCTGGATTTTTGAATTGGCGAATTTTGGCATAACCGATGGTTCAGAAACCGACTCGGATTGCCTGGCCCGCTTTGGAATCTTCCCAGTTCGAGTTGGAATCGAGCTAGGAGTAGTGGTTCCTTGAGTCCGAGTTGAATTCGAACCCAAGGTTCCCCGAGCCCGATTTGTATTCGGACCCGAGAGCGCGATCTCGTCGAGCTTGTCGGCGAGTTCCTCCGGAGTCGGCGACTTGAGGACGCGGTCAAAGTTGCCCGCGCCGTCTGCCGTGCAGACCCAGGAGCTGAAGACGAAGGTGGCGCCTTTCTCGAACGCCATGTTGCCGTCGCAGTTGATGATGACTGGTGCCATCGAGCTTGCTGAACGATTCTCGACGAGAGCCCCTACCTGGCGCGCCAGCTGTCAGTTTTTTATACCGGCTAGCCTAATATGGGGGGTCCCTAAGTAGTCGAGTTGTTCGTGAGGGCCTCGCCGGAACCAGAAGCACGATGGTGAACACGAGACGATTTAGACAGGTTCAGGCCGCCTCGAGTAGAGAGCGTAATACCTTACGTCCTGTATGGTGGATCTTCTCGTATTGATGATTATTATTTACAAGGGGGCCTCACCATATATACTCGGGAGACAGGGTCTACAAGGCAAGAAATACAAACTCCTAGTCGGATACAATACACAGAGTCCTAACATGAGTAGGCCGGGTTGTTTCCCAGTACCCGACTAGTTTCCTTAAGCTGTACGCTCCTTCCTTGTATCAGTCAGAGTTGCCGGCCCAATTTCCTAATGGGACTGTGGCCCATGAGGACTCCCATGGATCCTGGACCGTCACTCGGCGATGAAGCTGATGCCCTCGAGATGCATGGGGCAGTCCTTGAGGCTTGTCGGATACCAATACTAGGGGTATCCAATGACAGCGAGTTAAAGAATTATAAACCGCTGGGACGGTAGCTTCTCATCTGACCTCTACGTAGCACAAACAGGCAGAGATACACGCGCAAAATGTTTCGTGTGTGTACATCAGCATACGTTTGCGTGGTGTACTTCTAGCTGTTTGCCCGCGTGGGCCACCCCATTTCTTTTCCCCTGCCATGCATGTTGACCGCAGGGTGCCCTTGCACCTGACGGCATGCGCTGCATGCTGGCACAATAAATGAAGTGGGGGCCACACGCCACATGGCTGAACAACACGTAGACTGCTGCACACATGCAAACAGCAGCTGCTCGCCCGAGTGGCTGTTCGCCCGACAAGAATCACGCCTCGCCCGACTACTTGGCAGGAGCAGCGGCGTCCGCCTCGCCCGAGTAGTCTCCGTGCCCGACGAGTTGCAGGCAGCGCCCGACAAACTGCTCCTTCGCCCGAGGAGTTGCTCCTTCGCCCGACAAGCTGCTCCTTCGCCTGACGAGACCCCGATTCGCCCGACAAGATCTCCGTCTCCGACTGGTCCGCTCCTTCACAACGAAGCAACCTCCGAGAAGACCGTAGCACCCGAAGTCAAGCTACTACACTGTGCCAACCACTCCCTGACGCAACCGACACCAGCAGGACATGGCTACAGTGCTCGGAAGGACGACGGGCCCCACAGCATGGGCAGGCACGCCTCCTTTTTTCCCGTTTTACCCTTTGACTGTACTTCTTCTACAGCCTTCCCTTGAAATATAAAAGGGAAGCTTGGGCCTCCTGCGAGGGGCATCGACTCTCTTCCTCCTCTCTCCTGGGCCTCTTACGGGAAGCAGGGAGTTTCTTTTCTCTCCAGAGGGGTACTCCCTCTCCTGTACTTCTTCTTCCTCCAGCCAGTCGCCGGACTGAGCCCGTTCACGCACCAGAGACTTGGGAAGCTCTCCCTCTCTCGCCCGTTTGTACCCCTACTACAAACCAGCGCAAATAACACGAGCAGCACGAACTGGACGTAGGGTGTTACTCTCCGGAGGCCCGAACCAGTATAAATCCTTGTGTCCCCCTTTTGCGCAACCATCCGAGGCCCGACGCGCTCTCCACGATTTTATTACTTGCCGGCGGTAAAGAACCCCGACAGTTGGCGCCCACCGTGGGGCCTTTGCGCGTCACGTCTTTTTCTTTGCAGGTCTCGGATGGCCAACACCGTCGAGAGTTAGGCGCTGAGGCGCGCGTGCGCTTCAGCGGCTCCCACCGCGTCATCACCATGAACGGGGCTGGCCGGAGCCGTTCCCCAACCCCTTCGCGCCACACCGTCGAGATCACCCGCCAGCACACCGTGTCGACTTCACGACCGCCACGGTGTCCTGGCCGCGACCCGCACCATCTTCGCGGCTATCGCGGCGCCTTGGCCGCGCTCCGTGCCGACTCCACAGCCGCCACGACGTCCTGGCCTCGCAGCAACCTCCACGGTGGTCGGTCTCCTGATCTCCTGCAGCTGGCAATGCAAAAGCATTATTACCTACAGCAAAGGGTTTTTCGATCTTCTAGCTGTATATGAGAGATTGATCGTTTTATTTGCTACTGGGAAAAGAAACAATGAAACATCATGCATGTGGCTGGCTGCCAACGCGACGCTCAAATTATTTGGTGGTCGCCTTGGCCGGCATGCATGTAGACATGCAGTGCATGCAGGTCTGCAGACTGCAGGGCCCCCCGGGCATCAGCTCGCAAAGTTCAGTTCGTAGCGCATGCATGATAGCATGCAGACGATGGTAGCGGTACCACCGGCGACGGCGACGGCAGCGGTACCGACGGCCGCGGCGACACCGACGACGCCCATAGCACTGCCGGCTGCGACGACGGCTGCGACGACAACGGCGCGGATGGCCACAGCAACGCCGACGGCAACCGCGACTCCGCCGACAACGAAACCGACGACGAACGGCGGCATGGCGCCCTGTGGCCGCACGCCTTTCGGCAGGTACGTCGCGTAGGCATGTTGCTGATGGTGGCGGGTGCAGGCATGGCGGCAGCCTGACCAGAGCCAGCGGCACCCCGGCAAGCGGCGGTGTACACCGACAACCTCTCCGACCAAGCTACCGTGGGGCACCGACCACGACCAACGTGCGGCGGCCCGGCCCCCACCGGCCGGAAGCTCACGCCCCGCCCAGCGAGCGGCGGCGTCCCCGACCAGTTACGAAGACCGCGAGCTGCAGCCCCGATCCACCGGGCGCGTGGTGAACGCCCGCCGCCGGCGAGCTGCAACGCACAGCGACAACGGCGACGGCGAAGGTACCGACGGCCGCAGCGACGCCGCCGCCGACCAGCTCGACTACAGCAGGACGGAGTCTACTCGGGCGAATCGAAAACTGGTCAAGCGAAGCGAAAAACTACTCGAGCGAGTCACTCGGACAAAAACTCCTCGGGCCACCAACTGCTCGAGCGAGTCAGACGACCACTCGGACGAAAACCACCCGGGCAAGGGCCGGCACCACTCGAGCACGGCCAGCCGCACGATCTCCCTGGCGGCTGGGGCAGGCACTTACGTGCTGCTCGAATGCATGCACGTGCATGACGCATACAGAGTGTGCATGGATGCATGCTAGTAAGCCGTTCCCATATACACGCTTGCATGTTTGTGCATGCAGGTACGCTTGGAGGCAAGCAAGGGTCCTATGACCACAACGTATATTACGCTGATCGCCGACCGCGCGACGACAGTGACGGCAGCGGCGTCAACGACTGAGACGTCACCGACGACGCCCACGACGCCGTCAACCGCGACGACGGCAGCGGCGGCACCGACGGCCACAGCAACGCCCACGACGCCGTCAACCGCGACGACGGCAGCGGCGGCACCGACGGCCACAGCAACGCCCACGGCGCCGTCAACCACGACGACGACGGCCGCGGCACCAACGACCACAACGCTGTTAGCAACGGCTCCGGCGTCGACAACGACGGCAACGACAACGCCACCGAGCCCCGCTAGTCCGGCTTCGCATGCGTGTGGGCGCGGTGTATGCGTGTTTCCCGGGTTGCATGCATGTCCTTTTTAGTTAATCCACATGCACGGCTTGCATGGACCGCATGCACTCTCATTACTTAATCTACAGGCACTCGATTTAATTGGCATGCATGTAGGGTTGCTGATCACGGCACACGCACATGCAATCTGCGTGCATGCGCAGGCCTGCATGCGTGTCTAGGCCTACCTTAGCAATTATGCCTATGCTTAGACTATGCATGCCTTCATATAGCTAGCCTCCTAGCAACACACACGCTTGCATGCTTGAGATGCACGGGAGTCAGGCAGGACGGAGCATTCGACGATGTGCGCAGGGGTGGCTCGACAGCAGCAATGGAGGCCGTGTTATCTTATCTTTGACTCGCTGTAGAAAGCCATCTATTCTTAGCCTGTGTAGCTGGTCCAGATTGAGGTCAACGGATGGCAGGGCAGGCAGGCTGGCCAGAGCTTGGCTATTGCTGGCTGTCATGTGAGCGGTGGTTGTGGGCTTGTGGAAGCACAGACCGTGCCGAACATGAGCTAATTGAATAAGTGAATCGTTTA
>CM014277.1:33557793-33579816 GCA_004135705.1 Alloteropsis semialata
CCACGTTTTCCCGGACTACTGCTACTTCAAGTTGAAAGCTCTCGAGACGGGTGAGCCAGACGTGACACAGATGCCTAAAAGGATTAGTCCTTCATATGAATCGATTTATGTAAGTTAGTTTTATTTTTAGTTGTGTAATTATATTATACTTTATCTATCTTTATCTGTAACAATATGTTTTATTAATCTTATTGTAGGATGACTACTACTGTGGATTCATGCATGCGTGTTCTGGTCTACGTGCAGTCCTTTATCAAGTCCTTGGAAACTTAGGGTATGCACATACGACGCCGGGGGCTTATCGAGTTAATGGTGGTTTCCAAGCTAATATAACCTTGAGTCATGCCAATGCTGCTGAGATCACAATTTATGGAGAGGTCTTGGATTCACGTTACAAGGCACAGGATAGTGCATACATATATGCACTTGATTATGCGACAGGTTCAACACCGCCATCTGTTGCACCCCGTTGGGGTTGATGTGGTGAAGCTCCAGCCCGTACTCGTTGAGCACGGCGCGGATGAACCTTCCAGCGGGGACGGAGAACCCGCGCTCGTGGAAGGCAACGAACGAGACGACGTATCCCCGCGGCGGTCGGGGGTAGTCCTCCACGCCCGGAATCTTCCACTCCTCGGCCTCCGTCAATGGCGGAAGCAGCCCTTCCGCCACAAGGCCCTCCAGCTGCCGGAGCGAGACACTGGCGCAGCATTAATTGCGCGGGCCCACCACTGGCGCAGCGACATTAATTGCGCGGGCCCACCACTGGCGCAGCGGCGACGTGCGCACGTCGCTTCGCCTGACCTCCTCAAAAGGCGCATCCACCTCCCACGCGGCGGAGGAACGGGCCGACGCTTCCGTGCCCGGCCCGTCAACGGTTGGGCAGCTGCCCGGCCCACCAACGAAGCGTCCCCGACAAGCTTCCCGTCCCCGACAAGTTTTTCGATCCCGACAACATCCAAGGCAAACCACCCGGGCACAAAACCTTAACAAGAGCACCAGCTCTTCTCAAGGCTCGGGGGCTACACCCGGCGGGTGCGCTCGCGCGCCCCCACCGGAAGAATCGTGACTTACCATATCTACGCTGCCATTCAGCCTGGGCGCGAGCCTCCATCTCCTCCCCAGGCTCGGGGGCTACTGACGAAGGTCTGAATTAGGGGTACCCAATCAAGCCCTTAATCCGGGAGCTCACGATAATCCACCCCTCAAAAGCAAAAACCGAAGAACCAAATCAAAGCAGATTCTCCATGCCCCAACACCTCGGAGGCCGCCCGACGAGTCTCCGATTCGCCCGACGAGTTCTCCGCCTCCGAGCGGTTCCGCGGCTCGCCCGAGGAGTTCTCCACCTCCGAGCGGTTCCGCGGCTCGCCCGAGGAGTTCTCCGCCTCCGAGTGGCTCTCCGATTCGCCCGGGGAGTTCTCCGCCTCCGAGGAGTCTCCGGCTCGCCCGGTAAAACTACTCGGCCACGTCCCGGCCCATCCAGCGCCGTACCCACTTGGTACCCGCCGCGTCAGAGCATGATGGGTGTCCGTCCTTCGCCACGGCTGCCACAGTGGCGCCCGTCTCATCCGAACAGGAACGCTACAGTCCTGAGAGAAACGCATGCGCAACACCGGGCGCCCAAGGACGACCCCAGGCGCCCATGGACGACACCTGGAACCCGAAGAGGACACCTGGAGTACCCGAAGGCCTCGAGCGAGTCAACCACGACCCGGGAACTACCCGGGAGCTTACCCGAGAAGACATCTACACCAACCACCCGGGATGTACGATCCCGGGTCCGGCGGGATGCCCACTCCGTCAACACCTGCTCCCTGTACGGCTCGGCGCGCGGCGCCAGCTAAAGGCCTCGGGGGCAGTAACTCCCCTTGTAATTTTCTTCTTTCTTACCCCCGCTCCCTTCTCTCCTTGAGGCTATAAAAGGGGACAAGGGGACATCAGTGGGGGGGACGAACATCAGTCGAACATTCGGACACAGCACGAACAGCACGCTCACTCGCACAGCACAGGGACCTGGGACCCTCTCCCTCTCCCGACCAGTTTGTACCCCCTACTACAGACTTGGACTTGAGAACATCGGCACACACTGGACGTAGGGTGTTACTCTCCGGAGGCCCGAACCAGTCTAAAAACCCCCTGTCTCTTGAGTCACCATCCGGGCCCCGACGCGCGATCGTAGAAATTCACTTGCCGGCGGTAGAGAACCCCGACAGTTCTTCAACACGAAGGTCATCATCTTGTAGCAGTAGATGCCGTGCGGGGTGATGAACACCGTCTTATCCTGGTCGGATGTCTTGAGGGCTATCTGGTGATAACCCGAGTAGCAATCTAGAAAACACAGGAGCACGCAGCCGGACGTAGAGTCCACGACTTGGTCGATTCGAGGGAGAGAAAAGGGGTCTTTAGGGCAGTAGCGGTTGAGATCCGTGTAGTCAATGCACATTCTCCATTCACTGGTTTTTTCTTTACAAGTACAGGATTTGCAAGCCACTTAGGGTGTTTGCATTCTCTAATGAAACCGGCAGCTAGGAGCTTACTCAATCCTACCCTAATGGCCTCCTTACGATCTTGAGTGAATCGGTGTAGCTTCTGTTTGGTAGGCTTCGCGTTCTTGCTCAAATCCAAGGAGTACTCAGCCTTCTCCCTCGGGACTCCTGACATGTCTGATGGCTTCCACGCGAAGATGTCCCAGTTGTCCCGGAGGAAGGATGTGAGCGCGTCTTCCTATTTAGGAGTGAGCCCTGGCCCTATGAGGGCCGTCTTGGCGGGGTCGTCGAGTCCCAAGCTGATTGCTTTGGGGGATTTTGCGGGTGTCAGCGCCGTGGGCTGCTACTTCTGCTCCAGGAGGACTGGCTCTCCGGTCGCCGCCTTGGGGGCTGCCTCTGCCAGTAAGATGCTGTTGTCGAGTTGCCGGGACAACTCGGCTATCTTGATGGCTTCTCCATCGCACTCGAAGGAGGTCTTGATGTCTCCGCGAATGGAGAGGACTCCGTTGGGTGCCGGCATCTTCAGAACCAGGTATGTACGGTTCAGAATGGCCATGAATCGAGCCTGCATGGGTCTACCAAATATGGCATGATAGGAGCTCTGGAAGTCAGCTACCTCGAAGTAGAGGAACTCCGTGCGGTAGTTGTCGGCCGTGCCGAATGTGACTGGCAGGGTGACCCTTCCTATCGGGTAGGAAGCATTTCCTGGAACAATGCCAAAGAATGGATCTATGGTGCTCAGGAGCCGGCTGTAGTGAAACCCCATGCTGTTGAGGGTGCTGGTGAAGATGATTTTTAGGGCACTCTCTCCATCGACCTGGACCTTGGAGAGGAGGACTCGTTCGACGACAGGAGCGACGACGAGTGGGTAGGACCCCGGCTCAGGTAAGTGTACCCAGTGGTCGGCGTGACTGAAGGTGATGGGCGTCTCCGACCACTGGAGATACTCTACCGGCTTGGTGGCGACCATCTTCACCTCACGCTTGTGGAGCTTGTCCTTGCTCCTATCCAGGAAGGAACCGGGCCCCCCGATGATGACGTTGACGTGGCGGTCGGCGTGATGGAAGTCATCATTGGCGCCGCGCCTGGGAGCTTCTTCTGGGGCTGCAGGTCGGCGCTCATCGTCTTGACGTGGGTCTTCTCGACGGGCCGGGGCCTCGCGGTCGCGGTTCTCACCGCGACGGTAGTCGTCCCAGCGGTCGCGATCTTCTCTGCAGCGGTAGTCGTCGCGCCGGTTGCGGTCATTGGGGCCGTCGTGGTGGTAGGCGTTGTAGCGGCCACCGTTGTTGTTGTAGCGCTGTTTCTTGGTCGGCGGTAGGACACTGAGTTCTTTAAGTAGTGTGTGAAAATCATGGAGATTGTGCTTAGCGCCCTTGTGAAAGGGGCACTGGAAGTTCAGGGTGTCATGGAATTCTTCAGCGAGGAACCTGGGTTTCGGCCGGCTTTCCTCTTCTGCTAGGGCTACGAGGGGCTCAGGGCCCGCCTTACGCCCACATAACGGCTCCTGGCGTTTCGAGCTCTCGACTCGGTCATCATCCTCCGGGCGCTTCTGCTTGCCCTTGAACTGGGCTTGCTCAGCTTGGTCAACTCGGACCTCCAGATCAACCACATCCATCAGGTCAGAGACCATGGTCGAGTTGGTTTTGAAGAGCATTCTGAACAGCTGGTTGTCGATGAGGCCTCGTCTGAATGCGTCGATGACCTCCCAGTCTTCAACATCGGTGAGCTTGTTCCGATTGTCAAAGAAGCAATCCGTGTAGTTGCGGAGAATTTCCCCTTTCTTCTGCTTTACATTGTCCAGATCGAATCTGGAGCCTGGCCGAGTGTAACTTGCTTGGTAATTCTTTATGAAAGCGTGGCAAAGGTCTGCCCTACTATCAATGGTGTCCTGAGGGAGGCCCTCGAGCCACAATAGCGCCTCCTTGCCTAACATCAAAGGGAAGTAGGCAGCGGCCTGGCCGTTGGATCCGTGGGTGGCTTTAACCGCCGTGTGGTATGTCTTGAGCCAGAGCTTGTGGTCGGAGCGACCGTCGAACTTCTCGACTTGGGCTGGCTTGAATGACTTGGGCCACTGTACGGCGCGGAGCCGGGCGGAGAAAGCGGCGAAGCCATCGAACAACCTCCTCCTCGTAGTTGCGGTGATTGCGGCGAGGAGGACTTGCCTGGTCGACCCGGGATCGAGCGTCATCATTGCATTGGTGGCGGTCATCCCACGGAGGGCCATACCGTGCGTCGTACTGCTCGCATTCCATGAGCTCATGGACTACATGGTGCTCGTTTTCCTATGTTGCTGCGTCGCCTGCCTCTCCAATCGGCTGGCGGCCGGGCCGACCATAGTCCTGGTCGTATTGCTCACGGCGCTCAATTTCTGCTGCATCGCGATCGCGATGCCACGCTTTGAGGTCAGCGCGGATGTCCTGGATGTTATCCCTCAAGTGATCTCGGAGATCGCCTTCATGGGGGTTGGCCAGGTAATGGTGTCGTTGACGCCTGTTGCGTCGTTCCTGGTAGCGATCTCGGCGGTGGTCCACATTGTGAGGGTTGCGCCATTCGTCTTCTTCTTCTTCATGGTGGTTCTGGGCCACCTCTTCATCGACAACGGGTAGTGGAGGGTTCCTTTGGTGAGGTTGACCCCTATCTGATCTGCTATGAGCAGAGCGGTAGCTTGCAGAACGAGCCGAGTTGGTCCACCCAGATCGGGATCCGGCGCGGTATGACCGCTCGACTTGTTCCCGAGCGGCTTCCAGGCAAGCTCGGGCGTGTTGCACCTCAGGGTTGTCGGGCATGTGTTCCAATCGGGCGGGAGGTTGTTGCCTTGGAGGAGCCCCAGGGGATTTCTTCAGCAGCTGCAGTAGCTGCAGCGTCCCTGGCCACTGCCTGAGGTGGTGGGGCTTCTTTGTTGCGGTGGTGAGCTCGATCAGCATTCTGCTCCTGGCGACGGTCCCTAGCCGAGTTGGTTTCCCCATCCTGAGTGGCCTGGACCTCAGAGACGAAGACTTCATGCCCCGGAGGCGTGGCGTAGCTTGAGTCATTGCTTGTGTCGGCCGGAGCCGGCAGAAGTACGCTTGTAGCGACCTGAAACTCCCCGCAGTCCGGGGACTAGGTGGGCTTGGGCAGGATCTCAGATCGGATCTGAGACATGTCTTTCTGGAGCCGGCCGAGTAGATCGCTGAGGCGTCACGCAACCCTAGCGGGAGTTGGTCACTGTCGGGGGTAGACCCCCAGGGGTACCCAGAAGGCAGATTGGCCCAACCAGCAAGGGGCGGCCCAGTCCGAGTGTCAGACTGGGTGGTCCACCAGTCGGGAGGCCCACCAATCGGACGAGCTGGGCGGGCGCGACGGCGCGCGCGGCAAGGAAGCAGGCGGCGTATCCCGCAGAAAGCTCGGAGATCAAGATAAACTAGCCGGAATTATAGGGAAAGATATCTGTAATCGTTATAGGATCGCATCCTTATATTTCGGGTAAGTTACGATCTCTAGCCGACTTGTAACTCAAGGCAGCCGGACTATATAAGGCGCCTTGAGACCCCCCTCCAAAACACGACATTACGAGCAATCGTTCAACCTAGGACAGAACCCAACTACGGAGATCCTTCAGGAACTTCATACACAGCAATACAATCACCCCAACACAGGACGTAGGGTATTACGTCATCTCGACGGCCCGAACCTGTTCAATCCTTGCGTCTTGTGTTACCATCGGCTTCTGATCCTCGATCTGTCCCTCAACAAATCAACCATGTAGGCTACCCTGTGTGGACTGCCGGGCTCATAAATCCGATAGTTGGCGCGCCAGGTAGGGGCTGATCGACGAGATCAATCTGCAAGTTCGATGGCAGTTCAGCAACTACTCGGGAATTACAAGGAGAGGGCCTTACGATGAAGACTGTGCCGATGCTCCACGATAGCGTCGTTCAAGCTCTTCTTGGCAGCGTCACGCTGACGCTTGACCCGTTTGAGCTCTGCTTCCGCCTTCGCCGCACGCCGGAGCGCCGACTCCGCGTCCCGAGTCTGCGCAAGGCGCGACTGCCGGAGCGTAGCCAATTTCTACAACCGTCCGAAAAGGCGAAGAACTCAGAAAACCAATAAAGAAAAAGAAAAGATCAACAAGACAGGGGAGGAATCTAACCGCTGCAAGGCGCTGGGCGTGGTCGACAGCAATCTGAAGCTCGGCGATCACCGAGCCCTCCTTCTCCGCCATGGCGTCAACCCCGGGGACAGTGATGGTCCCCGAGGTGTCCGACTGCTTCGGCAGATCCTCCTCCTGGGCTTCTCCCCGAGTAATGTCGCCCGCGCCTGCGGGCGAAGACTGGATCACCGTGTCCACGACAGGATCCCCAGTGACGCTTGGAGTAATCGCCGTATCGTCGTCGGCCGCCGGCACCTCCACTACCACCTCCGGGTCAGGCCTGACTGGGACCTCCGCCGTCTGCGCCGCTCCCGGCCCATCGGCCGAGTTCGTCACCTCGGGCGTAGCACCCGAGGATGATTGGCCTGCAGGTGCGGCCGGGGGAGCACTCGGGCCTCGCAGGGCATCAGTTGAAGGAGCCCTCCCGCTGGCCGCCTCACCGTCCAGATCGGAGGCATTGCTGAAAAAAGCACTCGAAAGTTAAAACAAGAACTCGGAGATAAACGATAACAAGAAGAAACGCGAAGACCGACAACTCACCGAGTACTCTTCACCACCGCGACTCGGGGCCGGAAGACAGGGAGCTTAGGACGCCGCTGCGCCGAAGCCGCCACGAGGATTGGCCTGGTCCCCAAATCGGAGACTGGCCTTGCATCCGCCGTGGCCTGCACAAGCGTCTCCGCCACCCTGCGCCGCCTCTCCTCCACTGAGACGCCCATGGCCCGGGCGTGCTCCTGCTCCTGGAACACGTCGTCAGGCACCGCCTCGTCCTTCTCCTCTTCCTCCATGACGGCCGGGGAAGGACGTCCCGGCTCGTCAACATCGGCGTCCGAACCCGCAGTCGGTCGCTGAGCCGGCTGCGCGTCCGATTTCTTCGCCGCCACTTTCTTCGTGCGCCTCCGCTTGGGAGGCGGCGGCAACGTACCCGCCACTGCATCCCGGATGAAGGGCGCTTCATCCGACAACGTGGCCGAGTCGTCGGCCGCCCCGTCGTCAACGGCCACCGCCCGCTTGGAAACGCCGCCCCCGCGGTTATTCCTTTTCGCCACAGCCGCCCGGCGCTTCCGCGGACGGTCCTCCACCACCTCCTCATCCGAAGGACTCAGAGAGCCCTCCGTGTCACTCGGCGCCCATATACGGGGAGCAGGCGGATCAACCGCCCCTTCTGCCCGAGTGCCGACCTGAGCAGCCGGAGGCGCTTCCTCCAGAATCACTTTCTTCGGGAAGTCTTCTGGAAGTGGGGCAGCAGAGAAGTATTCGAAAACTCGATCCTGCGCAAGAGAAGACGCAAAATCAGACGGCCAACGGACGAAACCAGAAATTACGTCAAGAAAGAACATTCAAAAAGCACTCAGAATGGCAACTTACCGGTGGTGGAGGCCTCTTCAGTGAAAAAGGACGCGGCTGGTCCTTCTCCGACACGTGGCCGAGGAAGAACCCGCCCACGCGCGCCTTCATTTCTTCCTTACTCACGGTGCGGTTGGCAACCCGAGTAGGATCATCCCGGCCCGAGTATTCGTAGCTCGGGTGCTTCCGCTCCTGGATCGGCTGGATCAGCCGCCTGCTAAAGTTGCAGGCGACACCAATCCCCGTCAAGCCTTGATCCTTTAGCTCCTTGATCAACACAAGGAGCTCGTCCACCTCATCCATCTCGGAGGCGTCAGGAAGTTCATTCCAGCAATCCCTAACCTTCGGCCGCTCTCCGGTGTGGCAGGGGATCGCCGGCTCGTGGTTCCCGACATAGAACCACTCGGCTTTCCATCCTTTGTTGGAGGTGTTGAGGGCGATGTCGAAGTACTCGTCCTTCCGCCCTTGACGCAGCGTAAATCCAGCGCCTCCAACCACCACCATCTTCTCCTCACTCGGCTGAGGCTTCAGCCAGTACAGGTACCTCCACAAGTTGAAATGGGGAGAGATCCCCAGATACGCCTCACAGAGGTGGATGAAGACCGAGATCGCCATGATGGAGTTGGGGTTGAGGTTGATGGCCTCGATCCCATAGTAGTGCAGCAACCCTCGGAAGAACGCCCCCGTGGGCAAGCCGAGTCCCGCCTCGAAGAAAGGCTTGAAAAGGACCAGCTCGCCGGAGGTCTCCGATGGGAACACCTCTCCGGCGCTCGGCCGCCACTCCGCCACGGCCTGAGACGGCAGGATGCTCCGCTCCACCATCTCCTCCAGCACCTCCGTGGTCACCTTCCCCCGCACCCACGCGAGGACAGGGGAGGGGATCTTGTCAGACTTGGGGACGCCAGTAAGCTTCTTCCTCCCCGCCATGGATCTAACGGCAGGGGTCTTCGATCGCATCAGCGAGGCTACGCTCCCCGTGGTGTTTGAGATCGCACAACGGATCGACGAGCAATGGGAGCTTTGGTGGCGGCGGGATGAAAAGTGAAGAACAGGGAGGACGGATCTGGGAATGGGAAGATTTCCCTCCGCGTCTAACCCTCACCCTTTATAGCGTGCCTTGATGCCCGAAATTACCGCGAGATAACGCGATTAGCGGGGGCGGGCGAAACGGTAAAAAGAGCCATTGGGCGCTTCGCCTTCCGTTACACGCCGGGCGTCAACGGTAAGAAAAAAAACGGCTCCAGAGCACTCGAGCAAGCCAAAGAAGTCGGCGTGCCGCTAAGTCTCGAACAGCTCCCACGCTCGGGGGCTGGCGCCGTAACAAAGCCAGTGTGCCCCTCGGGCTCGATTGGCCCCGAACCACTCGGGAGCCAACACTGCAAACCCAGTGGTGTGCCGCTAAGGCTCGAACAGCTCCCACGCTCGGGGGCTGACGCCGCATTAAGACAGTGTGCCTCTCGGGCTCGATTGGCCTCGAACCACTCGGGAGCCAACACTGCAGATCAAGTGGCGTGCCGCTAAGGCTCGAACAGCGCTCCTGCTCGGGGGCTGGCGCCACGGTTAAGTCAGTGCGCCTCTCGGGCTCGATTGGCTCTGAACCACTCGGAAGCCAACACTGCAGATCAAGTGGCGTGCCGCTAAGGCTCGAACAGCGCTCCTGCTCGGGGGCTGGCGCCACGGTTAAGTCAGTGCGCCTCTCGGGCTCGATTGGCTCTGAACCACTCGGAAGCCAACACTGCAGAACTGAAGGCGTACCACTAAGGTTCGACCGGCACTCGGACTCGGGGGCTGGCGCCACATCAAAAGCAGCGTGCCATGCGGGCTCGATCAGCCCCGAAACGCTCGGGAACTGACGCTGCGAACAAATTGCGACAGACAAAAAATACAATCCTTTTGCAGGAAATACAGTTACAACGGAGCCGGACTTGCGCCGGTTACAAACATCAAACACATCAACCGCCAAGATGACGGCCTGGGGCACTCGTCCCTGCGCCTAGTGCTACATCCGGAGCAAGCTTGGTTCACATGAGCTCCTCGCAAGCTCTCTTGTAGCACCACTGCAGCCGTTTACGGGACAGCACCAATAGAGGGTTGATAGCGAATGCCTTCGGATATCCCTTGCTCTACAAAGCATTTCACCCCACATGGCCCTCATCACATGGGAATGCGGGGGTGAACGGGACAGCACTCAGACGCTGATCAACGCCTCAGGTCCTTCGCAAGCACTCTTCTAGCACCATACCATGCTGACTCCATGAACTCTCCCCGGTGGATGAACCCAACAATGAGCCTCCGGCATGCTGACAGCAAGGATCCTATATCTATTCGCTCTTGGGTAGCAGCTCAGGCTCCCCGGCGGGTATTTATAGCCCCTGATCACCGAAGGACGAGAAATTTCCTCCACAACGACGAGCGCGGACTCCGCGCCACGCGTCTCCCCTTCAGACCGAAGATGCACGGGTCACCCTTATCGCCTTTGGCTCCACTCGACCACGGGAGCGTCCTGTGCAATCACGGAAATACTATTCCTGACGCCGCGTCTCAGATACGACACCGCTTTGCCTGCCTCTCCTTTGGCATACCTGACAGAGAAGGAATCCTCCGGGACTCGAACCTTTCGCCAAGATAAGTATCAATTGAATAACTTCGACAATTCCATGAGCTTTAAAAAACAAGTTGCTAAACTACTCGGGGAGCACACGCCTTAATCCGTGAAACCTCGGCTCTTCCGTACGCCTACGCTCCTACGCGTGCACGCGGCCCAGCTCCCTGCGCTATGGACTATGGCTATCGGGGATCAGGTGCATAAACGTAACAGGCCAACTCCTCGGAGAAATCAAAAAGACTTAAAAGCAGGAAGCGGAGTTCATTAACATTACATATCGCCGAATGCTTTCTCCTCTCGAATTTTTACTTTGTTGCAGGGTACGGGAGACCACTCGGCGTGCTCAGCCCTCACGCTCGGGGGCTGGCGCCGGGACGACTACTCGGCGTGCTCAGCCCTCACGCTCGGGGGCTGGCGCCGGGACGACTACTCGGCGTGCTCAGCCCTCACGCTCGGGGGCTGGCGCCGGGACGACTACTCGGCGTGCTCAGCCCTCACGCTCGGGGGCTGGCGCCGGGACGACTACTCGGCGTGCTCAGCCCTCATGCTCGGGGGCTGGCGCCGGGACGACTACTCGGCGTGCCTCGAACAGCTCGACCCGGCCCCCACGCTTGGGGGCTGGGCGCTGAAATTAACGTCGGATGATCTAGCCAGATGCTCCTTGACTAACCCTTGGACCGATTCCTACGGAATCGCTTCAAGGCTCGGGGGTTACGGCCAACGGACGCACCTCGCGGCGCATCCGTTGATTGTCTGACGACTCAGAAGAAGGCTACTAACCCTTGGACCGATTCCTTCGGAATCGCTTCAAGGCTCGGGGGCTACGGCCAACGGACGCACCTCGCGGCGCATCCGTTGCAGACGGCTATTTTCTCTCTAGGATCACGCGGTTTCCCTTCCAACTGCAGCAGGTTCGATGCTCATTAGACAGCACGACCTCGCCGACTTGTCTCTCAACCACGTACTACTCGGGGGCTTGTCGGGGGTAGACCCCCAGGGGTACCCAGAAGGCGGATTGGCCCAACCAGCAAGGGGCGGCCCAGTCCGAGTGCAACTGGATCGGTTTGTCAGACTGGGTGGCCCACCAGTCGGGAGGCCCACCAGTCGGACGAGCCGGGCGGGCGCGACGGCGCGCGCGGCAAGGAAGCAGACGGCGTATCCCGCAAGAAGCTCAGAGATCAAGATAAACTAGCCGGAATTATAGGGAAAGATATCTGTAATCGTTATAGGATCGCATCCTTATATTTCGGGTAAGTTACGATCTCTAGCCGACTTGTAACTCAAGGCAGCCGGACTATATAAGGCGCCTTGAGACCCCCCTCCAAAACACGACATTACGAGCAATCATTCAACCTAGGACAGAACCCAACTACGGAGATCCTTCAGGAACTTCATACACAGCAATACAATCACCCCCAACACAGGACATAGGGTATTACGTCATCTCGACGGCCCGAACCTGTTCAATCCTTGCGTCTTGTGTTACCATCGGCTTCTGATCCTCGATCTGTCCCTCAACAAATCAACCACGTAGGCTACCCTGTGTGGACTGCCGGGTCCATAAATCCGACAGTTGGCACGCCAGGTAGGGGTTGATCGACGAGATCAATCTGCAAGATCGATGGCATCCACTTCCGGCGTCATCACGCCGGCATCCGTGAAGATTTCCATCGCTGAGGGGGCCATGTTCTTCTTCGGATCCATGGTCTTCACCGCTGGGCCCGAGGGAGAGCTCTCCTTCACCCGTGACGCCACCCCGGAGGAGACAGCGCCGCGACTTGACGCTACGCCAGACGGGATCATCACCATCACCGCTCCGTCGCCAACCATCGCCAACAACTCGGCGACCGCGACGGCCGGCGTCGTTCTCCCGCCATCCGAGGGGAACACGCTTTCTCCTATACCGCCGACTGCTTCGTCCACTCCGCCTCAGCCACGCAGGGTGCAGCAGACGCCCGAGGAGCGAAGGCGCCGATGGGCTGCACGCCAACGCCGGTTCGAGGCGGACATGGACCACGCCATCGCCTCCATCGGTGAATGCATCGAACTCACCGAATCTGCTCGTCAGAGCATCGCCTCGCCGACACAATTCCTGCTGGGACTCGGGAACAGCGGGGCCGTCTACCAGCAAGCACTCGGCGAACGCGTGAACGCCGACTACTCCCCAGATGCGATCAGGGCGGTCGATCATGTCACGACCACCCAGATTGGATCTGCTCCGGACATTGCGGCGACACAACATCCTCATCCTCAGGATACACCGACTCCACCTGAACCAACCCCGACTTTCCCGCGGGTGACACGTGTCCTCCCTCCAAATAAGAGGATCACGCCTGCCAAGCGGGAAATGTTCGTCTCCGACATATCCGACAACGAGCCTCCGGCATGCCGACAGCAAGGATCCTATATCTATTCGGTCTTGGGTAGCAGCTCAGGCTCCCCGGCGGGTATTTATAGCCCCTGGTCACCGGAGGACGAGAGATTTCCTCCTCAATGACGAGCGCGGACTCCGCGCCACGCGTCTCCCCTTCAGACCGAAGATGCACGGATCACCCTTATCGCCTTTGGCTCCACTCGACCACGGGAGCGTCCTGTGCAATCACGGAAATACTATTCCTGACGCCGCGTCTCGGATACGACACCGCTTTGCCTGCCTCGCCTTTGGCATACCCGACAGAGAAGGAATCCTCCGGGACTCGAACCTTTCGCCAAGATAAGTATCAATTGATTAACTTCGTCAATTCCGTGAGCTTTAAAAAGTTGCTAAAGTACTCGGGGAGCACACGCCTTAATCCGTGAAACCTCGGCTCTTCCGTACGCCTACGCTCCTACGCGTGCACGCGGCCCAGCTCCCTGCGCTATGGACTATGGCTATCGGGGATCAGGTGCATAAACGTAACAGGCCAACTCCTCGGAGAAATCAAAAAGACTTAAAAGCGGGAAGCGGAGTCCATTAACATTACATATCGCCGAATGCTTTCTCCTCTCGAATTTTTACTTTGTTGCAGGGTACGGGAGACCACTCGGCGTGCTCAGCCCTCACGCTCGGGGGCTGGCGCCGGGACGACTACTCGGCGTGCTCAGCCCTCACGCTCGGGGGCTGGCGCCAGGACGACTACTCGGCGTGCTCAGCCCTCACGCTCGGGGGCTGGCGCCGGGACGACTACTCGGCGTGCCTCGGACAGCTCGACCCGGCCCTCACGCTCGGGGGCTGGGCGCCGAAATTAACGTCGGATGATCTAGCCAGATGCTCCTTGACTAACCCTTGGACGATTCCTACGGAATCGCTTCAAGGCTCGGGGGCTACGGCCAACGGACGCACCTCGCGGCGCATCCGTTGATTGTCTGACGACCTCAGAAGAAGGCTACTAACCCTTGGACCGATTCCTTCGGAATCGCTTCAAGGCTCGGGGGCTACGGCCAACGGACGCACCTCACGGCGCATCCGTTGCAGACGGCTCTTTTCTCTCCAGTATCACGCGGTTTCGCTTCCAACTGCAGCAGGCTCGACGCTCATCAGACAGCACGACCTCGCCGACTTGTCTCTCAACCACGTACTACTCAGGGGCTTGTCGGGGGTAGACCCCCAGGGGTACCCAGAAGGCGGATTGGCCCAACCAGCAAGGGGCGGCCCAGTCCGAGTGCAACTGGATCGGTTTGTTAAACTGGGTGGTCCACCAGTCGGGAGGCCCACCAGTCGGACGAGCCGGGCGGGCGCGACGGCGCGCGCGGCAAGGAAGCAGACGGCGTATCCCGCAAGAAGCTCGGAGATCAAGATAAACTAGCCGGAATTATAGGGAAGGATATCTGTAATCGTTATAGGATCGCATCCTTATATTTCGGGTAGGTTACGATCTCTAGCCGACTTGTAACTCAAGGCAGCCGGACTATATAAGGTGCCTTGAGACCCCCCTCCAAAACACGACATTACGAGCAATCGTTCAACCTAGGACAGAACCCAACTACGGAGATCCTTCAGGAACTTCATACACAGCAATACAATCACCCCCAACACAGGATGTATGGTATTACGTCATCTCGACGGCCCGAACCTGTTCAATCCTTGCGTCTTGTGTTACCATCGGCTTCTGATCCTCGATCTGTCCCTCAACAAATCAACCACGTAGGCTACCCCTGTGTGGACTGCCAGGCTCATAAATCCGACACTGCGTCAGTTACAGTCAGGTTCAGCTTCATTTTCCACAGTTGGCTCGTCGTTGGAGACTTCTTGTTCCTGGGCGATGATCACCATGGCTTGGCGCCCTGGTGAGTAGCTTCCTGTGCTTAAAGTTACTGGGACAGTTGAGCCACGGCTGCTTGAAGAATTCAGGGGTTGCCCGTGTTGAAACGGGAGTGGATCGATGCACGCGATGATGCGAGACATGTCCAGGTCCTCCTGTGGTGTTGCTCCAAGTGTTGGCTTGCGTCCCGGCCAGTGAACAAATCGTCCTTCGGGGGGTTGAAGTGATGACGAGTCCAACTTGTTTCCCATTTAGGGGAAATTCGTCGAATTCGACCAGAGATCGGAGTTGTTTTGAGGACGCCGCCTAGAAAGCAGAGGTGGGGCCCGCGAGTCCAAAGGGATATTGGCTCGGGGTGTCGGCCTCACGCTTAGCAGTGGCTGGACTCCTTTTCTTCTAGATTTTTGAATTGGCGGATTTTGGCATAACCGATGGTTCAGAAACCGACTCGGATTGCCTAGCCTGCTTTGGAATCTTCCCAGTTCGAGTTGGAATCGAGCTAGGAGTAGTGGTTCCTTGAGTCCGAGTTGAATTCAAACCCAAGGTTCCCCGAGCCCGATTTGTATTCGGACCCGAGAGCGCGATCTCGTCGAGCTTGTCGGCGAGTTCCTCCGGAGTCGGCGACTTGAGGACGCGGTCAAAGTTGCCCGCACCATCCACCGTGCAGACCCAGGAGTTGAAGGCGAAGGTGGTGCATTTCTCGAACGCCATGTCGCCGTCGCAGTTGTTGATGACTGGTGCCATCGAGCTTGCTGAACGATTCTCGACGAGAGCCCCTACCTGGCGCGCCAGCTGTTGGTTTTTTATACCGGCTAGCCTACTATGGGGGTCCCTAAGTAGTCGAGTTGTTCGTGAGGGCCTCGCCGAAACCAGAAGCACGATGGTGAACACGAGACGATTTAGACAGGTTCAGGCCGCCTCGAGTAGAGAGCGTAATACCTTACGTCCTGTATGGTGGATCTTCTCGTATTGATGATTATTATTTACAAGGGGTCCCTGCCTCACCATATATACTCGGGAGACAGGGTCTACAAGGCAAGAAATTCAAACTCCTAGTCGGATACAATACACAAAGTCCTAACATGAGTAGGCTGGGTTGTTTCCCAGTACCCGACTAGTTTCCTTAAGCTGTACGCTCCTTCCTTGTATCAGTCAGAGTTGCCGGCCCAATTTCCTAATGGGACTGTGGCCCATGAGGACTCCCATGGATCCTGGACCGTCACTCGGCGATGAAGCTGATGCCCTCGAGATGCATGTGGCAGTCCTTGAGGCTGTTGGGGAAGATGACGGAGCAACGATCTGCCATCGAGCTAGCTATAATGCCCCGTGATTACCCCTACCTGGCGCGCCAACTGTCGGAGTTCTAGTCCGGCAGTCGACCCGGGGGTACCCAAGTGGTTGATTTGTAGGCAAAGGGCAATCGCGAGACTAAGGAGCTCGAGGTAACACGAGGACACAGGGATTATACAGGTTTGGGCTACCCGGAGGTATAATACCCTACGTCCTGTGCTCGGGGGGTCTTATATTTCTTCGCTCGGCAATGTTCCAGAGAACAATGGCGGGTTTGTGGTTACAATGAGGGTGGAAGAATGGCGTAGAATTAGATGATCTGAAGGGGTCGACCTAGGCCGCCTTATATAGGTTGACGGCCTAGGTGTTACAAGTCGGTTATATCTAATTGTACCCAGCTACAACTAGGAATCTAATCTAAATCAGTTTTGATGCAATCTCCGTGGTATCCGGGCGAGATCCGGGTATCCCGGCGTGTGCCTTGCAGGCTAAGTCTTCATCAATCTTGTCCATCAAGCCGAGGATCCTCGTGGGCCGGTCCACATCATTGTCAGACGTGGGCCCAGGCCGACTACGTACCCAGTCGGTAGTGGGCCCAAGGGTACCTATATCCCACATGGATA
Source organism: Alloteropsis semialata (assembly GCA_004135705.1). NCBI lineage: Eukaryota > Viridiplantae > Streptophyta > Magnoliopsida > Poales > Poaceae > Alloteropsis > Alloteropsis semialata. The sequence goes on from CM014277.1 coordinate 33,574,512, forward strand.
GCTCCATTTTGAGTTATAAATTTCTAAAGTTCCTTCCAGATTCAATCACATCTATCAATGCTATACATTATCTTTTGAGTCCTTACTAAGCCATTTTCCAAACTATTTTCATATGGCTTCCTTTGGAGTTAGGCATGTTGGGACGGATGGCTGGGTTCGCTCCAACTGCCTATGTTGGGATGGTTTTCCTCTCCTCCTCTGGGAGACCCTTCAACCTTTTGGGTACACGGAGCCCCCAACATATTTGGGACAAAAGTATGAAGAGCTAGGGGTACTCTATTGTGAAGCAAAGATCATCATTCTGTCTACCCCTGCATATCCAGAGTGGAATAACCACCAGCTGGTGACTCGGGGACATCGTCTGGAAGACACCTGGGAGAGAGCAACTTTGCAGGCTCTTACCTGGTTTTGTCAGCAACACCGAAATGAAGTGGCTAATACACCAGCAGCTGTCTTACCAATCACAAGTCCTCAGGACTCAAAATGGGTGAAAGGAGTTAGGAGTTTAGAAGATCTGAAGAGGCATAAATTCGTCACCTTGGCCACGGGTGTGCGCTATTCAGTTGCTATGGCCAACCTCCATGAACTAGATAGAATGGCTGGAGTAAAGAACATAAATAGAGCCCATGGAACTCAAATTATGCTTGAAGGTTAGGATGGAGAAATTAGGAAACTCAAACAAAAGATAGAATGGAAATATGAGCAAATCCAAGGAGTAAGTAAAGAATTGGCAAATAGGGATCTCTTAGTCGGGTGTTGACACCAGCGGTGGCAAACAGAAAGTCCGCAAGCGCACGGCTGTCAAAGTAGCTTTCACCCGTGAGTAAACCAGGTATCGAATCCACAGGGAACGTAAAAGTGTATCTAATCACTAAAGCTGAGCCGGATCGATCGAGTGTATATAAAGGCTGGGTAGAGAGGATAACTTAGCACTAAGGCTCTAATTATAGTTAAGAGAATTCTCCTATGCTTGCTTTAGGCACCGGGGTATCCTAGGCCTCTAGGAAATTGCCGGCCAACAGCTCTACGACCGTACCCATACGTGGAGGATTACAAAGGATGGACAGGGCTGTCACCACCTGCCGCCTACCTCTACTAATCCGTGGGGCTACGAGGCAAACGAGGGCAGATATACACCTAAGCACCACGCCTAAGATAATATCAGCTATCCTAACCTTGATCAAAGATTAGAATACTTTATAAATAAAGCAACAAATCCACAAGCACAATAGAGACTTAACTTATCTATAACTCAGACTTAATTACTAGTTGAATCCCGGATACTTACTGAGTAGCTCGCATCCGTCGAGGTACAGGTGGAGGGTCGCCGACACGCCGGGACTCCTCCAGACTCTCCCTCACTCTCTCCCTATTTCTACTCTGGATATGAGGAGGGCTTCGCCTTGGATCTTCACTTCTGCTCGATGATGATTAGCCCTGCCCCGAGTCCAGCTATTTATAGCTTGGAGAGGTGGTTTGGAGTCGGTTTGCAGCGGTTGAGGCGGTCCGGAGATGGGCCCAGGTCGGCCGACTAGGGGGGATCGGCCGACCGTCAGATTCACCGACGTTGATGATACACGGCATGGATGAACTCCTGGTGGCGGTTGACAGTTGCTAGTGAAGGCGGTGGTGATTTGGGCGCGCGGCCTGGTCGGCCGACCTGGCTAGGTCGACCGACCCAGGGTTGTGGCCCCTCGGCCCCACTTCGTCAGTGTCACTCTCCAGTGGGTCCTTTGGTCAGTTTCCGGTGGGTAATGGCGAAGATGTGTCAGTTAAGTTAGGGATGTAGGCCCATGAATCCATGTGCTTGCCACGTGGCCCAATCCCAACTCTTCATTTCCACCGTCTTGATCTCAACATGCCTGATCGCTACTGAGTGTGCTTATTGTTGGTGGGCTGAAGATGGACCTCACCGGGACTGGACATAGGTCGGCCGACCAGGGAAGGTCGGGCGACCTGGCCCTAAGCCCATTTTAGCTCTTCTTTTGCCACTTTATTCCTGTAAGCACATATGCACCAAAACTCATGGAATTCATTAGTAAACAACCCTATGTCTATTTGTTTTATCATGTTTTATATCTTTGTTGGAAGTAATAAGTTGTCATTAAGAATCACCAACAAGCTCCTCCACACTTATCCTTTACTCGCTCTCGAGTAAAGTCTAAGCTTCAACATGGAGATCATTAACAAACATATAGGTTATTCCCAAACATTCAGGCTTAGTGGAATTATATGAGTGGCTATCATGTCTTCTTGAGTTATTGCAGGAAGGAACAACCTTTTCTATGACATGATACACTTCACTATCAAGTACTTGGGGTTTTGAAATTTTGCAAAGAAAACCTATGCCTTGCTCCTCAAAGAGTTTCTCTCTGGATAATTATGGTGGTTGGACAACACTCATACTCTCCAAAATAGAACTTTTTGTGTGGAGCTCTCAAGATACATACCTTTTCTCACTTATTTTGTCATTCCAAGGATTGGATCCAAATCAGAGACAAGTCATGTAATCAAGTCAAGATGTGCAAGTGTGTGATATGGGTGGACATGTAATGATACTCCTTTGTCTTGGCCTTTCTTCCCCTTCTCTTTTCTTTTGGATATGGGCTATTGCACTTTTTTTTTCTACTCAATGCTCTTTTAGCATGAGTCTTTTTCTTCTCTTTATTTTTCTATGCATTTAGCCCATATCTTCTTTCCATCTTAATTTTGGGAAGAAGGGTCATTTTTCAGGAGTATTTATTTCATGAACATGAGACAAAGGCATGTTTTGCTTCATCCTCAGTGTAAGGATTTAGCTTTTATGGTGGAGTGTACGTGATCTTGACTTTAAAAACATGAAATATCTCTAATAAGGGTCACAAGACTTGAAATAACTCAAAGCTCAAAGGTAAAGTTTGATCATATTTGTAAGTGTTTGTCTCTCAAACCCATGAGGAGCATAGCAAGGTACAAAGTTTTAAAACTTTTCATAAATTTCAAGTACTCAAATAGTAAAGTTATCTTTCATATTAAAGCCATATCTCAAAACACAATAACATAGATGACATGAGTTCCTATAAATATGAGGATTTCCACAAGCCAAAAGGTACAGGGAATAAAATATATGTAAGTTAATAAGAACTTCCATGTGATGGTGAGATGCAAAGGGTTGATTTTACTAAGTTTTTGAATTCCTTGATCAGGTTCTGCAAATATTCAACTGAAACAGAGTTTAGGATGACCAAACCAGCGTGCAGGAAGAAGCAGAGGTCAGGTGGGACCCAGGCCAGGTCGGTCGATCTGGTGGGGTCAGGCGACCTGGGGGTGACTCCCCTGGTTCAGATCTTTCTCGTGCTGCTCTGTTGCGTTCTGATATTCTTTGTTTCGCGTTGGATCTCTCTGTTTCCCGTTGCGTTTCCCCCACACTTGTACCTTTCATTCAAAACAAGTGGAAACAAAAAGAAAACACAATCCTAATACACTAAACATTTTATTTTATTCATCAATTCAGAGGCACATTACATGATAATCAAAAGAAATAAATGAAATAAATTAATAGAAGGGAAACTAATGTGCCTATCCTAATCCAAAGCCTAGGGTATCTAGGGTGCATTATAGAGATTTTCATCCCCAGCAGCTTTGGCAAAGCGCTTAAGTTTCATGACTATTGATCTACGAAGCATATCAAAGTCGTCTTGAAGGCTTATGCGCTCAAGTCGCTCTTCAGCGAACTTCTTCTCCAACTTTGCATAGTCGCGACCGAGTTGATTAATCAACTCTAGCAACTCAGCGTTGGAGGGAGCCTTGGGGGCCTTCTCATCATCATCACTCTCATATTGGCCCTCAGGCCTGTGAATTGGAGGAGGCCTGATATGCCTCTTGATCTTGCCGGCGGGTGAAGATTCCACCGACTCCTCCAACTCCTTCCTCTCCTCAGGTGTGAGGGGAGGGAACAGCCCCTTACCATAGCCACCTCCGGGTTTCCTTTCCCCGAAGATCCGGAAACGTGGCTCCGGGGTACTGGCAGGAGAGTAGATGGACACATCGGACGTATAGTGATACGCCACGACGTCCTCCCACTTGTTCCTGACCACCTCCTTCAACTTCTCCCCTGGTTGAAGCGTGGGGAGTCCATCCCCCTTGATCGGAGCGGCCGCCGGTGTCTTCTTTGGGGTTAATTGCCCCGTCGTCGGCCTTCTGTACGGGCTTGATGCCCGTGCATCGCGCCTCTGGGTCCTCCTCGGAGACTGAGACCGCGCCGCCGAGCGAGAACGCGAGGGGCCACCAGGGCCGGTCGGCCGACCAGGCACATTCGTCGACACCCTGGCGCGGCCTCTCGCGTCCTCCTCTGGCGGGAGGCTAGCCAGTGGGGAGACAACCACGGCCATGGCTTGCTCCAGATTGGTGGGCACCAATTGATTGGCCGGAGTGGGCTCTCCATCCAGATCAAAAGTTGGTCGGGATTTGGGGTGGCTTTTTCCGTCCACTGTTGGAGAATTGGGAGGTGTGGCTTGGTGATTTCAGAATGGGGGCGAGGAAGAACTCAGATGAGAGGGAAGAAGAGGATAGGTGAAAATTTAAAGATAGGTTAACCCTCTTCTCGGATCCATCAGAGTTAGAATCGCTCGTTCACCGCAGGACGGCTTTAGAGACGTTAGAGTAAAACGTTGGCAAAAGATTGGGCTGATCGGGCTTAGGATCACGTCGGCCGACCTGGTCAGGTTGGCCGACCTGGCCTTGAGCCTAGTCGCCCTCTCCTTCTTTGTGCACTACGCGACAGGTCCACTAAACCCCAAAATGTGTGCATTCACATTCTAGGGGTTAAGGATTTAGCATAAGGTGTAATTATAAATGGGGATCATCCATGACCAAATTGATCACATCAAATTCCTCATCTACTTTATCAGGTTCAAGGAAAACTTTTAAATGTTGACCATTTACCTTGAAGAGGTTACCTTCATCATCTTGGAGTGTGATTGCCCCGTACGACGAAGTCTCCAACACAACGAATGGTCCTTCCCATTTACTCCGAAGTTTTCCATGTCCAAAAGCTTCACCCTGGAATTAAAGAGTAATACCTTATCCCCGGGGTGAAACTCCTTCACCTTGATCCTCTTGTCGTGCCATCTCTTGGTTCCCTTGTAGATTCTGGCACTGTGGTACGCTTTGTCTCTCCACTCTTCCAGCTCTGATAGTTGCATCCTTCTCATCTGCTGGGCTGCTGGCAAATCCATGTTCCACTTTCTTATGGCCCAGTGTGCCTGTTGGTATATTTTAACGATTACAGATGAATCCGCAAGCGTACAGATACCGTTGTAGCTTT
>CM014277.1:33580816-33605679 GCA_004135705.1 Alloteropsis semialata
CATGAGAGGAACCTCACGAGGATTCTTCTAGCGGAAGTTCCACCTGGATTCACTGCGGGATCAGAAAAGGGGGGAGTGCCCTATACTTCTTCACGAGAATTCTTCTAGCAGAGGAGGAGGAAGGAGTTGAATCCTACATCAAACAGAAGGAGTTTGTGCTCTACCATGAATATTAGCTGCGCCATGGCTAAGGGATGGTGGAAGAAGAAGGCTTGAGGTGGTTATTTATAGCCGACGGTCGATGGATGCGTTAGAGGAGGAATGGAATCCAGGGGACGCTCGTGGAAACCGTCCAAATGAAGAACAGTATTCTCATGGAAATGCGGCATTGATTCAGGGCTGCCGTAATTAAAAGAGGGGCGTCTTTTGAGGAGCTGCATTGAAAAGTCGTATCGACTGGGTCAGAAGACGTATGGATACCCATGAGGTAAATGTAGGGATCCATATCTGTTCGTTGTCAGAGGTTATTGCCCAGGAGAAAGATCAGGGAGCCGCGCAGTGCAGGGATGGAAAGTTTCGGCGCGAAAATCGGTGGAGAAGTTATGGTGACAAATACGAATTTTGGAACAAAATGATATTTTATTCCAAAATTGGGGGGCATGTGTTGACACCAGATTTTCGCACCTGACATACAGAGTCAGATAGTGACATGAGACTGTGCGGTGGACCCATTGACTGGTCAAAGCCAAAGGTGACAGAGAAGGAAGCCGATGCCAAAGAGGAGTCCGATGAAGCGGGAGTCCGATCCAATGACGAATACAGGGAGGAAAGGAGACGTGTCGGCTAAGGAAGAAGCGTATCAGATTCAGGGACTATTTCCTTTTCAGAGGACGTATGAGAGTCCCATTGTATCTTAAGTTTAGTTTACCTTATTTAGTTAGTCTGGTCCGATCAGGACTCTCCATGACCAGGGTATAAATATGAACCCTCGTCCATTGTAAAGAACAATTGACACAATTCAATACAACCCGGCTTTACGCCAAAACCCTAGTAGTAGTTACCGACGAAGCTCATTGGTGGACGGGCTGCATCAGTTCTGATCTCCGGCTTACCAGTAAGTTAGTCAATTTATCGAACTAATATAGACTTTGAATTGAGGCGCATCGCCCTTTCTCGTTTATATTGTTCAACCGATTTATCTCTGGATAATCAAGATTGATATAGATTCCCTACGTCGGAGCTAGATCAATATTGATTATTCAATAGATTATCGTTTATCGGACTATACTTTAAGCCTAGATTCCCTACGTCGGAGCTGGGTATCAAGGTTAGTCTAGATTCCCTACGTCGGAGCTAGAGTAATCTTGGTTACTAAAGATAGTCTTTGCGGTTTGTTGGAGTTGCTAGATTGGTTTAGATCTACGCCATGTGAATCAATTCTACTTCTTCGACGGCTTTGAGCATATGTCTTGGTCCGATTTAAGCAATATTTATCATACAGTATCGTTCTATGTCCGATCTTGCTTTGTGGTTTAATCTGGTTGTTCTTTGAGTATTGCATTGGTGTAGATTCCCTACGTCGGAGCTGGATCTTTGTAATACGCTTAGATTAATCTTTGACTGTCATGTTTGGTCTAGATTCCCTACGTCGGAGCTAGGTTCATCTTGATTAGTTAAAGGAAGCTTTGGTTATGCCTTATTGCTATTTGAATGTTAAGTACGGTGTAGATTCCCTACGTCGGAGCTGGATCTTGCTTAATTGTTCAGTAGCATATCTTAGAATCAGAACGTATCTGTTAATGTTTTACCTGCTTATTTGCTTAATCTGATCAACACCTGTGCGAGCATCTTGTCTAATTGACAGGTTGATGAGTCGAGTCTGGTTATCTAGCTATCTGATCTGATCATAGTTGGAGAAATCTAGATTCCCTACGTCGGAGCTAGATTTCTCTGAAAAGGCTATAGTCCGATCGGCTGGTTAGATGGTCCGATGAGATGAGTCAAACTGGCAATTAGGCAAGGTGGACAATGTATCGGCTTACACTGTGATTACTTAATATCTTGTTTCAAGACACAGCTGATCCATTATTTTACATATTGGCCTGGTTTTATGCATTATTTTATTATTTAAAGGCTGGTCTGTTGTATCAATCAAGGTCCGATCCTGATTGGTCCGATCCTGAAGTCCGATTTGGTGTCTGATTGAGGTCCGATCACTCGGTCCGATTGACGTCATCACTGAGGTCCGATTCTGAGGTCCGATCAGTATCGGCCGATGCGTGTCTGATTGGGTCTTGGCTAAAATTCGACGCTACTCCATCGTCTGAAATAGAGCCGGCACAATCATAGAGCAATTTAACTGTTTTATCCCCTTGTCAATTACAGGTCAAATTGACTGGCACGCCGCGAATCTGAACTGGAGTGTAGACTGGCACTGGAGCGAAGCAGACTCTCCCCGGTCATCGTGTGGTGCACACGGGAGATACGACCGCCGATTTTCCGTGTCAACAGATGTCTTCCCTGCACTTAGTTATACACAACAAGACACATTGCTTTCAAGTATTTAGTATTTAAAGTTCAAGTTGTGACCGGCTACTTTTCATTATGGAAGATATACTAGCAACAAGGAACAAGCCACAATAATAATAAATGCAATGCTCTTGAACTTAAGTTTACTTTAGATCTTTACCTTGTTCCAACGTGAAGAGTTTTCAAAAAGATGCATATCCAACATAAGTGATATTCTCTTGCAAAAGCTCATGGAAACATTCATCTCATCAAGTCGCTCAAGCCTATACTAGATTATTTTCATCCTATTCTACTCATATATGAAAGTGAAAGGCTATGTGGAGCTTGGTAGGTAAAACAATCCTAGCAAAACATTATATCTCAAATATTGTCAAACTAAGAGAGCGATCTATTGGAATTACCGAGACTAGTCAAAAAGGCCATGGAGAATAAATGTTGGAAAGAGAGAGGGATGGAACACACATATTTAGATAGGTGGACACGTGCAAATGACAAGTAGATGATCTTGAGGCACAAATGAAGTCCTCGTTATCGGATTGCACATGGTTGGAAAATTGAGTATGGAATTGTATTCAAAGCACTTGGAATTTGATGAAGCTAAAAGAACTAAGGAGCATTATTTCTCTTTTTTCTTTCTTTCTTTAATTTTTTTCCTTTCATCTTTGTTTCTTTTCTTTCTTTTTTCTTTTTCCATATTTTTCTTTCTTTTTGCTCCTAGAACTTTTTGCAACTCACTTTTCCATAAGCAAAAGCATTCAAATTATGTCATCGTGGTGAGCACAAAGTGATGGTGATCATTATTAAAAACAAAAACAAAACTAGGTTGTTCTCCTGGTAGCCATGTTATTAACAAGAGATATATACAAAGGTTTCTAACCTATGGTCGATGGCATACATATATACAAGTATTTAGAAGTAGATGAACAAAGAGAGGGTTGAGGAAGAGTTGCCGTCCTTTTCGATGCTTGCAATGAAGTGTAGCGTGGCTTCCCCCATGCTTAAGCATTGTGCTTAGCATGGAAGAAGAAAAACGAGCATCTTGTGATGAACACGATCATTGTACTCCATATGGCCTTTTCCTTTTCGTCCCACAAGTCCTTCCCTATGCTTAGCATGTTGCTAAGCGTGGAAGAAGAAGATGGACCGTCATGTGATTCTTGAAGTACTTCCGCCATGTGTTTGGAGATTAGTTTTATGCTTTTTCACCTTTGTTGCCTTAATTTTCCTTCAACCTCTTCTTGTCATCAAGCCATGGTCCCAATCATTCTTCGTATCGTTATCACCTCCTTGCTTGTTGTCTTCATTGCTGCTTCATCTTCCACAAATTTTTTCTTTATTTCCAGAACACAACATGTACTGAACCATTGCTCCATTGCAAAGTGCACAAATTTCTCTTTCCAACGAGTCATCATTTGCCCAAAATAGATTCTGAACAAGAGAGTTATACCTATTTTATTCCAGTGCTGCAATCTGTCCTGAGCTGATTTCAGAACGCACAGCGCCCAATGTTTTTGTCGTATCTCCTTGTATGGGTCTTCAAATTTGTTGATCTCAGATGCGTTGGAACGAGAATTTGATGGAGTCTCTGAATATCAACTTTTTCTTTCTTGTACATCTCTGAACATGTGCAGATTTTTGATGAAAAAAGCAGTATCCCTTTCAATCTTCTGAGATGTTAACGATCTTGGTTGCAACTTTGATCATGAATTCATGGGATTCCTTTGTCATGCCTGCAAAACAATTGAGACGCACAAACTACCCCTAGGGTGACGGTCAGGAGTATAAGCTAATGCCAACACCAACGACATCCTTAAGACCTTAACTTGTGGCATAATTAACCTAGTAAAATAGAAAAATAAAAACCAAACTTCGAGGACTTGCGGCGGCCATCGTCTCCTTTTGGTGTATGCCCTAGGTTTCGTCGAATTCTGGTGGATGGATCTGCGTGGCTTCGGGTATTGGAGCTATAAATAGTCCAAGGAAACCCTAGCTCGAAGGGGAGGCTGAGGCGGTGCAAAAAGGGCCTGGGCCGCCCGGCAAAAAGGGCCTGGGCCGGTCGGCCTAGGGTCCTTTTGTGGCCCCTCGGTCCCATCTTTTGCGTGCAAGCTTCTAGATTCTCCAGGAGTTAAGGTTCCAATGCATGTGGGTATTTGGACGTCGGTTGCTTGGGGATAAGATTGGGTCTTGATAGCTTTCCAAATGTCTGCCTGATTCGCCTTGATCCCGAAGTCATCCGACCTTATCTTCAAGTCTTTGCCCTTCCACATTCTTGGAGGTTGGTTTACCATAGATAAGAGCGAACAAAATCCGAGTCGTATAAGGTTTGGCCTTCATATTCTTCCATGCTACGTATGATCTTGGTCTTCGTCCAAAAGTGCTCATTTATAGCTCAAATACCTGCGTAAACCAAATCCTCCAAAAATACATGCATATGCAAAAACGAGGTTATTTCAAGTGCCAAGTGACGGGTTAGTATATGAATTGGTCCCAAAATACCTCTTAATTAGCACTAAAAAGGTGTCGCTAATGAGCGTCAACATCTGGACTGGAGCATGGCGATGAGCTGCACCATCTTCTGGTGTAGAGGTGATCGGGAGATCTGTTGGCGGGTTGTTGTCCTGCGCCTGGTCCAGGTGGATCTGTGCGAAGTTGTGGAGGAGTGCTTGCTGGTACATGGTGGCGGAGTTATTTAGCCCTAGCAGGAGTCGCAATGGACTCGGACTCCAATGTAGGGCGGATTCGGTGATCGCAATGCAGTCGACAATGTTGTTGGTGGTGTGATCCATGGCTGTCTCAAACTCACATTGCCTTGCGGCCCATCGAGAACTTCTTTCGGTGAGTGTCTCCTGAATGTCGAGGTGAGGGGGAGTTATGTTTCTGTGGTGAACGTATTCGGTGGGAGTATGAGCAGGCTCATGAGCTTCAATCGCGATGACCGAAACTGGCGCAAGGAGTGGCGATGTCAACCTTGTTGTTGGTGCGGATCACATCTGCCATGCGCTCTTCAGCTAAAAGCTGTGGTGCGATGATGAGCTGACCTTCTAGGGAAACTGCGAGCGGTGAAGTGTGCTCAGCAGGGAGGGCTTCATGAGTGTAGGAGAGTTCATTGTCGTAGTCAGCGGTGAACACCATGCTCCCAAAGAGCATGATCGTCCCCTTGGCGAAGGTGACCTCCATGGAAGCTAGCAAGATGATGTCAGAGCGGTCTGCCATCGATCTTGTGAGATGATCATGATGATCAGCCCCTACCTAGCGCGCCAACTGTCGGTTTTTTGTAGTTGGCAGTCCACATAGGGTAGCCTACGTGGTTGATTTATCGAGGAGCGGATCGTGGATCTGAAGTCTATGGTCATAAAACATGTAAGGAATTAGATAGGTTCGGGCCGTCGAGGCCACATAATACCCTACGTCCTGTATGGGGTTGTGTGTTTTGAATTGGATGGTCAAGGTGTCCCGGTTGGCTCTAGGTTTTGGAGGCGGGGTCCTAGGCCACCTTATATAGTCCGGCTGCCTTGGGTTACAAGTCGGTTGGGGATCGTATCCTATCCGGATTACAAGGATTTGATTGCATAATGATTACATAGATCTTTTCATAAATATCCGGCTAGTTTATCCTGATCGGCGAGCTTCGAGTGGATCATGTTGTCTTGTTTCTTGATCCGTGCGCCAAATCTCCAGGACGGTCCGCCTGACTGGCAGGGACAGCCTGAAAGCGCTCGGGCCGGGCCGCCTCGTGCTGGATGGACTGGTCTATCTTCTGGTAAGCCCCGTCGTGGGCCACCCCGTGCTTGTGGGGCCAGTTCGGGTTCTCATGTTACTTGGGGGTCTATCCCCGACAGGTGGAGTATAAACCTAATTTTTATCGTTGTTTGTTATTCTCATAAGATATACATCCTCAAGAAAGTAGCATCTCGTGACTCCATGATTATATGTGTGCTCACATCAGGAGAATCTGATTTTACTACAAAGAATCTATAAGCAGTACTATTCTCAGCATAACCCAAAAATGCACAATCAATTGTTTGGGTCCAAGCTTGCTCTTTTTCGACGCTGGTATATTGACTTTCGCCAAACAACCCCATATGCACAGAAAATTGACATTAGGCTTTTGCCCCTTTCATCCCACATAAGCAGTAGCATCTTTGTTCTTTGTCACAACTCTATTTAGGACAAAAGTTGCCATCAAAATAGCTTTCCCCCACCATTTGTAGGACATACCAGCACTCTCTAACATGACATTCACCAAGTCTGTAAGTGTCCGATTTTTTTCTCTCAGCCACCCCATTTGATTGAGGTGAATATGGTGGTGTAACCTCATGGGTTACCCCATGCTCAGCACACAATTGAGGGAACTCATTGGAGATATATTCTGCTCCACGATCATCACATATATGCTTGATCTTTCTCTCAAGTTGGTTCTCAACCTCGGCCTTAAAAATCTTAAAGTAGTGAAAGGCTTTATCTTTTGTTTTCAGCAAGTAAAAATAGAAATAATGAGTAGCATCATCTATCAAAGTCATGAAATATCTCTTGCCTTCTCTAGTCAGCAATCCATTTATTTCATATATATCTAAATGAATAAGATCTAATGATGCCAAATCTCTCTTTTCCTCTAAACTCTTAAAATGTTTTCAAGATTGTTTCATTAAACACAAGATTAGCATTTTCATCCTTTGATAACTTCAACTTTTGAAATTAACTCTAATATGGACGTTCTAGGAATGGTGTCCAAATTATTATGACAGAAATGAAAGTGCCAGACATTGAACTCACAAACTTTATTCATGGATGCAATATTTAAATGATAATTAGACTCAATAGTATTTAGGTGGAACAAGCCTCCGCTGTCATAGCCTTTACCAACAAAGTTCCCAAATTAAGAAATTACAAATTTATTGGACTCAAGCACTAACTTATACCCATCTCTACATACAAGGATCCACTAATAAAATACCTATTTATTGACGGAGCATGCTGCACGTTCCTCAAGTGGACAATCTTCCCTGAAGAGAGCTTCAGTTCGACCGTACCAACACCAAGAATAGTCGCAGCTGATCCGTTCCCCATCAAGACAAAGGAGATCTGCGCTCCCTGATAAAAAGAAAATAGAGACATGTCAGAACATACATATATATATTCGCTCCAATATCAACCCCCAATCATTAGATTGCAATACTTGGAATAAAGTTGGTATTTCACCGTACCTAGATGAATCGGGCTCATTGCCGTTGCCAATGGTGACATTCACCTTGTTGTTTGGCTTTTCTTCATCCCTGCTTTTGTGGTAGCAGAAATTCTTCGCAAGATGCAGGCCACACACATAAAATGCTCTGATTTTGTCTTCTTTCTCATATTTCTTCTTGAAGTTAGCAGTTTTCTTAGGATTACCACCATACTGCATCTTTCTCTTGCCCTTGTGTTTGGGCTTGGTCACTATGATGTTTGTACTTGCACCCTGAGCAGATGTGCCAAGAGCATCCTTTGCCCTTGGCTTTTCTTCCACATCGAGGGTTACTATGAGATCCTCGGTGGAGATATCCTCTCTCTTATGTTTCAGGCTAGTTGCAAAATCCCTCCAAGATGCAGGGAGTTTGCCAATAATGCCCGAAGCCATGAACCTGTCTGGCAAAGGATAGCCCAAACTTGCGATCTCCCCAACCAGCAGCTGCTCTCATGTGCATGTGCAACTATCAACTTTGCAGCATCCATGCTATAGTCACAGTACTGCTCACAGGAATGGAGTAAGCAACCACCTACAGAGACCACAAATTTGTGCTCAAGTGCATCCCACAACTGTGTGGGATCTTTGTAATTCATATACACATTGTAGAGCTGATCTGACAACAAAGTTAGATTGCATCCAAGTACAGTATCACATGCACTGGAAAAATTGGTCTCTTGTTCAATTGTGAATGGCATCACTGGGTGGATCACCCACCACAGTCCCATAGACATGAGTCAAAATTTGACTCTGGTCTGCCATCTACCTAAGTTACCACCAGAAAATGTCTCAGGTTTCATTGCATTCGAAGGACCAGCTAGTGCCGAATTAGAATAAACACATAAATAAAATTTCTGGATTGTTGGAGATATATGAATTATTCTACCAGATTTTAATTTGAGGCATATTTCGTAAGCAATTGCTACTGCTATGTAAAGTAAATAAACAGGCATAAATTTAAACAACGAGAACAACAGAAACACCATAGACATAGCTAGCAGATATGTAACAAACATAAACAAACGGATTGTTGCACTATCATCTATCTATGGACTTACAAAATTGCGCACCGTCCTCGTGTAGACTTGATGTACAGGTAGCGTGGAGTGAAGTCGATCAGCTTTGAGTGGTCGCGCAGTTGCGCTGCCTAGAAACCTTATTGCCGCACCTCGTGCAGGCTTCACGACCGCAAGGGCCCGGAGATACTGCTCCTCTCCTCCTCGGTGCACGTCAAGAAGAAAAGTCGGCGAGATCCGACAGCTCAACAACATGCACACTTTTCTCGGAACCAGAGAGAAAATTGAGAAAGAAGACGTGGAGATTTCTGTGTGTCTAACCTGGACGTCTCTTGGTCCTCTTATAGAGAAAACGGCATCCCACTGCTGATTATTTCATCTATAATGACGCTCCATTAATCGGCAATAGTAACTAGCCACTTAATTTGGGATTAAGGAATTGACTACTTACTTATCCTCTCTAATGACCATTGTCAAAAGGTTAATACACAGATGGCAAAAGGTTTACACAAGTCACGCGTTCATTTACGCGAAAAGAACACGAATACATGCATGCGCGCGTGTGTAACTCAAGCCACATTATCTTCTTGTGTTCAGACTAGTAAGAGAGCTGCTGATATGACCATACCAGTGTCGGCGACCTCGCCGAGTACTCCGACGGCTTCACAGACTACTTCGACCACTCTGCCGAGCACTCTGCCAAGTACTCCGACCTCGCCGACTACATCTCCAACCCCTACTGGACCAATCACTCGGAGCCGAGCTAAGAAAATACAACAAGAGGTGCACGTGCTACTTTGTGAGTATCAATTGAACATTAATGAGAACTTTGAGCTACCTAAGTCGTACATGTTGTTATTGCTCAGGTTCACCAAGGAGGAAGACAAGGATGCATCAAGAGTGGAACAGAAAGAAGAATCACGTTCACATCAGTCCAGCGTGACAGAACTGTCCAGAAGAAATATTCATATCTTTTGACTCACAAATGCTATGAAGGCTCATGAATACTCTCTGGAAAGATATTGAAGTCTAGTTTCCAAATATACCACTTCCGGGTTGTTTGGAGCTTTCCCTTGAAGTGGCCGGGTTGTTTAGTGCACACTGGTCTGAGGGACTATAGTCCGCCTGAAGTCAAAATGTCCGAGCAAAACTGTACTAATCTACAATAAATATTGGAGCAAGCTATATATGGTTTGAAAGCCTATCTAGATAGCTTTCAAACGCATCCAGCAGCATCTCATTTGAAGCTTCCAAGAAGGAGTTAAAGCCAAAACATTGAAGACTGCGCAGAATTCCAGATGTCACGCGAGAACCACTCAGGAGGCTTTTTCACACTAGCGTTGCTTTCACATTGTTTCGTGTTTATACCTATCCAGGAGGGTTATTCCTTGTATAAATATCCCCCTATGTGTAAGCAAACGACAACTTTTGATGAATTGAATTAATCCCAGTGATATTGCAGCCGAGCTGCTGAGTGCTTACTCAACCCTTGTTCTTCCTTGTTCTCTTGGACTTGTGAAGAGATCTCTCTGAGATCCACTAGTTCGTGCTTTGCGAGTTCCAGTACGGCTGCCTCGCCTTGTGTGGATTAGCTCTGGTTGTGGTTCTGCGGTCGTTTGGAGATCGAGTCGAAGTCTTCGCGGTTTCGGTGTCTCTCTCCCCGTCGCTTGGTCGCATCCGACCTTGGTCAGGTATAAAGCTAGTTATCCGCTGATCTTCAGCAAGTTTACCTTACTTCCCCGCTGTCTCTATAGCCAATCACCTTGTTCATAGACCTACTGCCGTGAAGATCGGGCCACCCTTGGTACCGAAATTAGTTCGGTAGCTATCATCTGGTATCAAAGCTTTCGTTGACACGGTAGGTCTTACCATCATCCACATATTTATCCTTACGTTTGATCGTCATATATATATTTTGTTTTATCCTACAGTCCAAAGCCCAAAAAAAATACCTATAGCCATTTGGCGGTACTGCTACTGTGTGTTTGTGTGATCATCTAGTTGCTAGTTACCACCGTTTCACATATATATCTATCATGTGTTTCATTTGATATCCGCACCCCTGTTTTGGTCACAAAAAAAAAGAAAAAAAAGAGAAAGAAGAAAAGAAAGATTCAAAAAAAAGAGTGAAAAGGTACTTGAAAGGGGATTGTGTTGCGGTTTATTGTTGAAAATTTCAGTTTACATCTTGAGTTGGTGGTCATTTGTGATAGCAGCAACTTTATATCTTTCGAGCACATCAAACCCCTCAGTTTGCAGTACCGTAGCCTTCCTTGATAGCCACCTAAAGCTCCACCTCAAATCTGAAACCGGGACAGTCGATTCGTAATCCTTACGACCTCTCTACCACCTCCGTTGAGGCTGCCACACCAGCACCATCGTGGTCCTTGAGAACAGTTAAGAACTTGGGTAAGTAAGAGGTGAGAATTGAGTGATTCCACAAATATTTTCTATTACACTTTTTGCTGCTCCTAACATGGCAGGATCAGATTCAAGTGTTGATGGTGGACACCGTGGCGATAGGGATATCCCTGTCACACAGGATGAGATGCGTCGCATGGCCGAGTCACTTGTGGAAGCCATGGGAAGGATGCTTGAAGAACGCCTTCCAGTGGCTGGAGGTCGAGGACCACATCATCATCATGAAGAAAACCACCGGGAGGAATCTGGCGCTGAGAATTCTGGTTTTGGCCATGGGTTCGATCGCTTCGGTGATGGACGTGGAGAACATGGTGGTGGACGCCGTGCTGATTTTGATAATCCACATGGTGGCCGTCGTGCTGATGGCCGCCGAGTGCGATTTGAAGATCAAGAGTTTGAAGATCATGAAGAAGGATCCTATGATGATGAGAATCCTTTTGGTCATGGAGGAATGTTTGAGCGGCGACGAAATCATTGCCGGCATGCTGGATTGGAAGATAGGTATCATCACCATGTTCGTCGTCGTAGAGATGACCCGGATAACATTGCCCGAGTCAAGCTGAATGTTCCTAAATTTACTGGGAAGGAGAATGCTGATGAGTTCCTTGAATGGGCTGAACAATGTGATCAAATTTTTAGAGTTCATAATCTTTCAGATCAGCGCCGTGTGAATTTAGCGTCAGTTGAATTTTCTGGTTATGCTTTGACGTGGTGGAATCAAGTTCAAGAGAATCAACTTGAATTGGGTCTGGGCTACATTAATACATGGGAAGAGATGAAAAGAGTGATGAGAAGGAGATTTGTACCCTCAAATTATCAACGTGATCTCCGAAACTGATTACAAATGTTGGAGCAAGAGAAGAGATCAGTAGATGAATATTTCAAGGAGATGGAGTTGCTGTTAGTGCGGGCTGGAATTAGGGAAGACCCAGAGTCTAAGATGGCAAGATTTTTGGGTGGACTGAATGAAGAAATTTCAGGATTTGTGGAGGTGTTTCCTTATCATACTTTGCAAGACCTTGTTGATCAAGCAATGCGCACTGAAAGAAAAATTCAGCAGGAGTCCCGTGGAAAATCTTATGGCAGCCATTCTATTGCTGCCCCATGGCGTAAACAGCAGTCCAGTACCTCTTTTGGAGGAGTACGATCTCAAGGAACTGCAACTAGGTCCTCTCCTTCAATTGGTACATCAAAAATGGCAGCTTCTACAGCATCATCCCCTGCAAATCTGCAGCGGTCTGCTGCTAGCTCAGCAGCCCCAACTGTGGTTTCTACAGCCACGTCTTCTTCTCGTAGCAGAGAAATTGTATGCCATAAGTGCCACGGTCGTGGTCACATCGCTGCTCAATGCCCAAGCAGGAGGACTATGTTGATAAATGAGCATGGTGAATGGGAATCAGAAAGTGACCCAGAAGATGATGGACCAAAATTCGATGAAGAAATTGAAGGAGAAGAGAATGAGATTCAGCCTGATGAAGGAGAACATAATTGTTTTATTTCCCTTCGTGTGCTCAGTGTAACTGCTGAAAGGGAAGAGAATGGACAGCGCCACAATCTTTTCCATACTCGAGGTATGATTAAGGATAAACTCTGCCGCATCATTGTTGATAATGGTAGTTGCAACAACATTACTAGTCAAGAATTGGTGGACAGATTGGGATTGAAACCAAGGCATCATCCTAGTCCATACAAGATGCAGTGGCTTAATGATTGTGGAGCGTTGCGGGTGAATCATATTGTGACTGTATCGTTCTCTGTTGGGAAGTACAATGATCAGGTGGAATGTGATGTGGTTCCTATGCAAGCATGTCAACTGCTGCTAGGTAGACCATGGTTATATGATCATGATGTTCAGATCTTTGGAAGAGCTAACAAGCTATCATTCATGTACAAAGGAGAGCGCATCTCTTTGCTTCCTTTGACACCGGAGGAAGTTTTGAAGGATGATCTAAAGAAAAAACAGCGAAAGAGCGAGAACCACTTAAGAGTGACCCACAAACATAGTGAGGGAGAGTATCCACAGCCAAAGAAAGACCCACAGCCGCAAAGAACCCAAAAACCGGGAAAAGAGGGTTTAGTAATGATGGCTAGGAAAGGGGATTTAAAAGAATTGAGTGAACCTAATACCATGTTCTTTGTACTCATGTACAAGGACACCCTTCTTTCTACTAATGCTGTACCCTGTACTTTGCCAAGTGCTGTTTCGAATGTATTGCAGGATTATGAGGACATATTTCCAGATGAAGTACCACCAGGTCTGCCGCCCAAGAAAGGGATCGAGCATCAAATTGACTTGGTTCCTGGTGCGTCACTCCCGAACCGTGCTGCGTACCGCACCAACCCGGAGGAGACAAAGGAAATCCAGCGACAAGTCGAAGAATTGATCAAAAAGGGGTATGTACAAGAAAGTCTCTCACCTTGTGCTGTTCCTGTTTTATTAATTCCAAGAGTAGATGATATGCTTGATGAGCTTAGTGGTGCTATCATATTCACTAAAATTGATTTAAGAAGTGGATATCACCAAATTCACATGAGAGAAGGAAATGAATGGAAAACAGCCTTTAAGACGAAATTTGGTTTATATGAATGGTTGGTGATGCCCTTCGGGTTAACAAATGCGCCGAGTACTTTTATGAGATTGATGAATGGTTGGTGATGCCCTTCGGGTTAACAAATGCGCCGAGTACTTTTATGAGATTGATGAATCATGTGCTTAGAGCTTTTATTGGAAAATTTGTTGTTGTTTACTTTGATGACATATTAATTTATAGCAAGTCTCTTGATAAACATGTTGAACATATCCAATTCGTGCTTGCTGTCCTACGTGGACAAAAATTATATGCTAACCTTGAAAAGTGCACCTTTTGCACCGACAAGGTAGTTTTCCTTGGATTTGTTGTTTCAGGGTATGGAGTGAGTACCAGTTTCAATGTGTCCGACCTCTCTCCATTCTTTGGATTGGACGAGTCGAGGACGACTCTTTTTCAAGGGGGGAGGATGATATGACCATACCAGTGTCGGCGACCTCGCCGAGTACTCCGACGGCTTCACAGACTACTTCGACCACTCTGCCGAGTACTCTGCCAAGTACTCCGACCTCGCCGACTACATCTCCAACCCCTACTGGACCAATCACTCGGAGCCGAGCTAAGAAAATACAACAAGAGGTGCACGCGCTACTTTGTGAGTATCAATTGAACATTAATGAGAACTTTGAGCTACCTAAGTCGTACATGTTGTTATTGCTAAGGTTCACCAAGGAGGAAGACAAGGATGCATCAAGAGTGGAACAGAAAGAAGAATCACGTTCACATCAGTCCAGCATGACAGAACTATCCAGAAGAAATATTCATATCTTTTGACTCACAAAAGCTATGAAGGCTCATGAATACTCTCTAGAAAGATCTTGAAGTCTAGTTTCCAAATATACCACTTCCGGGTTGTTTGGAGCTTTCCCTTGAAGTGGCCGGGTTGTTTAGTGCACACTGGTCTGAGGGACTATAGGTTTCCAAATATACCACTTTCGGGTTGTTTGGAGCTTTCCCTTGAAGTGGCCGGGTTGTTTAGTGCACACTGGTCTGAGGGACTATAGTCCGCCTGAAGTCAAAATGTCCGAGCAAAACTGTACTAATCTACAATAAATATTGGAGCAAGCTATATATGGTTTGAAAGCCTATCCAGTTAGCTTTCAAACGCATCCAGCAGCATCTTATTTGAAGCTTCCAATGAGTTAAAGCCAAAACATTGAAGACTGCGCAGAATTCCAGAAGTCACGCGGGAACCACTCAGGAGGCTTTTTCACACTAGCGTTGCTTTCACATTGTTTCGTGTTTATACCTATCCAGGAGGGTTATTCCTTGTATAAATATCCCCCTATGTGTAAGCAAATGACAACTTTTGATGAATTGAGTTAATCCCAATGATATTGCAGCCGAGCTGCTGAGTGCTTACTCAACCCTTGTTCTTCCTTGTTCTCTTGGACTTGTGAAGAGATCTCTCTGAGATCCACTAGTTCGTGCTTTGCGAGTTCCAGTACGGCTGCCTCGCCTTGTGTGGATTAGCTCTGGTTGTGGTTCTGCGGTCGTTTGGAGATCGAGTCGAAGTCTTCGCGGTTTCGGTGTCTCTCTCCCCGTCGCTTGGTCGCATCCGACCTTGGTCAGGTATAAAGCTAGTTATCCGTTGATCTTCAGCAAGTTTACCTTACTTCCCCGCTGTCTCTATAGCCAATCACCTTGTTCATAGACCTACTGCCGTGAAGATCGGGCCACCCTTGGTACCGAAATTAGTTCGGTAGCTATCAGCTGTCGTATTTAAGTTGCCTTGCACTAACTCAAACCAGCAATATGGGACAACTCTATGACATGCACTCATGCTTTGGGATTCCATGTGTAGGCCTCTCAATGGGGCCTATTTTCCAGCATCATACTCCCTCCTCCCAAAATAAATGACGTTTAGCTTTCCTCGATACACTCATTTTTGTTATGTATCTGGACATAGCCTATGCCTAGATACATATTAAAACGAGTGTATCTAGAAAAGCTAAAACGTTATTTATTTTAGGACGGAGGGAGTATATCAGAATTTGGGTCTGGTTTTTTGGATCCCGTATCGGACAGATTGGAGTTATAGTTGAGTCTGACTCGATTTGTTCTGACACATGTTGCATCGATCAGATAAGATCATATCATACCCTGTCTGTTGGGCCTAGGGAGTGACCGACAGACAAAAAATTTAGGGAAGCGGACATACGAAGAACCGGGCAGAAAGCCCTAGGATTTTTTCGGTGCTTTAGTATTAGGTAAAGATAAAGATATGGTATTGGGACCGAACTGTCGAAGCACTTGCTTGCAGAGTCTCATATAAACCTACACAAATATTGTGAACAATTCATAGATTACTCAGTATCCGGACAGTACAAATCTTAACCAGCAATCCAGCACAGCGTATAGGAACAAGCCCAGCATCTTCTATATGACCTTCATACTAACACAGCATCTTAATACTTCAGTACAGATAAAGGATTAGAGGCAACTTTATTCTAAGCTCCTAAATATAAGCGCATACTACATAAGACATTGTTGCAGGTTGATTTAAATTTCACTCTCCTTGAGAGGTTTCTGGCCCAGAACAAAGAAGGACACCGTAAAGATCTGTTCCCTGAGACAATGGCATCAGGAAGTGTCCCTTAGTTCCACCAGGCCAATTTGTATTTTGCATCTCTTGTACGATTTTCATGAGGAGATTAAAATTTCCATTCAAGCAAAGAAAAGACATACGGGCTGCCCGTCACCAAGCCGTGGGAGGCAGTCTGCAGGATGCTGAATACTTTACTGCAGCCTTTGGGAGCGATACGGAGGAGCTCCAGTGTGCCAACCTTCAAAAAACAGTAGAGTAAGACACATGAAGACCAAAACCTGCAGATTATATAATTAAGAGTTCATTGAAAGATGTATTAAAGAAGGGTAGATTACAATTGCACGCGTGAGGAAGTGTCCAACACGTGTGTTACTGAAGGTGGCCAATGAGAAACGGCCGGGATCCATTTCATGGTACCATGGGCACTCGGAATCCTCAGCAAGATCCTTCGCCATGATAACCTAAAATAAAAGTGAAGAACCGAGTCATTCTGTCAACCAAACGTAAATCAGCCTATATCTGTCTCGGCAAAACCATGGCCTGATGGTTCTAGTAGAGCACCTCGAATCCTGCATCTTTCATAGCTTGGATGCACTGTCGAGTGGTGCGGATGTCAGGCAGTCCACTGCCTAGCTCAATTTCTGCCTTGATGTCCCTATGTTTGGTGTTGTTTGGATCAAATCTGTCAGTCAAGCACAATTCATCTAGTGCGAAATACTGGCCTGGTTTCAGCACCCGGTATATCTCCCTGTAGGCGGCTAGCTGAAGTTATGGGGCAGAGGAAACAATTTAGCAAACAGTGGAATGCATCTTGGTTGAAAAGCATCAATAAAATTGGTAATTTATGGTGTGAATTATACTGCATTAGGTGCATGAATTGTGGCCTCTATCGCGTAGGCCGCATCAAAGGTGTTGTCAGGGAATGGCATGTTCATGAAGTCTCCCTACGATTATCAACAAAAGTTAAGACCCCTTAGAATAAACAAAAGTAATGACCAAAAGAAAACCATTATACTACTGATAAGGACTCAAGTTGACCTTTATGAAGTTGCACCGCCCACTCAAACCTGCCAAAGCAATGAGCTCCTGAAATGCAAATGACCCATTTCACAAGAGATATGCAACACACAAGTACGATAACGAATGTGTTCTATTGTACTCCAGGAAGATGCCGTCAGAAATCAAACCTTGCCCCTTGATATCTGGTACGCATTGTTGTTTAGTCCAGTTATCTCTGTTGAGCTAAAATGATAAACATCTATATTTTTACATGCTCCCAGGGGGATTTAATCACAGGCTTAAATAATTGGCAATGGACGAAAATAATTTTTTGGCAGATTACCTGAATCTGGCTATTTCTCTTAAGGGTCCCCCAATGCCACATCCAACATCCAAGACCTGATATGCAACAAGGGCGACATCATGATGAATTCAAGAAAACTTACAATAGTAACTACTTACTGATAGTTTTGTATGCACCAACATATACAAGTTGAAAAGGCATTTTGACAACAAATCTAAATAATTGTAGACACCACATGGTATGATTGAACTAAGCAATTTATCGACAATAAAACTCTAGGTCCAACTTTGAACTAATCTATGTTGAAACTGCACTTCATATGGATACAAATTTTTATTTCACAAAAAGCCAACATAGTCATTTTACCACTGTCAGTGGTGTGAAAGTATGCTAGGTTCATGGCAACCTATTTATCAAAGTAGTGGGGGCACTGAGAAGGATCATGATGAAAATCAGTATAAAGGAGTGCCATGATTCATTGTAAATTATCTGCACATCGCAGTTGTTTATGACTGATTTTGATATTACCGTTATTGAAATTTTTCATGGCGGTAATATTTTTTTCTACCAACCTTCATCCCCTTCTTCAGCCCCAACTGAAGTGCAATAAAATGCTCAAACCGCTTGATGCTTTCCCGAAGAGTTTCTCCATTCCATCTAAAAGGTACACATGAAGCTCAAGAAATTGAATCTAGCAAAATATTGGGATGTAGAAAATTCAGCATCTTAATCAAGACAAATCAAGTTGTTAAGTTATAACTGCATCAAGGTTAAAATTTTACCTTGGGGCGAAATGGAATGATTGACCCCAGTGATATTCAGTAAAGCTGGTTACAAGATCGTAGTACTTGTTTACCTGATGTGTACAGTAAGAATTGTGCAAATGAGTCCCAGACTTTCTTAAATCATTTTAGTACGTACTTAATTTCAGCTCAAATAAAAAGAATTGTATCTACCAAGTCACTATAGTTTGATTTCCTGAGTTCTTCGTCACCTCCATGCAGGTCATGATACTTCACATATCTGAAGCGAGATGAACATTCAGGGCATACATGTGGAAAAGTAGAAGATTTCCGATACACACAAAAACTAGAGAAACGAATACTTCTGCTCCAAATCATTCAGTTAACTGTCTTCAACTAAAATGCCTTGGAAATAACATGTAAATTGACTGTCATAGTATATATCTGTGTTGATGAATTTACTAACATGTAAATCACAAATAAGCACTCATTGTCAACACAAATGTTAATAAATTTAGATTTAATCGCACTCATTGTCCCCAATGGTAGTGCAGTAAAATGTAAAATTAGTTTATGACATATCCCTTTTTGGTTTGAAATGAATTGATCTCCTTATTAGTTCAACTGTGGCAAATACCTCATTACAAATCTATATTTATAGATCATTAGTTCCCAAACATAACCTAACGTACGTGGCATGAACCTCTAGCAATGAGTAGGTTTGAAGCATGCCATTTAATTTAGCAGATTACAGAGAGATAGTACTGTTCAATGGTCGATTCAAGCTGGTCCTTGGCAATATTTTCCCCTTGCAAGCCCGAAGAAAGATGCATGGCCCGAGACTGTGACATTAGTTCACAGTGTTGTTCTGCAAAAAAAATATTTTCAGACAAAATGCTTATGTCAAACGGTATTAATTTTATATGCATAAAAAGCAAAAATACTGTACATGATTGTTTCTTACTTGGCGTCCGAGAATTCTCGGTCTCAGTCAACTCTATAAGGTTTGGCAACTTAGATGTTTGAATTTATATGGCAACTCGCTAATGAAAAACATACCTAATTTGGCTTCCTTATCATCTGATCTAAATTAAGCTACAAAAACTAGTTCATGCGCCATGTTGTGCTAGTCGCCTAGTCCGGATTCATAGCGTAGGGCAATGAGCAAGGCACGCTACACAGCAATTGTACAAAACTGATGATTTCAGTATGTAAACTACCAATGGATCCATCAAACCATATGCATGTTAACTTTATGAACAACCACCTCATCCTTGCAATATCAAAATTATAACATAATTAATTTGATTAGGCCAGTACGTTTTCTGCTTGATCTGTGATCTATATGCATTGTAACGGCGTTCATTACATGGTTCTACTGCCACAGCGGATTACAAGTTGCTATCATTTTTTTAGATAAAGGATAAACATCTGGCCTCTACGAAACATATACGGCCCAAAATTATTACAAAGTTTATCAATCCTTTCTAGTGAAAGAGAGAGCGACAAAAGAGAAACATCTAAGCCAGCCTATTATTATTTTTCCATCCAAAGTTGGCCTGTTCTAAGGCGATGATCTCCAAAGTTGAGCTCGCCTTCAAGAACAATTCTTTTGTCACTTCATCCTGCTGGAGCCGCGACCAGAAACGCAGCCAGTAAGTTCCCCTGAAAATGGCCTGCAAAAATGAGGAGTACCTGGATTTGTTAAAGACAATATCATTACGACATCTCCAAATAGCCCAACATATCGCCGATATCCCCACCAAAATATCACGCCTGCTTTTACTATCTTGAGCAGCTAACCAGTTACCAAACATATGAGAACTGGATCTAGGTGGAGACAAACCAGTAGCCAAAAATATCAAGCGCCAAATTTCCTTCGCATGATGGCACTCAAAAAAGAGATGTTGTATTGTTTCATTCATATTACAAAAACTACACATTTGGCTTCCCCTCCAATTTTTCCTTGCAAGGTTATCCTTTGTGAGAATCACTCCTTTTTGGAGGAACCACAGGAAAATTTTAATCTTAAGAGGGATCTTTAGTTTCCAAATCAACTTGTGACGAACAGGTACAACTTGATCTAACAAGTGGAGATACATGGAACGTACTGTAAACGTTCCATTTTTATGTAACTTCCAATTGAAGGTATCAACTCCCTGTTCTAAGTTAATCTGGCCAATTTTGGCTACCAGGTCATGCCATTCTCTAAGTTTGTTACCTACCAACGCTCTCCGAAACCTCATATTAACAGGTTCGGTACCCATCACATCAGCTACAGTAGCATGAGGGTAACGAGCAATATTGTAAATAGAATGGGAAACGATCCTTAAAAGGAATCATGCCTACCCATGTGTCTTCCCAAAACCTCGTTTGAGTCCCATCCTTTACATTAAAGGATCCGCAAGATAAAACCTCATCCTTAATTTTTATTAATCCCCTCCAAAAGTGGGAATCATTAGGCTTGGCTTTAACTTGAGTTGCTATCATAGTTTGACAGATTCAGATATTACGTGGATATAATCAAAACTTGTGGGCTAGAACTGTGTGAGCAGTGTGACAGTAAGACTGACCTCTTCACTAGGAGGCTAGGAGCCTCTTTCCCAAAACTCTTCTTTTTCCGTCGTCAGTGTGGTAGCTGGTCACGCCGGAGCTGCAGGCAATGGTGTCCCTGAGAAGCGTGTATCTATATATAGCCTGTTGCGGCGGCCAGACGGGCCTGGCCTGAAACTCCATGAATTCCTTCTGCGCAACGGAGTCCAATGTCCATCTGTTTCTGTCGTCGTATCCCAACTCCCAAGCAACAAACCAAGATATATGAAGTTATGAACCCAGATACGGAGGCCCTGGCGCACCTGGTTTCGCAGGCGTAGTTAACGTATCGCCTTCCCAACTAACTCGATCTTCGTCTGAAGCTGCATGACGTCCGTCTGAAAGCGGTCACCTGCTCAAAGCTACACGGAGCCGGAGGTACCGTCCTTCGTCTCTTTTTGCGTCAGCCATAGCTGCGTTCCTTCTCTGCCTTTGTGCGCAGGTGGATCGGCCGGGCATGGCGCCGCTGTGTCGACTTGCCCTCATCCACACCAACACTCTATACATGGACCATCCGCCAACAACCACACATTTAAAACCTGACTACAGAATAGCTCCACTCCACCAACTCTGATATGACCACACCAGTGTCGGCGACCCCGCCGAGTACCCCGGCAACTTCACAGAGTACTTCAACCACTCTGCCGAGTACTCTGCCAAGTACTCCGACCTCGCCGACTACATCTCTGAGTACTCTGCCAAGTACTCCGACCGCGCCGACTACATCTCTAACCCCTACTGGACCAATCACTCGGAGCCGAGCTAAGAAAATACAACAAGAGGTGCACGCGCTACTTTGTGAGTATCAATTGAACATTAATGAGAACTTTGAGCTACCTAAGTCGTACATGTTGTTATTGCTCAGGTTCACCAAGGAGGAAGACAAGGATGCATCAAGAGTGGAACAGAAAGAAGAATCACGTTCACATCAGTCCAGCGTGATAGAACTGTCCAGAAGAAATATTCATATCTTTTGACTCACAAAAGCTATGAAGGCTCATGAGTACTCTCTGGAAAGATCTTGAAGTCTAGTTTCCAAATATGCCACTCCCGGGTTGTTTGGAGCTTTCCCTTGAAGTGGCCGAGTTGTTTAGTGCACACTGGTCTGAGGGACTACAGTCCGCCTGAAGTCAAAATGTCCGAGCAAAACTGTACCAATCTACAATAAATATTGGAGCAAGCTATACATGGTTTGAAAGCCTATCTAGTTAGCTTTCAGACGCATCCAGCAGCATCTCATTTGAATCTTCCAAGAAGGAGTTAAAGCCAAAACATTGAAGACTGCGCAGAATTCCAGAAGTCACGCGGGAACCACTCAGGAGGCTTTTTCACACTAGCGTTGCTTTCACATTGTTTCGTGTTTATACCTATCCAGGAGGGTTATTCCTTGTATAAATATCCCCCTATGTGTAAGGAAACAGAAGACTTTTGATGATTAGATAATCCAAGTGATTTTTGCAGCCGAGCTGCTGAGTGCTTACTCAAAACCCTTGTTCTTCCTTGTTCTTCCTGGACTTGTGAAGAGATCCCTCTGGGATCCTCTAGTTCGTGCTTTGCGGGTTCCAGTACGGCTGCCTCGCCTTGTGTGGATTAGCTCCGGTTGTGGTTCTGCGGTCGTTTGGAGATCGAGTCGAAGTCTTCGCGGTTTCGATGTCTCTCTCCCCGTTGCTTGGTCGCATCCGATCTTGGTCACGTATAAAGCTAGTTATCCGCTGATCTTCAGCAAGTTTACCTTACCTTTTTGCTGTCTCTATAGCCAATCACCTTGTTCATAGACCTACTGTCGTGAAGATCGGGCCACCCTCGTACCGATCCTAGATCAGTACCCATCATCTGGTATCAAAGCTTTCGTTGACACGGTAGGTCTTACTGTCATCCACATATTTATCCCTACGTTTGATCGTCATATATATTTGTTGTGTCCTATAGTCCAAAGCCACTAAAAATTCCTATAGCCTTTTGGCGGTACTGTTACCCTGTGTTTGGTGTGTTCATCCAGTTGCTAGTCACCACCATTTCTATTTTGTGTTATTCCATCTATTAACCGCACCCCTGTTAGTGTTATAACAAAAAAAAAGGAGAGATCAAAAAAAGAAAGCATAGAGCCAAAAAAAAGAAGAAGATTTTGAAGAAGGACTGTGTTGCGGTGTGCTGCTAAAATTTCAGTTTATACAGTAGGGTGGTGGTAATCTTGATGCAACAGCGAATATTTTTTGAGCACATCAACCCCCTCGGTTGCAGTACCGTAGCCCTCCTTGATTAGCCACCTACAGCTCCACTTAAAACCTGAACCGGGACAGTCGATTTGTAATCCTTTCGACCGCTTAACCACAGCTGGGTGCTACCACATCTAGCACCATCACGGTCCTAGAGATCAAGGAAGAGCTTGGGTAAGTAAGAGGTGAGAATTGAGTATTTCCACAAATATTTTCCATTCCACTTTTTGCTGCTCCTAACATGGCAGGATTAGATTCAAGTGTTCGTGGTGGGCACCGTGGCGATAGGGATAACCCTGTCACACAGGATGAGATGCGTCGCATGGCCGAGTCACTTGTGGAGGCCATGGGAAGGATGCTTGAAGAACGCCTTCCAGCGGCAGGAGGTCGAGGGCCACATCGCCGTGGTCCAGAAGAAGATCATCAAGAAGAATCCGGAGGTGAGAATTCTGGTTTTGGCCATGAATTCGAACGTTTCGATGATGACCGTGGAGGACATGGTGGAGGACGCCGTGCTGATTTTGATAATCAGCGTGGTGGCCGTCGTGCACACAGGCGTCGTGTACGATTTGAAGATCGTGATCAAGAAGAGGGATCCAACGATGAAGAAAATCCCTTCGGTCATGGGGGAATGTTTGAGCGGCGCCGGAATCATCACCGGCGTGATCAGTTTGAAGAAAGGGGCCGTCCTCGTGGTCACTACAATAGAGATGATCCAGATAATATTGCTCGAGTCAAGCTGAATGTTCCTAAATTCACTGGAAAGGAGAATGCAGATGAGTTCCTTGAATGGGCTGAACAGTGTGATCAAATTTTCAGAATTCACAATCTGTCAGATCAGCGCCGTGTGAACCTGGCCTCAGTCGAATTCTCTGGATATGCGCTGACTTGGTGGAATCAGGTGCAGGAGAATCAACTTGATTTGGGTCGAGGTTATATCAGTACCTGGGAAGAGATGAAACAAGTAATGAGAAGGCGGTTTGTGCCTTCAAGCTATCAGCGTGATCTCAGAAACAGATTACAAACATTGAAGCAGGGAAAGAGATCGGTTGATGAGTATTTTAAGGAGATGGAATTATTGTTAGTACGGACTGGGATCAGAGAGGATGCAGAGTCAAAAATGGCAAGATTTTTTGGTGGACTTAATGAAGAAATTTCTGGATTTGTCGAGATGTTTCCATACAGAACCTTGCAAGATCTAGTTGATCAAGCGATGCGCACAGAGAGGAAAATTCAGCAAGAGTCATGTGGAAAATCTTATGCAAGTCATTCTAATGTTGTCCCATGGCGCAAACAGCAATCCAGTGCTTCTTTTGGTGGAGGACGATCCCAAGGAGCTGCAGCTAGGTCCTTTCTATCAAATGGTACATCAAAGAATGCGGCTTCTACAGCATCATCTCCTGTGCATCAGCAGCGATCTACTGCCAGTTCAGCAGCCCCGACCATCGCTTCAGGAGCTACTTCATCTACTCGGAGTAGAGAAATTGTGTGCCACAAGTGCCAAGGGCGTGGTCACATTGCTGCTCAATGTCCGAGTAGGAGGACCATGTTGTTAAATGAAAAGGGTGAATGGGAATCAGAAAGTGACCCAGAAGATGAAGGGCCGAGATTTGATGAAGAAATCGAAGAGGAAGAGAATGAGATCCAGCCTGATGAAGGAGATCATAATTGTTTTATTTCTCTTCGGGTGCTAAGTGTGACTGCCGAAAAGGAAGAGAATGGACAGCGCCACAATCTTTTCCATAC
>CM014277.1:33606278-33618821 GCA_004135705.1 Alloteropsis semialata
TGTGGAAAAGTAGAAGATTTCCGATACACACAAAAACTAGAGAAACGAATACTTCTGCTCCAAATCATTCAGTTAACTGTCTTCAACTAAAATGCCTTGGAAATAACATGTAAATTGACTGTCATAGTATATATCTGTGTTGATGAATTTACTAACATGTAAATCACAAATAAGCACTCATTGTCAACACAAATGTTAATAAATTTAGATTTAATCGCACTCATTGTCCCCGATGGTAGTGCAGTAAAATGTAGTTTATGACATATCCCTTTTTGGATTGAAATGAATTGATCTCCTTATTAGTTCAACTGTGGCAAATACCTCATTACAAATCTATATTTATAGATCATTAGTTCCCAAACATAACCTAACGTACGTGGCATGAACCTCTAGCAATGAGTAGGTTTGAAGCATGCCATTTAATTTAGCAGATTACAGAGAGATAGTACTGTTCAATGGTCGATTCAAGCTGGTCCTTGGCAATATTTTCCCCTTGCAAGCCCGAAGAAAGATGCATGGCCCGAGACTGTGACATTAGTTCACAGTGTTGTTCTGCAAAAAAAATATTTTCAGACAAAATGCTTATGTCAAACGGTATTAATTTTATATGCATAAAAAGCAAAAATACTGTACATGATTATTTCTTACTTGGCGTCCGAGAATTCTCGGTCTCAGTCAACTCTATAAGGTTTGGCA
The DNA here is from genome assembly GCA_004135705.1 of Alloteropsis semialata. Lineage (NCBI taxonomy): Eukaryota > Viridiplantae > Streptophyta > Magnoliopsida > Poales > Poaceae > Alloteropsis > Alloteropsis semialata. Next base: position 33,606,975 of record CM014277.1, read on the forward strand.
ACTTAGATGTTTGAATTTATATGGCAACTCGCTAATGAAAAACATACCTAATTTGGCTTCCTTATCATCTGATCTAAATTAAGCTACAAAAACTAGTTCATGCGCCATGTTGTGCTAGTCGCCTAGTCCGGATTCATAGCGTAGGGCAATGAGCAAGGCACGCTACACTCAGCAATTGTACAAAACTGATGATTTCAGTATGTAAACTACCTATGGATCCATCAAACCATATGCATGTTAACTTTATGAACAACCACCTCATCCTTGCAATATCAAAATTATAACATAATTAATTTGATTAGGCCAGTACGTTTTCTGCTTGATCTGTGATCTATATGCATTGTAACGGCGTTCATTACATGGTTCTACTGCCACAGCGGATTACAAGTTGCTATCATGGTTTGACAGATTCAGATATTACGTGGATATAATCAAAACTTGTGGGCTAGAACTGTGTGAGCAGTGTGACAGTAAGACTGACCTCTTCACTAGGAGGCTAGGAGCCTCTTTCCCAAAACTCTTCTTTTTCCGTCGTCAGTGTGGTAGCTGGTCACGCCGGAGCTGCAGGCAATGGTGTCCCTGAGAAGCGTGTATCTATATATAGCCTGTTGCGGCGGCCAGACGGGCCTGGCCTGAAACTCCATGAATTCCTTCTGCGCAACGGAGTCCAATGTCCATCTGTTTCTGTCGTCGTATCCCAACTCCCAAGCAACAAACCAAGATATATGAAGTTATGAACCCAGATACGAGATACGGAGGCCCTGGCGCACCTGGTTTCGCAGGCGTAGTTAACGTATCGCCTTCCCAACTAACTCGATCGTCGTCTGAAGCTGCATGACGTCCGACTGAAAGCGGTCACCTGCTCAACGCTACACGGAGCCGGAGGTACCGTCCTTCGTCTCTTTTTGCGTCAGCCTGCGTTCGTTCTCTGCCTTTGTGCGCAGGTGGATCGGCCGGGCATGGCGCCGCTGTGTCGACTTGCCCTCATCCACACCAACACTCTATACATGGACCATCCGCCAACAACCACATTTAAGACCTGACTACAGAATAGCTCCACTCCACCAACTCTATATTTTTCCAACTGTACTACCCGAACTCTAGGAAAACAAGTTGCTGATATATTTGTTTGACTAATTGGCTAACTCCAGCTCCAGGAAAAGGAGGCTTTAGGAGAAATAGTCTGTTTGCCCCTTAATCTTTTTTTTTGCATGAGCTTAGTTTCTCTGGATCATGATTGCATTGCAGTTTCTCTGCTGAAACCTTCTGACCATTTCAAGCATCAACAACAAGACAAGGACTGCAGTTTCAGAAGCAACCTGATGTATCTGACTGAGAGTCACACACTTCACTCTTGTAACAGAAAGAATTCACACCAACACAATCACGTGTATGTATATGCTAATACCTGCGACTACCTAGTATAATTGTACAAGTACTAGTAGCTTCGGATCAATGAAGCTGGAGGGATCACCCTCACAACTCTGACTGATAAGGAGAGGCATCGAACAGAACATTGAACAAGAAGATCAAATTGCACTTCCATTGCCCACAATGAAATCGAGACGAGCCAAGCAAGCTCTGCAGAGCCACGGGAAGGAGAAGGAGAGGTTCCTGCAGAGCTATGGAAAGGAGGAGAGGTTCTGGGAACAATGGCTGCTCTGCTTGTGGGTCGCCATCATCTGTGCGCACTCCACCTACGCCACCACGACCCGAGTCCCCGGTGCGGGTTTTCAACGGACACTTGCTGCTTCTCGAAGCCTCCTTGCTCCTCGCACGAGGAGGAGATTTCTTCCCCTTGTTTTTTTTCCTCTGAGGCCCGCCGCGCCGCCGCTGGACCCCACGGGACCTTGCCGCGCCGCTGCTGGAGGCCCGCCCGCCCGCCGAGTCGCCCAGCCGAGCGCGGGTGCCGCCATTGGAGCAGTGGAGGCACCTCGCGCGGACGGTGGCATCGCCGCGCCGGCCTTCTCCAGGGGGACGCCGCCGACGCGCTGTGGCGAGCGTGGGACGGGCACCACGCCGAGGCTGCCGGACACGGGGACCTCGTGGCCACGGCATCCCAGCGACCGCCCAGGGACCTCGCTGGGGCCGCTGCCGCGCCTCACCACCACAGCACGGGGAGCTCATCGGGGGGTGGGGGGCGCCGCGGGGGGGGGCGCCGTCGTGCCCCGCCGCCGCGGCACGGGGAGCTCGCAGGGACCCCGGCCCGCCGCCACGCGAAGCTGCTCCGGTCAGGTGGAGCTCGCCAGGCCTCGCCGCCGCTCCATCGCGCGGAGGTCCGGCATGAACGGACGTGGACGCGTTTCATTTTTTCATCCGCGAACCGGTATGGTGGGTAATCGGTGGTATCAGTGGGGCTATCCAAATCCACCTTTTATTTCTGAACTGGTGTTCCCTTGAAAAGCTCCAGAAAAAATATGGAGTTGGCCCTCCAACTCTAGGTTTTTTCTGGAGTTGGAGTTTTTGGAGCTGGATGTTTGTTTGATATCGAAAAATCTAGAGTTGATGGGGTGGAGCTATTTTTCTGGAGTTGGAGCTGTGCCAAATAAATATTAATTTTGATTTTTTGAGATTTATTTTTTAATTTCCTTTTTAATTTTGTGTTAGAAGTAATAAGCATGCACGTTATTCCGACGGTCCAAATAGTGACGTGATTATCTGTTGGAACTCTTCTAAAAAAAGAGGAGGCCGCTTGCTGCCAGAGAGCGACGGTCCAAAATCTATGGGAGTCCTCATGGGCTGTAGGCCCGCTAGGAAATTCTGACGGCAACTCTGACAGATACAAGAAAGAGGCGTGCAGCTTAAGGAAACTAGTCGGCTACTAGGAAACAATCCGGCCTACTCATGATAGGACTCTGTGTATTGTATCCGACTAGGAGTTTGTATTTCTTGCCTTGTAGAACTTGTCTCCCTAGTATATAAGGTGAGGTATAGACCCTTTGTAAAATCATAATCATCAATACGAAGCGATCCACCATACTGGATGTAGGGTATTATGCTCTCTACTCGAGGTGGCCTGAACCTGTCTAAATCGTCTCGTATTCACCATCGTGCTTCTAGTTCCGGCGAGGCCCTCACGAACAACTCGACTACTTAGGGACCCCCTATAGTAGGCTAGCCGGTATAAAAAACGGACAACTGGCACGCCAGGTAGGGGTTCTCATCGAGAATCATAGAGCAAGCTCGATGGCACCAGTCATCATCAACTGCGACGGCGACATGGCATTCGAAAAGGGCGCCACCTTCGTCTTCGGCTCCTAGGTCTGCACGGTGGACGGTGCGGGCAACTTCGACTACGTCCTCAAGTCACCGACTCCGGAGGAACTCGCCGACAAGCTCGACGAGATCGCGTCCCCAGGTCCGAATTCAATTCGGGCTTGGGAAACCTCGAGGTCGAACTCGGGAAACCTCGAGTTCGAACTCAACTTGGGCTCGGGAAATCTCAACTCCCAGTTCGACTTCAACTCGGGCTGGCAAGATTCCAAAGCGGATCAGGCGGTCCGAGTCGGTTTCTGAACCATCGGTCGTGCCAAAATCCGCCAATTCAAAAATCCAGAAGAAAAGGAGTCCAGCCACTGCTAATCGCGAGGCCAACACCCCGAGCCAATTTCCCTTTGGACTCGCGGGCCCCACCTACGTTTTCCAGGCGGCATCGTCAAATCAACTCCAATCTCTCGTCGAATTCGACGAACTCGCTCTAAACGGGAAACAAGTCGGACTCGTCATTACTTCAACCTCAGAAGGAAGATCTGTTCATTGGCCAGGATGCAAGCCAAAGCTTGGAGCAATACCGCAAGAGGACCTGGACATGTCTCGCATCATTGCGTGCATCGATCCACTCTCGTTTCAACACGGGCAGCCCCTGGATTCTTCAAGCAGCCGCGGCTCAACAGTCCCAGTAACTTCAAGCACATGAGGTACTCACCAAGGCGCCAAGCCATGGTGATCATAGGCCAAGAACCAGAAGTCTCCAACGATGAGCCAACGGTGGAAAACGAAGCTAAAGCTGACCGAAACTGGCGCAGAGAGCGAAACATTGCTTGCGCAGATCGTCGCCGCCGTGCCGGTCACAGACTTCCTCCACAGAACCTTAATCCCAAGTTCATACAAGTCGTCGGGCAAGATGTCTACACCAATGCTGCAGCCAACATCATGGCTGTCGTTACAGAGCTGGGGCAGATGGCCCAAACTCTGGAAATCCTGAGGATGAAGACAATGCTCGAAACAGCGGCCGTCCAGCATGACACAATCAACCCTGCCAAGACCATCACCAGAGCACGAAGCCGTCAGGCAAGCAGCCGACCCCCTGAAGCTGGCAATCACGGCAACCATCCCACCACTCTAGCAGGGACCAACGCGAACGCGGCAACGAGGGAAGCATGGTACTCGCCACCGGAGGTAGAATCCACGGTGCCGGACATAACCACCACACTACTCAACAGAGTCACAACGGCGGGCGCGATGGCAATAGAGACAGGGACGTACGCCGTGGCAACCATGATGATGACATGGATTTGTGACACCGCTTGCACAACAGAGACACATGCACTGTCATCTCAGCACGGGCCTGCGATTGCAAAGAAGATGAACGCCGGTGGCGCCAGGAGTACGACCAGGTCTACGGGCCACCAGGCCAGGGTTACCACAACCTTAACAAGTACACAGGATTCCCAGTCTTTTCAGACCGCATCCACGCCACTTCCTGGCCCAACAAGTTCAAACCAGCTCATATCGAAAGATATGATGGGAAGCGCGATCCTGAGCAGTGGTTCCGTATCTACTATTCGACGATCAAGGCGGCAAGGGGCAACACCGACACTATGTGCACCTATCTTCCAGTAGTCCTTGACCAGGCCCCGCTAACCTGGTTAGAAGGGCTGGAGCCAGGCTCCATCGACTCTTGGGATGAGCTCTGCAAGGTTTTCATCAACAACTTTCAGGGTTCATGGCAGAAGTCGGGTACTCGCTTTGACCTAGCCTAGTGCAAACAAGGCCAGAACGAGTACCTACGAAGCTACAACCGATGATTCTGGGAGAAGCGCTCAACCTGTGTGGGCCTATCCGACCAAGACGTCATTGACTGCTTCCACGGCGGCCTTACAGATCCCACGCTACACCTTGATTTCGGGAGGAACAGGCCAAAAATGCAGGAGCAGATGCACGAGCTTATTGGTCGCTGGGCAAACACTGAAGACCTGCAGCGCGAAAGATTCAACCGAAACAAGTCGAGAGGCGACCGTAACAACAACAATGATTGCAACAAGGGCAAGCAAGTCAAAAATAGTGTCAAGCATGACTTCAGCGACAAGAAACGCAGGTCTGAGGATACGGTCAACGTTGCTGAGAAGAGCTCTTCCCGCAGGAAGTTCGAAAAACTACTCGGCAAGCAATGCCCTTCCCATCCAAAAGACAAGCACTCGAGTAGGGAATGCTACGGGCTCAAGAAAGCGTTCGCAGCTGAGGGCGCTTCTAAGCTCAACAACCCTGACGACAAAGGAGACGAGGATGACAAAGACACTGGCTATCAACAAGCCGACAAAGTGGTCAATGTCATCTTTGGGGGGATCACTCAGACAGAATCGAAGCGCAAGCAAAAGCTTATCCAACGTGAGATTGCCTACATCGAGCCTACCATCCCCACCTTCCTGAAGTGGTCAGAGGTCCCGATCAGTTTCTCTCGTGACGATCAATGGACCAACATCAAGAACCCGGGGCGGTACCCTTTGGTACTAGATCCAGTGGTAGCTGGCGCGCGACTCACAAGGACATTGATCGACGGCGGAAGCGGACTCAACATCCTGTTCGCCAAGACTCTGAAGAAGATGGGCTTGGACATCACCAACATGCTCAAGCCCACTGATTCACCATTCTGCGGCATCGTTCCGAGCAACGCCGCCGTGCCACTCGGCCAGGTATCACTTCCGGTTACATTTGGTACCGAGGCCAATTACAGACTGAGTACATTACTTTCGAGGTCGCCGACTTCGAATCTTCATACCACGTGATCCTGGGGAGACCTGCTCTGGCGAAAGTCATGTCAATTCCACACTATATCAACCTTGTCTTGAAGATGCCAGGCCCTAAGGCGATCCAATCCCTAAAAGGCGACCTGAAGATCTCCTACGATTGTGACACTGAGGCAGTGACAATTGCTGCAAGCATGCAGCAACCGAGCCAGGCAGCAATCGTAGCAGCAATGGCGAAACAACTCGGCGAGGCTGAGTTGGACATCCTAACGAAAAAGCCAGCCGCGTCAACCAAAGTTCCAATCAAGGCAATTGACCTAGGGATGGGCGACTCCTCCAAGACGGCGTTGATCGGCGCTGACCTGCCTACCAAATAGGAAAGCGCGCTCACCAGCTTCTTACGGGACAACCGCGACATCTTTGCATGGAAGCCATCTGACATGCCGGGAGTCCCAAGGGAGTTGGCTGAGCACAAACTCAATGTCGATCTAGCTGCCAAACCGAAGAAACAATGCCTACGACGCTTCGCCCAGGATAAGAAAGAAGCCATCCGATCGGAGCTGGCAAAATTACTAGCAGCCGGGTTCATTAAAGAGGTGTCCACCCTGACTGGCTTGCTAATCCTGTCTTGGTGCGCAAGAAGAACAACAACGAGTGGAGGATGTGTGTCGACTACATCGACCTGAACAAGCACTGCCCAAAGGATCCTTTCGGGCTACCCTGCATTGATCAGGTGGTGGACTCTACAGCTGGCTACTCTCTACTCTGTTTCCTCAACTGCTACTCAGGCTGTCATCAGATAAGCCTGCATCAAGACGATCAGATCAAGACGGCATTCATCACTCCCTTTGGTGCCTACTGCTACACCACAATGTCCTTCGGACTCAAGAATGCAGGGGCAACATATCAATGCGCAATTCATAGTTGTTCAAAGGCTCAGATTGGCCGCAATGTTGAAGCCTACGTTGATGATGTCGTCGTGAAGACATAGAACCCGGACAGCCTCATTGATGACTTGTCCGAGACCTTTGCACACCTCAGGGAATTCCAATGGAAGCTCAACCCCACCAAATGTGTGTTTGGCATGCCCGCGGGAAAACTGCTGGGCTTCATAGTCAGCCACCGGGGAATTGAAGACAATCCTGAGAAGATCACCGCTATTACATCCATGGCGCCTCCAAAATCCCTCAAGGATGTCCAGAAGCTGACCGGATGCATGGCAGCACTCAACCGATTTATTTTAGGGATGGGTGATAGAGGACTACCTTTCTTCAAGCTCCTCAAGAAGCAAGACAAGTTCGTGTGGACTGCAGAAGCTGACGCGGCGTTTGAAGATCTCAAAAATTCCTCCAGTCACCACCAGTACTTACTGCACCAACCGATCAGGAACCACTGCTCCTCTATATCGCAGCAACATCTCACATTGTGAGCACTGCTATTGTGGTCGAGCGAGAGGAACCCGGCCACGTATACAAAGTACAGTGGCCAGTCTACTTCATCAGCGAGGTGCTCACAGAATCAAAAGTACGCTACCCCTAGGTCGAGAAGCTATTATATGCTGTCTTGATCATGTCTCGCAAGCCGCGCCACTAATTCGATGCTCACCGGGTTGTTGTAGTCACCTTTTTCCCAATTGGCGACATCCTCCACAACCGGGATGCAACAGGGCGAATCTCCAAATGGGCGGTCGAGTTGGGCTCTCATGCCATCGACTTCGTCCCACGCGCGGCCATCAAGTCGCAAGCCCTGGTGAACTTTGTTGCTGAGTGGACAGAAATACAACAAACGGTGCCAGAAGAACCTCTCGAGCATTGGATCATGTACTTCGACGGATCATTGAAGCTTGAAGGGGGCCGGCGTAGGATTACTATTCATATCTCCAAAAGGTGATCAACTCAAGTATGTGCTCTAGATCCTCTGGAAAGCTACCAACAACAAAGCCGAGTACGAAGCTTTACTGCACGGGCTACGCCTGGCTGCTTCCCTTGGCATCAAGCATATGGTGATCTACGGTGACTCCTCGGTGGTCATCAACCAGGTCAACAAAGACTGGGACTGCACCAAGGAAAACATGGACGCATACTGCATGGAGGTCCGCAAACTCGAGAAGCACTTCCATGGGCTCGAATTTCATCACGTCTTCAGGGACAACAACATGGCTGCTGATGCACTTTCAAAGATGGGTTCTCACCGCGCACAAGTACCGGGTGGCATTTTCATCCATGAGCTGTTACATCCATCCGTCAGAGAGCTACAGCCAACTACAACACCCCCTCATCAGCAAGTCATGGTGATTACACCCGAGTGGACAAAGCCCTTCATCGAGGACATCCTACACCAGAAAGAGCCCGAAGATAAGGTGGAGGCTGAGCAAGTCATCAGGCATAGCAAGCACTATGTAGTAGTCGGCTCCACCCTCTTTCGACGCGGCGCATCATCTTGGGTCTTGATGAAGTGTGTCCCTCCAGAAATCGGGCAGGAGATCCTTGAAGAGATCCACGATGGAATCTGTGGCAACAATGCTGCCCACCGCACGATTGTCGGCATGGCATTCCGGTCCGGGTACTATTGGCCATCCACTGTGGCCGATGCAGAAGAAATCGTGAAGACTTGCCAGGGCTGCCAATTCTTTACCCAGCAAGCTCACGTCCCCGCAACAGTCCTCAACACCATACCGCCCTCTTGGCCCTTTGCATGCTGGGGGCTTGATATGGTGGGACCACTCAAGACTGCGCCAGGAGGTTTTAAATATCTCTATGTGGCGATCGACAAGTTTACCAAGTGGATTGAAGTCAAGCCGCTAGTCAACGCTACAGCAGCAAAGACGGTCGAGTTCATCCAAGACATCGCTCATCGTTTCGGCATCCCGAATCGCATTATCACTGATCTTGGCTCTGAATTCACAGGGTATGAGTTCTTTGACTTCTGTGACAGTCTGGGAATTGAAGTTTGCTATGCATCGGTGGTGCACCCACGCGCCAATGGACAAGTTGAGAGAGCTAACGGCCTCATACTCCAAGGACTCAAGCCAAGGCTCTATGAACCGCTCAAAAAGTACGGCGGCAAGTGGGTGCAAGAACTGCCAGCCGTGTATATGGGGGCACAGTACCCAGCCCAGTCACGGGACGGGGCAATCACCCTTCTTCCTGGTCTACGGCTCAGAGGCAATACTCCCGGTGGACATTGAGTACAATGCTCCAAGAATTCAAAACTACTCGGAGGATGCAGCAGAGCTGAGTAAAGCAGAAGATGTTGACATGCTAGAAGAGGCAAGGCTAGCTGCGTTGATCAGGACAACCAAGTACCAGCAAGAACTCAGGAGGTATCACAACCAAAATGTCCAAATGCAGTCGTTCAACATTGGCGATCTGATCCTTCGGAGAATTCAGAGTACTAAAGATCAGCACAAGCTATCTTCACCTTGGGAAGGTCCGTTCATAGTATCAAGGGTTATCGGCCCGGGTACTTACCAGCTACAGCGGGAGGACAGAATAGAGGTGCCCAATGCTTGGACCATTGAGCACTTGCGGCGTTTTTACCCTTAAGAAGTTTTTAGAGTTGATTAGAGTCAATAAAAGTCAGTCCTTTCAATGTACTGATGTCGGCTTCATAGCCAAATGATAATAACGTGTCTATATTCCATTGTCATCAAGCTTTGAATTTGGATACGACTATCATGCTATGCTTGCTTGCCAAGTAACGCATATACTACAAAGTTTTGAATCATTCCGGGTTGTTTAAAAACAACCCAGACAAGCTACATTCAAACAAAAGCCATCTACTTTCTGTTTCACACAGAAGGATTGGGCACATACAACAGATAAACAAGTACTTTTGTTGACGAAACATTAGTATTTACATCTGCAATAGTTCATTACAAAGGTTCTTCTTACATAAACAAGAAAACCTAGAACTTAAGGCGAGAAACAATCTTCTCCGCCGTGTCCTTCTCCTCCACCATGTAGGTATCATACATGCTCTAGGTACATGCCGGGTTCTTCCGTCCTTCCGTAATACTTAGGGGCTGGGTGGGGAACTAGGATCGGACAAGCCCAAGTACTTGCCTAGTACACGATCGGGCGATTCGTTGGCAATACGCTCGCACCTGCCCAGGAGTTGCTCAGAGCCGATCAAGGAGAGGAGGAGCAACAATACCCACGGGTACCTTGGCATATACATCGACCTGCGGAAGGGCAGCGTCTTTCCAGGACTCAATCTCCGCACCACGATGGTTGATCTCCATGCGAAGAGCCTGGATTTCCTCCTCCTGGTCATAGATCTTGGTCATGTCCTGGACGAGCTGTGCATCGGCGTGCTGGCGCATCTTCTGCTCTTCAGCAAGCTCCGCCATGCAATCCTTCTCCCTCTGCTCGGCCTAGTTCGCGCGTTCTTGTTGCCGGTAAAAGCGGTTCTTCATGTCGATTACATCGGCCTTTAGAGCTTCAATGCGCTTCTCACCCTCTGCAACAAACACATCATATTTATTATATGATCTACGCTAACAATGGGGAGAAGTACTCGGCAACATACCTGAGAGTTTCTGTCTCAGTGACTTGTTCTTCTCGAGTATATCCTCTCGCTGGTCTTGATACATGTTGATTTTCTTGTATGCTTCATCCAGCTCGAGGCGAAGCTTGGCACGCTCCTGCTCCTATGACTCCTGCCCTTTGGCTAAGTCATCTGCAGCTTTCTCTGCTCCGGCAATGGACATGCTGGCTCTGCGGAGCATCTCAAACTTTTGATGTGACCGCACAAGTATGCTCTGTTTCCAAAAACAAGGTGGCAGAGTTGATTAGCAAAAGACCCAAAGGAGATAAGTATACTTATAGTATTGATTTACTCTATACTAACCTCGGTGATCTTGGTGAGTTGCTTTTGCAGCTCGGCAACCTTCTCGAGATCTTCCTAGTCAACCTGTGAGTTGAACAGGAAGGCATTGTCATCTTCATTAATATTTACACCCGGTGTTCTAGTGAAGATCTGGAATGGTTCCGGCGACGGCTCTCGGGGCTTCTTCTTCTCCCTGATAATTTCCTCGATGGTTGCTGCCTTCACCAGTCCAGCGGCCGCATCAAGCTCCTCAATACGGAGACTCGCCATCCGAATAGTTTCTGCTGCTTTGGGCCACACCCTTGGAGCAGAAGTATCCGGAGCGGCTTGCTCCGATACTTTGGAATACGCACTACAACAAATACCATTTTTTATGACAAATACCTCATGACATTGGACATATTCGTCGTTATGATGTTCAAAATTATGACGTTTTATATGAGGCACAATAGTTTAGTGACAAAATAGGATGTTCGTCATTAAGACTAACTAGAAATCGTCGTAAACTAGTCTAATGCCAAATGGTGACGTAATTTATTTTGTCATTAAGTCCAATATTTAAATGTCACAAATTGTCAAAAATAAAAGGGCAGGCCTAGGGTGGACCCCACTGCCACTTGGACAATTGGGTCCCACATGCTTTTTTTCCGCTATTTTTCTTTTATTTTCAGCTAGGCTCCCAAATTGTTTCCCTGCCATTTCAGCCCATCCTATGGCCTGCTTGCAGCCCAGTAAAGCCCAAGCGGCCAGCAGCCCAGCGAGCAGCAAAATAGGATTAAAAAAGAGGGGAAGCAAGGAGTTGAACCCACAACCTATTGAATGGGGAGGTTGTGCACTTACCGCTGGACTATTGATCTGTTGCCGTAAAATGAAGAAACTACATCTAGTTATACGAATAACGTTGTTCGACTATTGCCTAATCTCATGCATCTCGCATCTAACTCGCGAGTTGAAAATTTGAAAAAACTTCAACATTTCTGTAAGCCACGTGTGCAGGTAAAATGCAAAAATTTTCAAAAAAAACTCGGCTAAGTGGTTCAAACCCAGGACG
>CM014277.1:33619821-33633251 GCA_004135705.1 Alloteropsis semialata
CAGTGGTGCAACTGGTGTCCGTTGTGGTTTCGGGTCATCGGGTGCAAGGTTCAAACTTCAAACAAATTAACCAGGCAGCAAGTAGTAATCTGTCTGTGGTATTTAAAACCGGATTCGAACCTTTCCTGAAGCCTTCTATAGTCTATCAAGCTAATTAACAGACACTGGTGAAGCCTTGTACTGTTATTTGGATATGTGATGAACACGTGAACGTGACCAGAGATAGGAAACGATGTGTACGAGATAGACAACATCAAAGTGCGCGAGAGACGTTTGGGTCTTGGATATGTGTGCATGAACGTGACCGGGTAGGAAACCATGTCCACGCGCGCGAGAGACGAACGACGATACGCGTGCTCCTTGCCAACGTATTGGCGTGTATGGCCAGCGGGTATAGAACAGAAAGGTGAGAAAAATATTAAGTTTTTGGCAGAATCACGCTCTAACTGTCGATTTTTATGGGTCTCAGTCCCTTTTCACCTCCATCGGCCCTGACAGGTGGGTCCTGCGTGAGGGTTACGGTGGACCTAAACTGGGTGAAAAACGTTTTCAATTGTTTTCGTTCTTTATAGTATAGATAGATAGATATTGTTTTGTTTGGGGCCGAGACCCACTACAAAATCTCATATGGCAATAAAAAATTACCGATTTGGTTTTCACCCCTGGACACAAGAGGGGGCATCCGAGGGGTTTGATGAATTCCCCTATGTTGGTTTTTGTACCGGCTAGCCTACCGTGGGGTCCTGATAGTCAAGTTGTTCGTGGGGGGCTTCGCCGAAATCAGAAGCACGATTGTGAACACGAGACGATTTAGATAGGTTTGGATCACCTCAATAGAGAGCGTAACCCAATGTTCTATATGAAATCGACCGCTTCATATTGATTGTGTACACTTTTGAGGTGTCTCTGTCTGACTTTATATACTTTGGAGATAGAGTTTACAGGTTGGCTAGTACAGACTTCTAGTCACATACAAATACAAAGTCCTATACAATGTATACATCCCTGTTTTCATAGACAATGATTAGTTTTCTTGACACGCACATCACTTTGTTGTAATAATTGAGCGGGCCTGCCTATGTCTTTCCTGGGCCCAAGGCCCATAAGAACTCATATGTATCCTAGTCTGACAAGCCTCTGAGTGTTTCATGTTTCTAGCTTTCCGAGTTCTTCCTTAGCCAAATTATTCCTCGGCAAGTTCTTCTTCTGCTATGAACATGATGTGCTCTTTCTTTATTTACTATTTGTCAAAGTAGTTACCAGGCTTTGGTTGGCCCTGTTTGTTTCCTACCTAGATTATATAATCTTATGGACCAAAGATATCATGGTAAAAGGTCACCATGAACTACCAAATGAAATAAGCTAACCATGTGCAACTTATTTAAGATTATTTGAGTGGTCCATACTGGCCTTTTACCATAGTGCCCTTGACTCATAAGCTAGATAACATAATCTTGGTGGGAAACAAAATCCCGCTAAAACATAGATGATGCAAAAACTTCCCCATTTAATTAATGGTATCCAACTTTTTATAAAAAAATGTGGCAGACCACCCCAATTAATCCGGCTCTGCCACATGTGACCAAACCAACTACATGGCTTAAATAGGCCTCACGCACATCAACCGGACTAATCGTGCAATCTATCGGGTAACGTCCCGATTTAACCACCGATTCTCGACCGAAACGAAATAGCAGCAAGTCCCACTCGAAGGTGAGCTCAGATGGTACAATCCACCACAATTTTTACAGCATAAGGTTCACATGGATAATTATGCAAAAGCGGTACACAAGTTTTAATTATTACAGACCAGAGTTCAACATAGTGGAAAGAAAATGACAAGTCTAGTCGGCGGCATAAAAGACATCATGTGGAGCCCTCACAAGACATCACTCCCAGCGGCCTGAATCCGACTCAGGCGGCATGTACTCCACAGACCAACCAGCAGGCGACACACAAGACCAAGTTAAAGCAGCCACAGGTTCATAGCCATCATCCTTATCCGCAAAACAAGACATAAGCAAGGCTGAGTATACTAATACTCAGCAATACTTACCCGACAAGTATAAATTTCTAGACATACAAGGCTTTTGGCTGAGGGGATTGTTTTGCCAAAAAAACAACTACAAATTGATTCTTACTTTCAATATTTTAGCACAAGTTTATGTGAGGCTAACCATTAACTAAAACTTTGCAAAACTATCCAATAATAATCAATATGGAAAAACAATTAATTATTGGATTAACAAATTTAATCAACAACATCATCATTCCTCATTCTTACTAATGTGCGACAAAAGATCAAGCAGCTTCATGTAACCGCGAAGGACGGACAACTCGAGTTGATTTTAACTATGCATGGGACATAACCTAATCGCACGTCTCGTGAGAGATACCCAGGACATCACGAAGAAATCATTCCCATCTCATCCTGCCATCAGCTATCAGGGCCCACTCTAATCGAGTGCACGCCCCAACGGACCCCAGGTGCACAAAGAAACCCTGTGACGCGGCCACTGCTACACTCGCCATCTTCCCTCGCCCAAAGGAGTAGGAATCCCATTAGACGTCAGATTGAATTAAATACATAGGTTTACCAGTTTACCAAATTTCTCGGCATACGATGAGTACCTTCAAAAGCTTGACCAATATCACCACACAATCAATGCCTTACTCACAATTCAAGTGTGCAAACGGAGCGATCAACCAAACAGGAATACCACAAAGGCCCCTCCTGCCAATTCTCATGATTCCAACATAAGGCAGTCTAAACGACCTACACAGACTAGTATTTGAGTATGGGTACATAGGGATCATGCAACTAGGGCTTTATTCAACTCCTTAAAACTTAAATGCACAAAGTAAAGCATAATTAACCCATGTTAGTTTTGAATTCATTGGTCATGCTCTGATGCTTGCCTTCTTGATCACCACCGTTCTTGGGCCCCTCTGGACTTTGGTCTGGGTCTTTTTCAGCAGCTTGGTTCAGCTCTGCAGCTACTGGCTCGACCGCAATCTCGTACATGCCATCAGTGATGGTGTGCTCTACAAGAGATGCAGATGAATGAGACGCATGAATGCACAAATAAAACTAACATACATATATCTGCGGCAATTTAAATTCATCTACAAGTATGCATAAATAGTGAAAACGATCCTATGGCTGAATCTGAACATTCAGCTGACCATGTTGCCATAAACATTTTAAGCATCAGTTTTGCAGCAAAAAACTTATTTTTTAATAAACCTTTTTCAAGCCAATTTTAGTGATTAAAACCTAGAAAACATATTTTTATGAACAAAAATTACAATGAGCATGTTTCCGTGTTCTCAACAACAAAACATGATTTACAAGATTTTATTAGTATTTTACCAATCTGTTCTCTATTTCTTTTAATAGCAAAAATTTTCTAACAGTTAGAAAAACATAAGAAAATCTACATATACTTTCTGGAGCTGCGAATTTTGCTTGAGCTAACTTTCCACCAACAAACTCTATCATGAAGTTTCCAGATTTTTCTAAAATTCCTAGAATATATGGTGATTTATCTACACTAAAATAGCTAGAAAAAAGGTTAAATCATATCCTCAAAACCACATGCATTCTAGAGCTGAGTATTTTTCAGAGGATTCCTAATCTCCAGAGTAACTCTAACAAAAATTACTATATTTTATTCAGCAGTATATATATTTATTATTTTTTCTACTTCACTAACTCAACTAATTCACAATATACTAAAATCGTGAATAAAACATGGTCACCAGATACTCTAATCTTCTCTACTAACATCAGCAACACCAGCAGAGTAGGTTTTGCATTTTTAGCACTCTCAAAGAATTTATAAGGCATTAAACAAGCTCACTAGCATATATTTTTTAATAAATCAAAATAGGAATAAAACAATACTTTTTATGAGTTCAAGACCCACCACTGGATACATCTATTTACAAGAAAATTAAAAAAAGTTGGATATGTGATTTTACGAGTTTCCTATAATTTTCTATGCATTTAACCGTTTTCGGCCTATTTACACAAAAAGAAAATCGAAAAAGAAAACACTTTTATGGATCAGCCCTTAATACTTTTCAGATTATTCAACATAAATACAACACATTTATGGATAACCCTCTAGAGTTTCTATTCCCTTACCCTTCTTTTGCCTCACATTGATTCAGGCACGGTTCAGCCGTTCAGGCCAGGCAGATGGCCAACGGCCTGCCTGGGCGGCCTTGTCTGGTGACCCGCGGCCGGCGGGGATGTTTGGTGTGGCCGGCTCGGTGGTTGCCAGCGCAGCTAGCGCGGCCTGGCCCTGGCCTAGCACGGCCGTCCCTCGGCCAGATAGCACCGCCCGTGTGCGAGGTTCGACGGCGACATAGGCAGCGGTGGCGAGGTCCAACCGGAATGGGAGATAGAGGGGAAAAGGATAGGGGAGTATCAGAGGACCACAGGGAACCCATTTTGGCTATCAGTATGTGTTGAGAATGGGTGTAGGAGGTTCGGCCATGGTGAGGGGTGGAGCTCTGTTTGTCAGTAACAGTGGCGTCCGGAATTCTTCAAAATTCGCCGGCTATGGTCTATGGCGGAGGGAGCTAGGGGGTGGAGGACGGAGAGGACAAGGCGTAGGAGGTTGGTGCTAAGTTAATTGGAGAACGATGAAGTATATTAGGTGAATTTTGTCTGATGGTCTTTAGTGTCCTGTTTCTAACTTTGGTGGAGATCGAGGGCGAACGGTGGCGCGAGTTGTCGCACGGGGAGGCAGACAGCTTGGCGAGGCAATGCATGGCACAGTGAGATGGCGAAGGCAAGCCTGGACACGTGGCTAGGCGCTCAGGGCGCGGTGCGTGGCGCTGGCGTCCACGAGGCCGGCTCGGTCCAGTTCTGAATGAACTGAATGAGGTGAACTCGATTCAGTAAATTGTCTCCCAAAAAGCTCTACATTGTATGTAATCAACTCAATATTTGATATGTAAGAATGTAATTCGGCCAATACAAAAGTTGGAGAGGGTATACAGGGCTACAATTTGTACAAATGGAGACATATGGTTTGAGCGATGGTTTGTGATATCACAAGTCATAAAGTTTGGCCAAAAATCAGCCAGGCCAAGTTACTGACGAAACTGACTCAGTGCCATTGAGTTTGGTTTTTTTCACTTTAATTTACATCACTTCGATCAGGCGAAACTCAAATTTTCAATGCATAACATGGATGAGGTCCAATTGAAAAAGTTGTAGATCATTGAACCAGCTACAACTTTCAGTAAAGGCACTTAGTCCAAAACTCATCGGTTTGGGAGATAAAATGCTACAAATATGCCCTTAGTCCAAAACTCATCAGTTTGGGAGTTAAAACGCTGCAAATATTGGCTGAGAACGTGTTAGTCTGAAAAATTCAGACTTAACACTTAGGCTCATCTATAGTTGGAAAAACATCAGTTTGACCAAGGATTTGAAGTTTCAAATGAAGTTTTCATACATCAAGATTATGACCATTGTAAATTAGATACTTTGCACTAAAATTTTCATGTAGATAGAATTTCAAGTGTGTACACAAAATTAATTACTAAAGGACTCACAAAAAGGATGAATATGAATTTCACCTATTCATGTGATATAGGCAAAATGATCTCAAAATTGAATTTCGAATTTTTGATTTGAACTTTCCACACTCATATGAGTTCATAATCATGTAGTTGACATTCTGAGCAACATTTTGACATATTTTTCATATTTGATTATTGTTGTTCATGAAAATTGACTAAGTCAACATACACACATATGCATATACAAGTCATGATATGAGATTATGCATGACATGATTATACATTAATAATTTGCATCTAGTTGTTTAATGCTAATTTGACACCAGGGGTGTCACAGCCCTCCGCCCATAAAAGAATCTCGTCTCCAAGATTCGGGTGTCAGACTATAGTGCGGAGAGCTATATATCTAGGATTGGGTTTACAAACTTGATAGTTGGTATTGCATTTGGATAGAAAATATACCCAGCATAATTGGTGCGCCTACTGAGAGTTTATCCATGGTTGTAAAGTTAACTCTTCCTTGTCGAATAAGAGCCACATGCTTTTTACCTTGTTGACCAGTTTGCCCGCTTGGACATTATTCCCACCTTGCCTGGGAGCTTTTGCAATCACGAGCAAAATGACCAGGCCTTCCGCAGTTATAGCATGGGGCATTATTTGGGCGATTTTGATGTTGCCCTTGAGCTGGAGCTCGACAACCTTGGCCTTGTTGGTGCGGAGGTCGTATTACCCATTGCCCTGGCTAAGGGGCCCTCTGAGGAAACTGAGAAGAATTTTTTGGCACAAGGCGGAACTTCGGTGGAGCACTAGATTGGACGATATTGGACTTCCTCTTCTTTTCAGCCAATGAGCATTGATGGTATCATCCACAGTGATTGCCATGTTTACTAGCTCATTATAACTATTGGCTTTGGTGAAAGATAGACGGTCCTTGAGTTTTGAAGTAAGACCTCTGTGGAAACGGTCTTGTCTCTTGGCATCAATGTCCACATGATAACCGGCATATTGAGAAAGCTGATTGAAAGCTTGAGCATATTGTAGCACATAGCGGTTGCCCTGAGTAAGAGCCAAAAACTCATTGAGCTTTCGGTCCATACGACACGACATGGTCATTTGGGAGCATATAATTCTCCCACCATAAGCGGGTGGAACCATGAAGTTGTTGAGCTGCAATCAGGTTTTGTTTGCCTCTGAGCAAGGAGCAACCAATAGCAAGATCTTGGACTCAATGATACTGAGCCAAGCATCTGCATCAAGAGGGTCTTTTGTCTTGTTCAATAGAGGTGGTTGGATACTAGAGAAGTCCGAGTTTGTGGCCTCTTGATATTGGCCACGGCGCCCGGGATTCTGCTGCTGATGTTGCTGCCCCTCGACTAAGCATTGGAGCAGCTCCATCTGAGCAGCCAGGACGTCATTGAGATTGGCGGGCAGAGGCGGTGGAGGAGGACATTGCTCCGAACTATCCGTCATCTGCACACGTATCATATCTCCCAATTAGTCATGTAATTCGTATAATTACAATAACAGAATGATGATAAAAATTATCACAACCAAAAGAATTATGATTTGTAAGGTTAGTGTAAAACATCATCCATCATATTGGGAGTCGAATTTCTAACTTGCTAAGGGATACTTAAGAGGCTACCAAATATTGAGTTTATGAACAAAGTGAAATCTGGTGGGCTAGCTGTTTGAGCAGTGAATTGAAGAAGTCATATCAGTTATGTAAACCCAAAAGGTCTCATCTTTTGCCAGAAGCCAGGTCATATATTTCTCTAAATGTTTGTTATTCAGTTAAAGAACTGGTTCTAATCGGAAGGAAGGTGAAAAATTCAATTTCTTATCTGCCTACGTTCTGGAATTTCAGAAAACCGAGACTTAGTATTTCAACCATAACTTTTGTTCTACTGTTCCGGTGAAGCTGAATTTTTGGCAGGAGTTAGGTTATTAAATTTTGAACAAGTTCAGTATTCATGACCCATACGAAAAACATCGGTAATCAGAAAAAAACTGAGAACATGTTTGCTGCAGCAAAGCTGAAAACAGCACACACTATAGATGGTTCTTCATTAACTAGGGGGTTTATATTACATGATCCATGAAACCAAAGTACATTATGCTTCAAGTAGAGCAAAAGTCTTTTACAAGCCTAAAGATTACATCCATGGATACACAAAAGATTTGTTTCACATGAACAACAAACTAAGATGATGAATCGGCGGGGAAAAGCTTCTATGGATCCTCCTCCTCATCATCATCCAACTCACTAATCCACCCATGGCAAGGCTCATGAGCAGGTGGTGGCGGAGCTTGGTTAACGGAAACCTCATCCGATCTTGCTTGAAATGACTCAAGTTTTCCTTTTAGGTGCCCGATGTTGGCGATTCTTAATGACAACTTATTACTGCCAACAAAGATATAAAATATGATAAAACAAATAGACATAGGGTTGTTTACTAATGAATTCCATGAGTTTTGGTGCATATGTGCTTACAGGAATAAAGTGACAAAAGAAGAGCTAAAATGGGCTTAGGGCCAGGTCGCCCGACCTTCCCTGGTCGGCCGACCTGTGTCCAGTCCCGGTGAGGTCCATCTTCAGCCCACCAACAATAAGCACACTCAGTAGCGATCAGGCATGTTGAGATCAAGACGGTGGAAATGAAGAGTTGGGATTGGGCCACGTGGCAAGCACATGGATTCATGGGCCCACATCCCTAACTTAACTGACACATCTTCGCCATTACCCACTGGAAACCCACCAAAGGACCCACCTGGGTCGGCCGACCTAGCCAGGTCGGCCGACCGGGCCGCGCGCCCAAATCGCCACCGCCTTCACTAGCAACTGTCAACCGCCACCAGGAGTTCATCCATGCCATGTATCATCAACGTCGGTGAATCTGACGGTCGGCCGATCCCCCCTAGTCGGCTGACCTGGGCCCATCTCCGGACCGCCTCAACCGCTGCAAACCGCCTCTCTAAGCTATAAATAGCTGGACTCGGGGCAGGGCTAATCATCATCGAGCAGAAGTGAAGATCCAAGGTGAAGCCCTCCTCATATCCAGAGTAGAAATAGGGAGAGAGTGAGGGAGAGTCTGGAGGAGTCCCGGCCTGTCGGCGACCCTCCACCTGTACCTCGACGGATGCGAGCTACTCAGTAAGTATCCGGGATTCAACTAGTAATTAAGTCTGAGTTATAGATAAGTTAAGTCTCTATTGTGCTTGTGGATTCGTTGCTTTATTTATAAAGTATTCTAATCTTTGATCAAGGTTAGGATAGCTGATATTATCTTAGGCGTGGTGCTTAGGTGTATATCTGCCCTCATTTGCCTCGTAGCCCCACGGATTAGTAGAGGTAGGCGGCAGGTGGTGACAGCCCTGTCCGTCTTTGTAATCCTCCACGTACGGGTACGGCGTAGAGCTGTTGGCCGGCAATTTCCTAGAGGCCTAGGATACCCCGGTGCCTAAAGCAAGCATAGGAGAATTCTCTTAACTATAATTAGAGCCTTAGTGCTAAGTTATCCTCTCTACCCAGCCTTTATGTACACTCGATCGATCCGGCTCAGCTTTAGTGATTAGATACACTTTTACGTTCCCTGTGGATTCGATACCTGGTTTACTCACGGGTGAAAGCTACTTCGACAGCCGTGCGCTTGTGGACTTTCTGTTTGCCACCGCTGGTGTCAACAAGCTTTCTGGCGCCGTTGCCGGGGAACGGTAGCTGTTATCTAAGATCTAAGGTTGCCCGTATATCTTTTATTTTATATTTCTTTTTTTATCAACCATGAATTCCACCCAAATTCATGAGTTCTCTGCTCCAAAGGGTGAATTATTGGAGCCGCACCCCTCGTCAAATCCTATTTTAACCGATAGCTATGAACTTCGCCCTGCCTTCATAGCTATGGTCCAGGACATATCCTTCTCTAGAGGTGATGGTGAAAACCCATACCGTCACTTGCACGAATTCGAGTTGCTTTGCTCGTGTCTGGTCATATCAGGCATGACGCAGGCAACGATTAGATGGAAGCTCTTCCGTTCTCTCTCAAAGAGAGAGCAAGGAAGTGGTATGACCACACCGTTGCGCTAACGAATGGTGAATGGGAAAAGTTACGGGACAAGTTTTGTCTTGAATACTTTCCTGTTCACCGGATCTGTGCACTTCAGAAGGAGATCATTAACTTCCAGCAACGAGAGAAGGAAACGATCACCAAAGCATGGGACCGATTCCAGGATTCATGTCTAACCGGAACAGATCTAGGCTTCCCAGACTACATGCTCATGCAGAATTTTCGATCTGGGTTGAATAGTGAAGATGCCCGGTATATAGACATAGCAGCCGGGGGTTCATTCCTACACATAACCCCGGCAAGAGCAAAAGAAGTCCTAGCGGCCATCCGAGAGAACTCTCCTGCGGACGCGACCGAGACAGAGCAAGAAGACTCCCAGATAGAACCCATAGACTTGCCTAGTCCAACTCCTGAGACCCCATCCGTTGAGGAAGAGGAAACTCAACCTCTTGGATTACCGTTTGAGTTCGAGGAAGATCTTTTTGAAGATTTTGGGAATACCTTGAACTACTCAATACAGAATAAGCCTACGGTAAAGACCCGCTCCATCTACATGGAGAAAGAAATTTTGAACGAAACCGTGAGGGAGCTGATCGCCATCCTAAACATGGAATGGTCGAACGAATCTGAGTCTTCTTCCGAATTCATTGGGATTAACTCACCTTCGCAGACCATTCGAGGTTTCATAAGGAAGGTGGCCGTAGACATTCTATACAACCCGACCGTTGGGGCAAACATCATGTCTAGTTCTTTCGCGTACATCCTTGGACGTCGTAAAAAGATGGCCCCAACGTCAAGACTTCTTAGAACACCCTCAGGTCGTATTCTCAAGAGTCTCGGCCTAGTACGAGATTTTCTCCTCTCTCACCACGGGATTGAGATGCCTCTGGACTTTTATGTCTTTGAGACATCAGATTTCGACCTCCTTATAGGACATCCTATCGAGGGCCTGCTACAGGATGTAACCTCAGAAGGAAACCTCCTAGCTAAGGTAGGAAGGAATCTTCTCACTATACCATTAGCTAGGGTTAAGAACTCCATAGTTGAACCTTTGACAGAACCTAACCCGGCTGAGGAAGTGAAATCCCTACAACTTAGTGACCCATTTGAGTCATTCCTCGAAGAGAATGTTCACAACTTTATAGAGGAACAGGATGACGCTTCTGAGCCACTTGAAACCGAGGAGCCACCTAAGACGCACGTAGAGCTAAAACCCTTGCCTGCTGGCCTTCGCTATGCCTTCTTAAATGAAGACCGGGACACCCCTGTCATCATTAGTGACAAGCTATCGTAGGACGAGAGTGATAGACTCATAAAGGTGCTTGAGAAACACCGCTCGGCGTTTGGGTACTCCCTCAAGGACTTGAAGGGAGTAAGCCCTACACTTTGTACTCATCGCATTCCCATAGATCCAGCTTCTACACCTTCTACAGAGCCTCAGCGTAGGCTAAATAATGCAATGAGGGAAGTCGTAAAGAAGGAAGTTTTGAAACTTCTACACGCCGGGATCATCTATCCCGTCCCTCATAGTGAATGGGTTAGCCCTGTCCAAGTAGTACCCAAGAAGGGAGGTATGACCGTCGTAAGTAACAAGAAAAACGAGCTGATTCCTCAGCGTACCGTTATTGGGTGGCGGATGTGCATCGACTACCGCCGACTTAACAAGGTAACAAAGAAGGATCACTTCCCGCTCCCCTTCATCGATGAGATGTTGGAGAGACTCGTGAACCACTCCTTCTTCTGTTTTCTTGACGGGTATTCCGGCTATCACCAGATTCCCATCCACCCCGATGATCAAGAAAAGACCACCTTCACTTGCCCCTATGGAACGTATGCATATCGTAGGATGTCATTCGGGTTATGCAATGCGCCAGCATCGTTCCAAAGGTGCATGATGTCTATCTTCTCAGACATGATTGAAGAGATCATGGAAGTTTTCATGGATGATTTTTCAGTCTATGGAAAGACTTTCGACCATTGTCTGCAGAACTTAGACAAGGTACTACAAAGATGCCGAGACAAGGACCTGGTGCTAAACTGGGAGAAGTGCCATTTCATGGTCCGAGAGGGAATAGTGTTGGGACACTTAGTGTCCGAACGGGGAATAGAGGTGGATAGAGCGAAAATAGAAGTCATAGAAAAGCTTCCACCTCCCACCAATGTTAAAGGGATCCGCAGCTTCTTAGGTCATGCGGGGTTTTACCGGCGCTTTATCAGAGATTTTTCCCAGATAGCCAGGCCCCTCACTAGCCTTTTAGCCAAGGACGTGCCCTTTGACTTCGATGATGAGTGTTTACATGCTTTCACCATTTTAAAGAACGCTCTCATCTCAGCACCAGTCATTCAACCCCCTGACTGGACGCTACCCTTTGAGATTATGTGTGATGCCAGTGATTATGCTGTTGGTGCTGTCCTTGGACAGACCAAAAATAAGAATCATCATGCTATCTCGTATGCTAGTAAAACTTTGACAGGAGCTCAACTTAACTATGCTACCACTAAAAAAGAGCTCTTGGCAGTAGTTTTTGCTATAGACAAGTTTAGATCTTACTTGGTAGGAGCTAAGGTGATTGTCTACACCGATCACGCTGCCTTGAAATATTTGCTTGCCAAGAAAGATGCTAAACCACGCCTTATCCGCTGGATTCTCTTACTCCAAGAATTTGATTTAGAAATTAAAGATAAAAAGGGAGTAGAGAATTCAGTAGCAGATCATTTGTCGCGTATGCAGTTTACTGACATGCAGGATCTACCGATAAATGATTTTCTACGCGACGACACCCTACTCAAGGTGACCGCCTCCGACCCCTGGTATGCAAATATTGTGAACTTTATGGTTGCAGGATATGTACCGCCAGGGGAGGACAAGAGAAGGCTGATCTACGAGAGTAGACTCCATCTATGGGACGAACCATACCTGTACAGGGTATGTTCAGATGGCATGCTCAGGCGATGTGTACCAACAAACGAAGCAAGGAAGATCCTTGAGCAGTGCCATGCAGCCCCATATGGAGGTCACTACGGGGCGTTCAGGACAAGGTCAAAGATCTGGCAGAGTGGATTCTACTGGCCCACAATGTATGAGGATACAAAAGAGTTCATTCGATGATGCCAGCAGTGCCAGAAACATGGAGGGATCACTGCAAGAGATGCAATGCCACTCACAAACAACTTACAAGTTGAGCTGTTTGATGTGTGGGGCATTGATTTCATGGGACCCTTTGTCAAATCCTATGACAGTGAGTACATCCTGGTGGTAGTGGACTATGTCTCGAAGTGGGTTGAAGCAATGCCATGTAGAGCCGCTGACTCTAAACACGCGCGAAAGATGTTCCATGAGATCATCTTTCCACGTTTTGGAACCTGCAGGATGGTGATCAGTGATGGAGGGTCGCACTTCATCGACAAGATCTTCCGGAAATTTCTGGCAGAACTGGGGGCAAAGCACAATATAGCTACACCGTACCACTCCCAGACAAGCGGTCAAGCAGAAACATCGAACAAACAGATTAAGAACATTCTGCAGAAGACCATGACAGAAATGGGCAAAGGATGGAAGAGCAAGTTACCAGATGCTCTATGGGCTTACCGAACGGCGTACAAAACGCCAATCGGGATGTCCCCATACCAGCTGGTTTACGGCAAGACTTGCCATTTACTAGTTGAGCTAGAGCATCGGGCACTGTTGACGGTCGTTAAGTGCTAATTTTGACCGTCAATTCCTGCCAAATATATGTCAAATATAATCACAAAACATAGTGGTAGGGTTTATTACTAACTATTTCCACAAGTTTTGGTGTTTTAAAATGTCATGCAGGAAGTCAC
>CM014277.1:33634251-33649072 GCA_004135705.1 Alloteropsis semialata
GGCCTGCATCTTGCGAAGAATTTCCGCTACCACAAAAGCAGGGATGAAGAAAAGCCAAACAACAAGGTGAATGTCACCATTGGCAATGGCAATGAGCCCGATTCATCTAGGTACGGTGAAATACCAACTTTATTCCAAGTATTGCAATCTAACGATTGGGGGGTTGATATTGGAGCGAATATATATGTATGTTCTGACATGCCTCTATTTTCTTTTTATCAGGGAGCGCAGATCTCCTTTGTCTTGATGGGGAACGGATCAGCTGCGACTATTCTTGGTGTTGGTACGGTCGAACTGAAGCTCTCTTCAGGGAAGATTGTCCACTTGAGGAACGTGCAGCATGCTCCGTCAATAAATAGGTATTTTATTAGTGGATCCTTGTATGTAGAGATGGGTATAAGTTAGTGCTTGAGTCCAATAAATTTGTAATTTCTTAATTTGGGAACTTTGTTGGTAAAGGCTATGACAGCGGAGGCTTGTTCCACCTAAATACTATTGAGTCTAATTATCATTTAAATATTGGATCCATGAATAAAGTTTGTGAGTTCAATGTCTGGCACTCTCATTTCTGTCATAATAATTTGGACACCATTCCTAGAACGTCCATATTAGAGTTAATTTCAAAAGTTGAAGTTATCAAAGGATGAAAATGCTAATCTTGTGTTTAACGAAACAATCTTGAAAACATTTTAAGAGTTTAGAGGAAAAGAGAGATTTGGCATCATTAGATCTTATTCATTTAGATATATATGAAATAAATGGATTGTTGACTAGAGAAGGCAAGAGATATTTCATGACTTTGATAGATGATGCTACTCGTTATTTCTATTTTTACTTGCTGAAAACAAAAGATAAAGCCTTTCACTACTTTAAGATTTTTAAGGCCGAGGTTGAGAACCAACTTGAGAGAAAGATCAAGCATATATGTGATGATCGTGGAGGAGAATATATCTCCAATGAGTTCCCTCAATTATGTGCTGAGCATGGGGTAACCCATGAGGTTACACCACCATATTCACCTCAATCAAATGGGGTGGCAGAGAGAAAAAAAATCGGACACTTACAGACTTGGTGAATGTCATCTTAGAGAGTGCTGGTATGTCCTATAAATGGTGGGGGGAAGCTATTTTGATGGCAACTTTTGTCCTAAATAGAGTTGTGACAAAGAACAAAGATGCTACTACTTATGTGGGATGAAAGGGGCAAAAGCCTAATGTCAATTTTCTGTGCACATGGGGTTGTTTGGCGAAAGTCAATATACCAGCGTCAAAAAAGAGCAAGCTTGGACCCAAAACAGTTGATTGTGCATTTTTGGGTTATGCTGAGAATAGTACTGCTTATAGATTCTTTGTAGTAAAATCAGATTCTCCTGATGTGAGCACACATATAATCATGGAGTCACGAGATGCTACTTTCTTGAGGATGTATATCTTATGAGAATAACAAACAACGATAAAAATTAGGTTTATACTCCACCTATCGGGGATAGACCCCCAAGTACCATGAGAACCCGAACTGGCCCCACAAGCACGGGGTGGCCCACGACGGGGCTTACCAGAAGATAGACCAGTCCATCCAGCACGAGACGGCCCGGCCCGAGTGCTTTCAGGCTGTCCCTGCCAGTCAGGCGGACCGTCCTGGAGATTTGGCACGCGGATCAAGAAACAAGACAACATGATCCACTCGAAGCTCGCCGATCAGGATAAACTAGCCGGATATTTATGAAAAGATCTATGTAATCATTATGCAATCAAATCCTTGTAATCCGGATAGGATACGATCCCCAACTGACTTGTAATCCAAGGCAGCCGGACTATATAAGGTGGCCTAGGACCCCGCCTCCAAAACCTAGAACCAACCAGGACACCTTGACCATCCAATTCAAAACACACAACCCCATACAGGATGTAGGGTATTATGTGGCCTCGACGGCCCGAACCTATCTAATTCCTTACATGTTTTGTGACCATAGACTTCAGATCCACGATCCGCTCCTCGATAAATCAACCACGTAGGCTACCCTATGTGGACTGCCAACTACAAAAAACTGACAGTTGGCGCGCTAGGTAGGGGCTGATCGTCGTGATCATCTCACAAGATCGATGGCAGACCGCTCTGACATCATCTTGCCAGCTTCCATGGAGGTCACCTTCGCCAAGGGGACGATCATGCTCCTTGGGAGCATGGTGTTCACCGCTGACTACGACAATGAACTCTCCTACACTCATGAAGCCCTCCCTGCTGAGCACACTTCACCGCTCGCAGTTTCCCTAGAAGGTCAGCTCATCATCGCACCACAGCTTTTAGCTGAAGAGCGCATGGCAGATGTGATCCGCACCAACAACAAGGTTGACATCGCCACTCCTTGCGCCAGTTTCGGTCATCGCGATTGAAGCTCATGAGCCTGCTCATACTCCCACCGAATACGTTCACCACAGAAACATAACTCCCCCTCACCTCGACATTCAGGAGACACTCACCGAAAGAAGTTCTCGATGGGCCGCAAGGCAATGTGAGTTTGAGACAGCCATGGATCACACCACCAACAACATTGTCGACTGCATTGCGATCACCGAATCCGCCCTACATTGGAGTCCGAGTCCATTGCGACTCCTGCTAGGGCTAAATAACTCCGCCACCATGTACCAGCAAGCACTCCTCCACAACTTCGCACAGATCCACCTGGACCAGGCGCAGGACAACGACCCGCCAATAGATCTCCCGATCACCTCCACACCAGAAGATGGTGCAACTCATCGCCATGCTCCGGTCCAGATGTTGACGCTCATTAGCGACTCCTTTTTAGTGCTAATTAAGAGGTATTTTGGGACCAATTCATATACTAACCCGTCACTTGGCACTTGAAATAACCTCGTTTTTGCATATGCATGTATTTTTGGAGGATTTTGGTTTACGCAGGTATTTGAGCTATAAATGAGCACTTTTGGATGAAGACCAAGATCATGCGTAGCATGAAGGAATATGAAGGCCAAACCTTATACGACTCGGATTTTGTTCGCTCTTATCTATGGTAAACCAACCTCCAAGAATGTGGAAGGGCAAAGACTTGAAGATAAGGTCGGATGACTTCGGGATCAAGGCGAATCAGGCAGACATTTGGAAAGCTATCAAGACCCAATCTTATCCCCAAGCAACCGACGTCCAAATACCCACATGCATTGGAACCTTAACTCCTGGAGAATCTAGAAGCTTGCACGCAAAAGATGGGACCGAGGGGCCACAAAAGGACCCTAGGCCGACCGGCCCAGGCCCTTTTTGCCGGGCGGCCCAGGCCCTTTTTGCGCCGCCTCAGCCTCCCCTTCGAGCTAGG
Organism: Alloteropsis semialata; assembly: GCA_004135705.1. Classification (NCBI taxonomy): domain Eukaryota; kingdom Viridiplantae; phylum Streptophyta; class Magnoliopsida; order Poales; family Poaceae; genus Alloteropsis; species Alloteropsis semialata. The sequence goes on from CM014277.1 coordinate 33,637,583, forward strand.
GTTTCCTTGGACTATTTATAGCTCCAATACCCGAAGCCACGCAGATCCATCCACCAGAATTCGGCGAAACCTAGGGCATACACCAAAAGGAGACGATGGCCGCCGCAAGTCCTCGAAGTTTGGTTTTTATTTTTCTATTTTTCTAGGTTAATTATGCCACAAGTTAAGGTCTTAAGGATGTCGTTGGTGTTGGCATTAGCTTATACTCCTGACCGTCACCCTAGGGGTAGTTTGTGCGTCTCAATTGTTTTGCAGGCATCACAAAGGAATCCCATGAATTCATGATCAAAGTTGCAACCAAGATCGTTAACATCTCAGAAGATTGAAAGGGATACTGCTTTTTTCATCAAAAATCTGCACATGTTCAGAGATGTACAAGAAAGAAAAAGTTGATATTCAGAGACTCCATCAAATTCTCGTTCCAACGCATCTGAGATCAACAAATTTGAAGACCCATACAAGGAGATACGACAAAAACATTGGGCGCTGCGCGTTCTGAAATCAGCTCAGGACAGATTGCAGCACTGGAATAAAATAGGTATAACTCTCTTGTTCGGAATCTATTTTGGGCAAATGATGACTTGTTGGAAAGAGAAATTTGTGCACTTTGCAATGGAGCAATGGTTCAGTACATGTTGTGTTCTGGAAATAAAGGAAAAATTCGTGGAAGATGAAGCAGCAATGAAGACAACAAGCAAGGAGGTGATAATGATACGAAGAATGATTGGGACCATGGCTTGATGACAAGAAGAGGTTGAAGGAAAATTAAGGCAACAAAGGTGAAAAAGCATAAAACTAATCTCCAAACACATGGCGGAAGTACTTCAAGAATCACATGACGGTCCATCTTCTTCTTCCACGCTTAGCAACATGCTAAGCATAGGGAAGGACTTGTGGGACGAAAAGGAAAAGGCCATATGGAGTACAATGATCGTGTTCATCACAAGATGCTCGTTTTTCTTCTTCCATGCTAAGCACAATGCTTAAGCATGGGGGCAGCCACGCTACACTTCATTGCAAGCATCGAAAAGGACGGCAACTCTTCCTCAGCCCTCTCTTTGTTCATCTACTTCTAAATGCTTGTATATATGTATGCCATCGACCGTAGGTTAGAAACCTTTGTATATATCTCTTGTTAATAACATGGCTACCAGGAGAACAACCTAGTTTTGTTTTTGTTTTTAATAATGATCACCATCACTTTGTGCTCACCACGATGACATAATTTGAATGCTTTTGCTTATGGAAAAGTGAGTTGCAAAAAGTTCTAGGAGCAAAAAGAAAGAAAAATATGGAAAAAGAAAAAAGAATGAAAAGAAACAAAGGTGAAAGGAAAAAAATTAAAGAAAGAAAGAAAAAAGAGAAATAATGCTCCTTAGTTCTTTTAGCTTCATCAAATTCCAAGTGCTTTGAATACAATTCCATACTCAATTTTCCAACCATGTGCAATCCGATAACGAGGACTTCATTTGTGCCTCGAGATCATCTACTTGTCATTTGCACATGTCCACCTATCTAAATATGTGTGTTCCATCCCTCTCTCTTTCCAACATTTATTCTCCATGGCCTTTTTGACTAGTCTCGGTAATTCCAATAGATCGCTCTCTTAGTTTGACAATATTTGAGATATAATGTTTTGCTAGGATTGTTTTACCTACCAAGCTCCACATAGGCCTTTCACTTTCATATATGAGTAGAATAGGATGAAAATAATCTAGTATAGGCTTGAGCGACTTGATGAGATGAATGTTTCCATGAGCTTTTGCAAGAGAATATCACTTATGTTGGATATGCATCTTTTTGAAAACTCTTCACGTTGGAACAAGGTAAAGGTCTAAAGTAAACTTAAGTTCAAGAGTATTGCATTTATTATTATTGTGGCTTGTTCTTTGTTGCTAGTATATCTTCCATAATGAAAAGTAGCCGGTCACAACTTGAACTTTAAATGCTAAATACTTGAAAGCAATGCGTCTTGTTGTGTATAACTAAGTGCAGGGAAGACATCAAAGGGCAGCGCTGATTTCCTTGTTAAGCAAAGATCGTGGACTTACTCGAGGACGAGCAAGGTTTAAGCATGGGGGGATTGTTGACGCTCGTTAGCGACACCTTTTTAGTGCTAATTAAGTGGTATTTTGGGACCAATTCATATACTAACCCACCACTTGGCACTTGAAATAACCCCGTTTTTGCATATGCATGTATTTTTGGAGGATTTTGGTTTACGCGGGTATTTGAGCTATAAATGAGCACTTTTGGACGAAGACCAAGGTCATGCGTAGCATGGAGGAATATGAAGGCCAAAACCTTATACGACTCGGATTTCATTCGCTCTCATCTATGGTAAACCAACGTCCAAGAATGTGGAAGGGCAAAGACTTGAAGATAAGGTCGGATGACTTCAGGATCAAGGCGAATCAGGCAGACATTTGGAAAGCTATCAAGACCCAATCTTATCCCCAAGCAACCGACATCCAAATACCCACATGCATTGGAACCTGAACTCCTGGAGGATCTAGAAGCTTGCACGCAAAAGATGGGACCGAGGGGCCACAAAAGGACCCTAGGCCGACCGGCCCAGGCCCTTTTTGCACCGCCTCAGCCTCCCCTTCGAGCTAAGGTTTCCTTGGACTATTTATAGCCACAATACCCGAAGCCACGCAGATCCATCCACCAGAATTCGGCGAAACCTAGGGCATACACCAAAAGGAGACGATGGCCGCCGCAAGTCCTCGAAGTTGTCTAGGGGATGGCTTAGGCCAACCCTAGCCGCCATGGCCTCTCTGCGTGGCTGTGCCATAGTGGAGTTCATGAGCTAGTTGGAGTCATCAATGGTATGTACTTGGTGGTGATGATTCAAACGCATCTATTATATGAGTAATGTTCTTTATGTCATCCGATCTTTTAGCGACTCAATAACTTCTTCTATGCTTTCTACCTATCATGAATATGATTGTTCCTTAGTCTAATCCTAGGTTAGACTATATAGCGCTTTATGTAATCATAGTGATTAGATCTAGCATGTCGACCCTTCATGATATCTAGACATGTTCACTTGTGGACGTACCCTTGTAACTAACCACGCCGATAGGGAGCATCGTGACAGGGTGTGATCCCGTGTAAGGTGGCGTTCTCGGGAGTTTGACCGGAGATAAGAGTTTAAAGATTGCTTTGGATGAGATGCATGATGTGCTTGCTCTATTTGGCTAGAACTACAACTAGAAGACGATAGGCCCGTTTATCCTTTGGTTGCTCTTTACCTTTGCCTATGTTTATGGATGAGATCAACCCTAGACTTCACTCATATCCTAAAGGTTTACCCTCATATGCAATCTATGCCTAATGCTAGGATTAGATCCGTTAGATTAGATGGAAAACCCTAGGTAGTTCATTGTGGATCCACGGATTGATAAACCTTGGATGGAATACTCTAAGGGAAAAGCTATGATGATCCGTGCGCTTGCGGTTCACAATTGGCGCGTCTATGGACCGTCAACACCAGATTAGATCTACCTGCATCTCTGATTTAAGTAACATTAACTCGGATGACTAGCTCCAACCACCGTCCGACACCGACATAGGAGACTTCCCATCCTTCCCCGACGTTGTCTGCACGCTTCCTCCAAAAAAAAAGGATCCTGCCACCGAATCGGGAGGCGTTCATCTCCGACATCTCTGCTGATGAACCGTCCGTCTATGGGGATGCTAATGACCAGAGCAATGAGGGAAGACGCCGGAGGAGAGCACAAGCTGACAATCCTAGGAGGTGAGCCCTTAACGACATGTTTCTCCAAGAAGTTGGGGATGTAGATGTATACGTCATCCCTTTCGCCAACCTCGCCGCCGCGCATGTCGACCTTGGCACCATGGGCGAGATGCCCAAGCTCTGCAGGATGAAAGCCAGGGTCACCGCTGTAGCCACGCAGATTAACAACAATCGCGCAACCTCATCGTGAACTCACTCCACCAATTCCAGGTCAAGCCGTCGCCCAAGATGGTGAAGAGGAGTAAGGGGATCCTATGTGACCATCTCCGTAACAAAGACTTGCACGGGAACCTCGATCTCTGACATGAGAGTTGTGATGAAGAAGAACTCCACCACCGGGCCGAGTACAACTGCGACTACGGTGCTCCCGGTGCCGATTCCGACACATGCCAACGCCAACAACGTGATGAAGACGAGCACCAGCGCCGCCGCGACTACGATAGAAGACACGGACTTCCAGGGGAACCGCACCCATGACAGGACCGCACACCACTAAGGGACGAAGATGTCACTGACCACTACGGCAACAACTCGGACAACCTCAATGGCTGCGACGGCTTCGCCACGTTCACTGCCTGAGTCCACTCCATCCGCATGAGGAGCAACTTCAAGCCCATTGGGATCGAGAAGTACGACTGCAGGACCGACCCCACAACATGGCTCCGCACCTACGACACTGCCACACGCATGGTGAATGGCGGCCATGACACATTGTGCGCCTACTTCCCCGTCTCCATGGGGAAAGTAGGCCTCACTTGGCTTGAAAGCCTTGGTAGTGGCACCATTGATAGCTGGGAGACCATGTGCTAGCTTTTCAAGAACCACTTCTAGGGCAGCCAAACACACCCTAGGACCACCTGGGACTTTGGCAATGTTATCGAACGTCGAGGCAAGATGCTTCGCTCCTACTCTGACCGCTACTTCAAGAACCAGAACATGATCTCCAACTGCGTCGAGTCAGAGATCATCCGGCAATTCCTCCTTGGGCTAGCCGACTAGTCTGATGTCGAGCTCATGTGTGAGGACCTCCCCGAGACTTCTTGCGAGTTCATAGCTAGGGCGAACAAGATGGTCAATGCTCAAGAAGAGGCTCACCTCCACTACAATCGCAGCTATGAAAAGAAGATGTGTGTCGCACCCGACTTGACACTCTCAGGTCACACGACCACAAACGCCCCGCCAACAATGTCATCACTGCCATAGAATGGGGAGGGTAACAACCCCGGACCAATTTCACCGCTGATTTCCAGATGATGCTCCAAGGTCCATGCCCAAACCACAAGCAATCGAAGCACCAAATGATCGATTGCATGGGCCTTGCTGACACATTCAAGAAAAACAATGCGGGAAACCCACACGGCAAGAAAGACAAGGACAAGGACGAAGGAGAGCCAATAGATGGTAACTTCCTGGCCGTCAATCGGCTGGTTAACTTCATCCTGGGAGGACCTCCCCTGTCGGCAGCAAGAGGCAGGACAAGCTCCACAATTGGGAAATCTTCACCATCACAATTACACCCATACAACCACTCTACTGGTCTGAGATGTCCATTACCAATGGTTCCAGATCTCTGATGTGGGGGAGTACCCCCTCATCATTAACACGATCGTGGGCAATGCTAGACTCTCCAAAGTGCTCATCAACGGAGGCAGTGGCCTCAACATCCTATTCTCTAAGACTCTCTAGGAAATGGGCAATAGCTTCGATGCCCTGACTCCCTCCAGGCACCCCTTTTATGGTCTAATACTAGGAAAGGGCGAGAAATCACTCGGGTAGATCTCTCTGCCCATCACCTTCAGCAACCGGAACAACTTCATACCAAGTATATCAACTTTGAAGTCGCTGACTTCACCATCACCTACCACGCCATACTTGGGAGACCTACACTAGCCAAGTTCATGGCGGTCCCAAACTACACCTGCCTCGTCCTCAAGGCGCTGGCTCCAAATGGCATTATCTCCATCCACAGCGACATTGGACTCTCCAAGAAGTGCAATAATGAAGGCCTCCAAATCTCCATCGGTGAAGAGCAGTCGGTGCTCCAGGCAGAAATCGACGCCAACTCCAAGGAGCTATAGCTCGATGACGGCAACATCCCCGAGATCGCCGCTAAGAGAAGGACGCCAACTCGCCTCAAGCCCGCTGAAGAAGTGCACGCCGTCTCGCTCGGCCTGCCAGACTCCTCCAAGATAGCCTTGATCGGCTCATCGCTCATCGACAAATAGGAATGTGCACTCGTCACCTTCCTCTGGAACAATGCTGACATCTTTGCATGGTCCCCATCAGACATGCTTGGTGTTCCGAGGAAGGTGGTCAAGCACTCCATGACGGTCGCAGCGAACGCCAAACCAGTTTGCCATAAACTATGTCGATTCGCGTAGGACCGCATGGAGGCCATTAGGGTAGAAATTATAATGTTGTTAGCCACCGAGTTCATTAGGGAAGTCTTTTATCCTGACTAGCTTTCTAACCTTTTCCTTATAAGAAAAATAATAATGAATGGATAATGTGCGTTAACTACACGGATCTCAACAAGCACTGCCCTAAGTGTTGGGTTAGTGCCGAAGCCACTAAGCCCAAACAATAGCCAAGACAGAGAACAGAGACAAGCAACAATTAATTACTTATCAACAGTGTTCTCAGGAATCAGCCCTTTACACGTTGGTGGGAGGCCCCCTTTTATAGGGAGGTCAAGAGGCACTTTTTACATTCCCCTTATACCCCTGGAAATCAGGCATCATCCTCTAGACTTAACAACTTAGACTCCCCAGGGGCATAAGAGTACATTCATGTGTCACAATGTGAATGCGTAGACCAGCAACTCCGTCTTTGACTCAGTTTGGACTTGGTCCACACTGCCTTCACCGTGCCTCCAGTGACCCTTTGCTCGCCTTCACCATCCGGTGCTTCCCTGTCGCCTTCACCAGCTGATGCCCGTCTGTCCGAGCGACGCCTTCTCCTGGTCAGAGGAGAATAGAACGCCATGCTATCACCCGGACTCGCCTTCGGCCTGTATAACAAGATGAACCGAGTATACACAATATTTGAACATTACCTTCGCATCTTCATAAAAGGTAGTTGGGTGTAGCGAAGACAATGAGAAGCCACACAATGCCTTCGCCTTAACCACAAATCGTTCGTTAGCGCCGGGGGCAACGTATTGTCTCTCGGCGTCTGATGACTCGGCGAAGGCAAAAGCCTTGCAGTTGTAGGTGGCGAAGGAAAATGCCTTGGGTTTACAATCAAACCAACGGGTGAAGGTGTTTCCTGGATAAGCCAATCCCCCAACAGTAGCCCCTCGCGGACGAGGGCTTTCTCCAACAGGCTGATGTCCTTGAAAACTCAGGATTGCCTTCGCCTGTGCCAGAGAAACGCCTCCTCCCGTTGGAGTAAGTCCCGAGTCGTTGTCTTCGCTCTCGAACTTGGCTTCGCATTCGTCACTTTTGATTTTCCATGATTTATTTTTATTTTTATTTGTATTAATTTTTTGTATTTTTTGGGCCTTTTCGAATTCCGAGCCATGGTAACGGTCGATTTTTTACTGCCCTATAAATAGGACCGAAGGGGTCCCCCCTTTTTACCTTTCTTCGCTTTCGCTGTCAATCGCTTTCAGCTGCGAATGCTTCTTCGCTCGCTCGGGTCGTGAGCTGTCATTTGCTTTCGCGTTCGCGTCGTCTTCTCTTCTGAGGCAGTTTTTTGCAAGTAAGATTCTCTCTTCATATTTTGACACTTATTCTTTCGAATTTTCTTCGCTTAGGTAATGACATTTGTTATCATTCCTGCAGCGGCGCGCACCAAGCAAACTACTGTTCTCATTGATATGGCTGGCGAAGGCAGCCCCGATGCCCAACAAGCGGGAGCCTCTCCTCGTCGTGGATTGGATGATACCGAAGCTGAGCAACTTGCTCATCAGATTGAGGAAGAGACTCTCGTTGTTGGAGGCTCTGACGACGAACATGCCGATGATGACGATGGTGGCGAGGAGGAAGATCTCGACGACGTGGAGGTTGACGTTGAAGACCTAGTAGATCCTTCCAAAAGGGCGAAGACACTTGTCTTCGGCAAGTCTAAGGTCGGCAAACGTGATATCAAGTTCTATGAGGAAAAAGGATATTTTCCTGAGGGTTGGGGCCGTGCTCCCGGTAATGATACCACCCCTGACCCTCGCGAAGATGAAGCCGTGGTGTTTACGGATTTTTTCATTGCGGGCTTGAAGATGCCCATTGATAATGTCATCGCAAAAATGATGGCGCCTTATGGTTTACAGCTGCATCATCTAATGTCGAATGCCATCAGCCATCTCCTTCGATTCTTTTGGGCTGTGAAGACGCATGACGCAGCCGTTACAGTTGACGGTTTCCTTCGGCTGTATGAAGGACACAATCAGAGCAAATCATCTGAAGTCGAAGGCGAGTTATTCACCCCGGACTTTGGTTGTGTCACTTTCACAGGGCGCCGCCGGGGGTCCCATTTTGTGAAGGTGGAGACTTCCTTTGCTAACAGAAACAAACGGACCAAAGACTGGCAGAAATATTGGTTTTATGTTCGGGTGCCTTCGGAGGAAAAAACTGAGGAAGATGGGACGAAGTCTGTCTCTTATCCTCTGCACAGCCATATTGATTGGCTTAAGTTTGTTTCTTGCCTGCATTTCAATGCAGAAAGTCCTGGGTTTACTGAGTGTTGGAAAGCGTTTCAAGCGGCTTTGCAAACGATCTGCAGCCGTGACTTGATTGAAGAAGGTATTGCCGCTTACCTTGCTTGTGGACACTATTTCCTGGCTGCCGACTGGGCGCTTTACAAGGTTGAATGGAAAGCTTTTCGTGAGCACACACGAGTTTTCTTCCCTCACTTTGGGGCTAGGCTTCCCGAAGGTATGACTGCAGCTGAATTTGTTGCTACAGTGGAGCGGCAAGCCACTGATATTCTTGGACCGTATAACTCGAAGGAGCATCGTATGTCCGAAGGAAAATTTGTACATGTTAGAATCAATAGAGTCTTTGAAGAATTGCAAATTTCTTATGGTGAACGCGAGATTCCCACTCCTACTAAGGGTAAGAAGAAAGATAAGAAGGAGAAGGATAAGAAAGGAAAATCGAAGGCGAAAGAGCAAGATGAGGATGACTCTGCTCCCTCGCGTGTCGCTCGCGGAGGAGGACGACCTGGGCGCGGAGGCGGCCGTGTGAAAAAGGGAGTTGCGAAGACAACTTCTTCCGTGACGCCAGCTAAGCGAGGCAGCAGCAGCTCTCATGAGGCTGCGGAGAAGAGGCGTCGCCAAGAGCCGCCAATTGCTGCCGTACCCTTATCGGTTGCGGCTCCGGCTACCGGGGTCACTTCTTCGCGTGGTGGTCTTCCACCTCGTCCTCCTCGGGTGCCACCAGCGGCGGTACCGGCTTCGTCATCGGTGCAGCGGCCGCCTTCGCCGGTGACCGGTTTTTTGAGCTCGGCTCCCCGGAGCGGAGATGACATTTTCTTAGGTGAGGTTGCTCTCTTTGGCAATTATTTTCAGGGCTCAAGCCTTCCTTTGCTGTCAAGGTATTTGGCGGAGAATCATGTAATTGATGTGAATATTACTTGTGAAGGCGTCGCTGATACAACTGATGATATCCGTGTTCCCAATGCCTTCGATGATGGCATTGATATAAGTCAGTTTGAGGATACCCCTATTCGGGATGCTCCCATGACTGAGCAGATAACTGAAGAGGTTCCCGTTACAGCCAAAGCTGTCGATGATATTATTGTGAGACTTTCAGCCGATGATGCTCGAGTCGAAGGCAATATTGAAGAGCCTTCTGCCGAAGCCCCTGTGAACACTCTGCCGGTTAGCCCTCCTTCTTCCGCTTTGGCTTCTTCTCTTCCAGTGAGGGATTCTTTGGAGGTTCTGGCCCATGCTGCTGGGACTGTTAGCATGGAGGTTCAGGATAAGGAGAAAGAGACAATTGAAGCTGGGACCTCCGATGCTGCTCAGAGGTCTGCTTCCTCTCAAGCTTTCATGGACATTGACATGGGTGGTAGTGTTCCTTTTATTACCGAAGGTATTTACCATACCGATTCTTATATTTTTTGTTATTTTTTGTTGTTTTGAGCTAATGCGAAAGAAATATGGCCGTTAGGTGATGAAGAAGAAGGACCTGCTTGCATGCGCGAAGGTGAACCTCTTCGAGATTTTGATTGGGAAGGTGTTTTATTTAACTAGGGCTGTAACTGGTTTTCCTTTTACTACTATTGAAAATAACCAAGTTTTCATTGTTTTGCCCTTGTAGAGTATATTCGACTTGCGCGAACTCTGGATACTGAGAGCATCAGCTCTAACATTCTGGCTTCGGGTCTTAAGGTATGATTTCTGTGCCCTGACCTTTTGTTTTGTTATTGATTTGGCTTCGGATCGCAGATCTTGTTGAGCTGGTCTAAGAGTTTATTTTCTCATGCAGGTTGTTATAGCCATCAATGAGCTGCATGCGCAAGTCCCCAATCTCAATTCCATTGCTGCTGAGCGAGCGGAGCTTGCGAGGTTGCGAAGGGAGAATGCTGAGCTTCTCCAGATCCAAGCCAATATTGACAGGATCAAGCAGGATCTCGAGAATGAAAAGAATATGTTTCGCCAGGACCACGAGTCCGTTGTTAGCGAGAATAGATCTCTAAAGAACAAAATTGCTGCTTTGGAAACTCAAGCTGGCGAAGCCAATCTGCTTAAGGAGAAGGTTTCTTCCTTGGAGACTACGGTGATTGACAAAGAGAACACCCTAGAGGGCCTTCGCCAGAAAATTGCTGATGATACTGATTTGATTTCTGTGCTGAAAGGTGAGGTGAACACCCTCAATGTTGCGAAGGAAAAACTTTCGAGCGATGTCGACACGTATCGGTCTCGCAGCGAAAACATTGAGCGCGAGGTTGTGCAGCTGCGCGCATCAAACCTTAACCTTCGCAAGGAGAATGAGAATGTGGTTGATGTTGCTTGGGAGCGAGGCTTGAAATTGTATCGCTTATACAAGGAAGCCTTGCGACAGTTCGGTGCGGAGCCGGCTGCCTTTCCCAATAAGGAGTATAGCTTGGAGAAGCTCTTTAATTGGATTGACAACGAATTTGCTTCGCTTCCGACAGTCGTGGAGACTCTAAGTGACTTCGCTGTCAATCTCTGCTCCTGCAACCTGCTGAAGGTTCTCTCGGACAATGGCTGTGATCATTACAATACTTTGCTTCGGAAAGGTTATCCTTACCCGGCACCCAGGGATCCTGCCGATACTGAGTATTTTCCGTTGAAAATTTTGCAAGCCAAGGCACTCTTTCTTAAGCAGTTTTGGGTTGCCAGTGGTCGTTCGGCAGCTCAGAATTTGATCCGAGAACGGCTCGCGAAGGTATTTTGTTATTTACCCTCACTTTTGACTTTGATTCTTTTTTATCCTTAATTTTTCGTTGTTTTATTTGATAGCTTTTGTATTCTCAGTCCAAGGAACTGAAGAAGCAAAAGGCTGAGGCCGAAGCCGCCGCGAGAGAAGCTGTTGCTAAGGAAGCTGCTGAAGCCGGAGCTGGGTCAAGTTCTGTTGCAACTGTGCCCGCTACCGGCGAAGCCGGCACTTCTTCTTCGCAGAGACAGAGTGCTCAAGGAGCCCCAAATGTCGATCCACAGGTCTAAGGACCTTTTGAATTGTAATTAGTGCTAGGACTTATTGAACGAGCAGCTCTTTTGAACTTGTACATTTGTGTATATTCAGGGTGATGAAATGCTTTCG
>CM014277.1:33653144-33677219 GCA_004135705.1 Alloteropsis semialata
GGAAGGAGAGTGCGAAAGGTTCCCGCCAGGGTTTGGTCGAACCTGGACAGGTTCCTTTGGCGCCAATCCTTGGCGACAAGGCTTCTGTTGGTATTTCTTAGCATCACTACTTAGAGTAGTAATGGTACTAGAGATACTTCATCGTAAATCTAGACATTACAGATATTCTGCAAGCGCACAGAAGTACGTTGTAGCATTTCACCCGGGAGTATTCCAGAGTATCGTTATTTGTTTATCCACAGGGAAAGTATTTAGTTAAAAGAGAGGTGTCATTCCAATACATTTGCTTACAACAACATTAATATACCATAATCTAAGCAGGGGTAAATGATATAGAAATGAATGGGTAATGTGACACACAAAAGTTCATTGCTCATCATTAAGGTAGTCTTAGTTAGTAACAGTACATTAGTAAAGATTACTAAGGGTTCATTAGCATCATACATATGGGATTTGGACATACTACAATACTCTATACAATTCTCCACAGACCTCACACGTCATGTGTGAGTCCAGTGGCCCTTCGTTGTCGGCGCCTCCATCTTTGGTGCGGTCGTCGAGGCGCTTCATAATAAGATCCATCTTGGCGACCAGCATGTCCACCTCTTTTACGATGTGCATACCGCGTTTGCATCCCTGAAGATGGTCGTTGTTCCAGGATTGGTTTGACACCATCTTCTCGATGAGAAGCTTAGCGGCGGCCACGGTCAAGGAGAGGAATGCCCATCCAGCAGCAGCATCCATGTGTTCACGGGCTGTCTGGGACAGTCCATGGTAGAAGTTTTGAAGCAGGAGCCATTCTTGCATGCCATGGTGGGGGCACACCAGAATGTAGTCCTGGAAGCGATCCCATGCTTCCGGAACCGTTTCCCCGGACTCTTGCTGGAAGCTGAAAATTCTCCCCCAAAGGGCATTGGTTTTTCCAATGGGGAAGAACTTCGCCAAGAAGGCGTTGGAGCACTTGGTCCACGTATTCACCACCTCACGGTTGGAATAGAACCATTATTTGGCTCTTCCCAACAGTGAGAACGGGAATAAGCGGAGCCTGATGGCCTCTTGATCCACCCCTTGGATGGTGATGGTGCTGTATACCTCCAGGAAATGCTGCAGGTGAGCACTGGCGTCCTCATTGGCTTTCCCACAGAAGGGGCTAGCCTACACCATGTTGATCAGCGGGGCTTTTAGCTCAAAAGCATGATCCCCCACTTCCACTGCTGGACCTGTAGGGATCTGGGCAGCGGATGGAGTAGAGTAATCACGGATGGTCCTGTCAGCCATGGCTTCTTCTGATTGGGGTGCTACGGGAACGGGTTGTTCTCCTTGGTTGGAGGATTCTCCGATGACTGGTTCAGTTTTCGACAAGAACACCTGAGGGATTACGACACGAGAATGTACCCTCCTTCCTATGGTATTCGGGTTCTCGACGTAGTTGGATGGTAGTTGGAAACCAGTCATGCACTACCCTGTTTTACATCACAGAGAAACAGAGCAAAAAGGGTAAACCTGCTAGATTACTGGCAATTAATCTTGTTGCACTGAATGCATGGATGATCAAATCTCTTTAATCACTGCTTTCCCTGGCAACGGCGCCAGAAATGCTTGTTGGTATTTCTTAGCATCACAACTTAGAGTACTAAAGGTACTAGAGATACTTCATCGTAAATCTAGACGTTACAGATATTCTGCAAGCGCACAGAAGTACGTTGTAGCATTTCACCCGGGAGTATTCCAGAGTATCGTTATTTGTTTATTGTTGGTATTTTTAACGATCACAGATAAATCTGCAAGCGTACAGATACCGATGTAGCTTTCACCCGAGAGTATTCCAAGGTATCGAATCCACAGGGAACGTGTGTGTACTAGTGACGATTTAAGATCGACCAAGGACAAAAGAAGTGATAATTGTGTAGAAGGTAGAGAGGGTTATTTCTATGTATTCTGGATAATTAAGGATTAGCTCAAGGTGTTCACGATATTACTTGCTTCGGGACGCTCAACCGTCAAAATCCGGAAAGGGATGCGAAGGGGACTAAGCAAGCCAAGCAATGGTCCTACTGACTCTAGTACTTCTCACGTGGTGGACTACGTAGGCCGTCAGGGCTGTCACCACCTGGGGCTACCACTACAAATCCATGGCACTAGGCGCACTCCAAGGTATTCAAAATACTATACACCACGTATACTCAATTAAATACTATCTTAGCATTGCAAGTACTAAGACACTTATCACAGCAAGGAGACCACAAGTATAAAGTAAAGCTTGAACTATATTAAATAAATATTAATCCAGAAATACAAGAGAAAATATCCGGATGAAACTCAAACCTGAGCCGCCCCCACCGAGGAACAAGAAGAAGAGAGGAGCCGACATCCCCGGCTTCTCCCGGACTCTCGCCTCACCTCTCACCTATTCTAGCACTACATAGTATCTAGGATTGGAGCTCTTGCTTCACTTCTTGTGTCTTGAATGAGTAGTAGAGGTCCTCTATTTATAGTAGAGAAGGTGGCTTGGAAGAGTGGAGATCCTCCCTAAGTCCTAGGGAATATTCCCCTTCCTTTGCTCTCTTTGTGCCACCTGCCCCTTGCGCACCGACCCTAGGAACGTCGGTGGCAGGGAAAACGCGTGCAGGTGTGCTTCTCCGGTTAAATCCCGCACGTCCTTTCCTCTCGATCCGTGTGAAGCAATTTGCAGCGAACCAGATGCTGCCACGTGGCCTGGCTTGTGAGTGCAGAGCCTGGAGGATCCGCGTGTTGATCTCTGGGCAAATGGGGAGCTGCCATGTGTCCCTTTTGACCTTCTCTCGCGAACATGCGCGTGTGCGCCTGGGAAACCGGCCAAAAGCCCTGTGGTTATGCCTGGCCGCCTGGTGTTTCCGGCATGTGGGCCACCCCGTTGGGCCCCACGCTGGTACCCTAGGCCACGTTCCTGGCCTCTTGCTCTTCTGCTCGTGCATGGGCTCCTGGCCGGCCTGCATGCATGCAGGTGCGTGTGCGTGAGGCCGTGGCTCCTGTGCCGGCCTGTGTGCTTCCCTGCTGCATGCCCTGTAGGTCCCGCCTCTGCATGCACCGTGCTCCAGCATGGACGTCGCGGAGGGCCTGGCCCTGTGCGCCTGCCTGTATGTTGTGTGTGTCGGCTTGTACATGCAGCTGGGCTGCTGCGCGTGTGCTGCAGCACCATGGGCCCCGCCAGCGTTGACCTGGCCTAGTGGCGTCAGCAGTGGCAGTGCTGACGTCATGCTGACGTCAGCACTGCCCTTTAAATTTCTGATTTCAATATCTATTTATTTCGAGCTCCAATATATATAAATAATATATCCATTTCGATCATCTCAACGAGCTCTTCGCAGTGGTGAACTCCAATTGGGCAGCTGAGATATTATAATAATGATATATTTGGATTCACCATAAAGCCGTAGTGTCATTTTGGATATTTTCCTGCAGGACAGATAAAACACCAACACTTGTGGAAATCATTAGTAATAACGTCCTACCTCTATGTTTGGTGATTAGGATTGATATGTTTTCTGCAGGAATTAACGGTCAAAAGTGGTACTTAAGGACCGTCAACATTTATCCGCAGGGAAAGCATTTAGTTAAAAGAGAGAGGTCCCATCCAATGCTTTTATGTACAACAATATTAATATACCATAATCTAAGCAGGGGTAAATGATATAGAAATGAATGGGTAGGTTGACACACAGAAGTTCATTGCTCATCATTATAGTAGTCTTAGTTAGTATAGTACACTAGTGAAGATTAATAAGGGTTCATTAGCATCATACATATGGGACTTGGATATACTACAATACCCTATACAAGCTCATTCAGTGATCATATGCAAGAGGACATATAGAGGTATCCAGTGGTTCCCTCATCAAGGGACAACAGTAGGATGTCTTATCATAAAGGCCTAATACCCACTCCCGAACGTGGAGGATTACAAAGGACGGACAGGGCTGTCACCACCTGCCGCCTACCTCTTCTAATCCGTGGGGCAGCGGTACCCTCAACAGTATTCCATATCCCAAACACCATGCTTACAATATGTAATACAACTCTATCTATCACGTTAATAAATAGAGCAACCAAGAGGCACATTGAGCCAATGCCATAACATACATTCACTTGAATAAGGTGCAAGACATAAGTAGTATATGCTAAGTGGATAAGGTATAACTGAGGCATACAACATAAGTATGAAGGTATTTCCATTAAGCTCAGAGTACTACAAGTAAGTAAGAGAATACAAGAACTGAACTCTAGAACTTACCAAGACTCCTTCAGAAGCCCTTCAGAAGATCTAACACTATGACTATCACTACTAAGACTAAGACTAAGCTTGTAGCAAAGGAGAGCTCTTCTTCTGGTGTGTGTTGAGTACGGCGCCCTTTGCAGGTATTTATAGCATCACAAAGGCGGTTGGAGCCAGCCAGAGGTGGTTGAGGCAGTTGGGAGGTGGGCCTAGGTCGGCCGACCCTTGGATCCACCGTCTTCAGTGCTTCACGGCTCAGATGCAATCTTCATGGCGGTTTACAGTTGCAGGTCAAAGGAGGGCCGAGTCGGGCGCACGAGGAGATCGGCCGACCTGGCTGGGTCGGCCGACCCCCTATAACCGCCTTTAGGGCCCATCTTCCTCTGGGAGACTGATATGTGGGTCCTAAGGTCGGTTCCAGGTGGGTTCTGTCGATGTGGGTGCACTTAGCTCTGGTTGTGGGCCCTTCAATCCATGGGATGGACATGTGGCTCATCTTTCACCATTAACTTCCACCGACCATGAATCAATGTTCACGATCCTTCCTTAGTGTGCTTCTTGACCTGTGTAGGAAATGGGCTCCATCGGGGTTCAGTCCAGGTCGCCCGACCTAGCCAGGTCGGCCGACCTGGGCCTGTGCCCAGTTTCGTCCATCTTTTGCACCATAGTCCCTGTACTCAAATATATTCCAGATATGCATGGTACAACCTTATTTGAATACAAATGCCTAAGTTATGCTTTGATCTTTATTGGTTTCTGAGCCTATTGACGGTCAGATTTTATGTTATAAGGACCGTCAACATAGAGCGTAAGATGGAGAGGCACCACTTCATCGGCCAAGTGAAGGACCTGGAAAAGGCAAATGTCGAGTCGAAGAAGCAGGTGAAGGACACCAATGCGGCGGAGGCGGCGATGGCCAAGACCTTGGCCAAGGAGAACGAGTTCCGTAAAGGTGATGACTTGAGTCTCATGCAAGCCATCATGACAGTCTAGAGTAACATGGAGATGATTGCAGGCCTAGAGGCGGAGCTGGCATCAAGTAACCTAAACCTCATCGAGACGATGGAGGCGATCAAGGAGCTGCTAGACACGATTGCGCCGGTGGCGGAGGGGGTCGAGGAGTAGTCTCTCTTGATCGGAGTGCGTGAGGCTTTGGAGCAGGTTATAGAGCTTGTCAAGGACTCGGCGCTAGCGTGCGTCAATGACACGCTTGCCCACACCCGTACCCTATACCCTCGGCTCGATCTGAAGCCAACTGGGGAAGGTATGGCAGAGGATGAGGATGATTGTTGACGGTCCTTAAATGCCAATTTTGACCATCAACTCCTGCACAGAATATGTCAAATATAATCACCAAACATAGTGATAGGGTTTATATCTAATCAATTCCACAAGTTTTGGTGAATATGTGAATGCAGGGACTAATTGGCAAAAGAGGAGGAGATTTGGGATCAGGGCCAGGTCGCCCGACCCACCTAGGTCGGCCGACCTGGGCCCAAGCCCAATAGAGCCCATATTTGGCCACAGCAAAGAAGCTCACTTCAGGACCATCATAGTCGTTGATTCCATGATGGTTGGATCCAAGAGATGGGAATGGTCCAAGGGGAGGTCACATGGATTGAGGGGCCCATCAACGTATCTAAACATACTCAAATTGAGCAAACCCACCTGGAACCGTCATTAGGACCCACTCTGCAGTCACCCAGACGAAGATGGGCCCGAAAGGAGCCGGTGGCCGGTCGCCCGACCTGGTATTTCCACCAAATCCGCTCAACTTTGACGGCGTGCTTCCCACCGCCTCCAGGAGTCCATCCTGGCCGTGCATCACTCAAGTCGGTGCATCCTAGGGTCGGCCGACCTAGGGGGATCGGCCGACCTGGTCCCGGGGCCAAACGGCCTCAACCCGAGGTGCCTCTCCACCGTCCTACCAAGCTATAAATAGATGGCCACGGCTTCAGTTCAACACACACCAAGAAGGAAGAGCTCTCTTGCCACTCATTCTAGTCTTAGTTAGTGCTGAAGTAGTCTTAGGAGTCGAGCTTCTGCGGGTTTCTGACGGAGTCTTGGTAAGCCTGGAGCTTCAGTTATCTTTTATCTTTTGTTTACTTATAAGACTTAGAGCTATTAATGGAATTACTCTCTTGCTTATGTTATTTGGCTTATTGCCTTATTTGTTCATCATATAAGTTATATGTCTTGCACCTTAGTACAGTGGATGCATGTTATGGCAATGGCCCAATGCGCCGCAAGGTTGCTCTGTTTATCTGGACAATAAATAGAGTAGTTATTTCATATTACAAACGTGGTGTTTGGGGTATGAAATACCATTGGGGATACCCTACCCTACGTATTCAGAGGTAGGCGGCAGGTGGTGACAGCCCTGTCCGTCCTTTGTAATCCTCGCCGTTCGGGTGTGGGCGTTTGCAGGCCTTAGTGATAAACATCGTGACAGTACTCTTGGATGAGGGGATCCCACGACTCCTTAATTTGCCCTCTAACATGTGTTCCTTCTGAGCTTGTATATATAACTTGTAGGAATGTAACTCATAAGTAAGAAGTATATAGAATCCCCAGTTCTCCCTTAGGGTCTTCATATTAACTAGACTTATATAATGAGCAATGAACCTTCTGTGTGTCACACTACCCCATTATCAATGTTTACCCCTTGTTAGACTTTGGTATATTAATAATGTTATGATTGAATACAATAGATAACAACTCTAGTCAATCACTGCCTTCCCTGTGGATTCGATACCCTGAATACTTCTGGGTGAAAGCTACAACGGTATCCGTGCGCTTGCGGATTTATCTGCAACCGTAAGAAATACCAACAAGCTTTCTGGCGCCGTTGCCGGGGAATGGCAATGGTTGAAGAGTGTTGTTAACCCATGTACTCAATTAATAGCATGATTAATTACCATTGCTCCACCATGGTTATCTTTGCTCTGTTTCTCTTTGATATGGAACATGGTAGTGTATGACTGGTCTTGAACTACCAATGGACTTCATCGACAACACAAGATTATCAGGAAATACGATCTTGCATCGTATCCTCCTAGGTAGTCTGATCGGCAGCAACTCCAGTCAATCCTACATCACCAATATTGGCGAGTGCTACTGCCAAAAGAACAATCCGCGTGTTCTCAATTCCCTCTGGTTTGTAAAACCGGCCCAGAGCTGAACATGAGAGACATCGCATTCAATCTTAGGCTAGCATCTGTCAAGTTGGTACATGCCAGCCCATTACATGGGAAGACCAACGTGAACGGACCCAAGGCCAAGGCTCAACACCAAGGCCTACATGATCCCTTCCGAAAAAGACAAACAGGTATGGCAATACAAACCATCTCCAAATATTGCATAAAGTCAAAACTTATGATGGAGACGTCCCCACTCGATGGACGTAAACCGACGAGTCCTCACCGACAGGTAAATCGGTATGTATCTCATATTTATTTCACATTGCATTTTTTGAATTCCAATCTTTGCATGTCTGAATTCCAATCGTCGCATGTTTACATTCCAAATCAACTTTATTCATTAAAAAAATAAACTTGGAATTGTTTCTCTTGAAATCCCTTTGGATCCCCGCTCCTGCATGGACATACATAATCATAATGAGTAGGGACCACATAGGATAGCCGAGCCAGCTGGGCCGAAAAGGTACCAACAGGCCGTCGGCCGACCCCTAGGGTCGCCCGACCTGTGACTGCCTTTCCTGCGCCACATTCATTCTTATTCAAAACAGTTTGTGCATCTGGGATACCACTGCGAAGGTTCAACAGAATGGGCCCTGAGCAAGAATCGCCCGACCTCATCCGTCGACCGACCTAGCCCTGGCCCTTCTGGAGCGAATTCAATTGCCATCAGTTCACGCTAGCAAATCCAGTGAAAACATTGAAAGCTTGGCTGAATTCAAGGAAAGTCGGTGCCCTCCACCGTCAATTCTTGCCCCCAGCTAAGCTGCCAAGAGCCCTCGGCCTCTCTCCTATCACTCCTTAGGATTTTCAAGTGATTGGCTCTCAAGTTTATAAAAAAAAGATAAATAACACAAATAAAAGCAAGAACATGTCTTTAGGATAAGTTCCCTTCGGGTATTTTTGGCCACTAACCATTACAGGTTGCAACTAAAAAGAACGATGGGGGTATAATGCTTGAGAACATGAGAGCTACATCAGCAGCAAACATTGGTAAGTTTTGGACATGGAACAAATTTCGAGCAAAGCCAACACACTTGATTTTTGTTGTCCCCATACACAAAAAAAAATCCAAGTGTGCGGGAGGTTGGTAAGTGCTTCACGACAAGTTCCATTTGTACAAAATTTTATCTTAGTTTTTAGGTGATGCTAGCTCATGTATCCCTTCTTGCTAATAATAAAAAAATAAAAAAACTTAGCCGGCAAGTCTCAGTGGGATTAAGACAACCGGGTGTACATGGCATTGCACCTCGGTAGTCCCCATATGGCTCCTGGCTCCACCTTGCCTAGCATCCTTGGTTCTTGCGTTTGCTTTCATGAGAAAAGGCGTTTGCTCATGTTTTGCTGTCCTACCAACTACTTGTTGGGGAAATCCCAACATTTAGTGTGCACTTGCAATCCACGTGCGACTACGTCACCATCAATGACTCCACCAAGAGCCAAGGAACTACCGCGGTGACAATTCTAAACTCAGCATCAACTAAACGCCAACGGTAAGTACACAAAGGTAAGTATCATGACTTGCTTTTTGACTTAAAACAAAGCCCTTCCAGGAGGTAACCCGAAGTTCACCATTATTATACTCATATTCATCTCCATGTGAAAATAGCTTGATCATGTTCTCATGCATCTTTTCTCTATGCTTGTATACTCTGGTTTGAATGTATCTTCGAACTACATTCATAGACGATTTAAATTAAGCGTGGTGCTTAGGTTAAATGGTCTTCTTTAATCAAATGAGGCATGGTGTTAAGTTTGATTAATGAACCTTGGAGTAAATGCATGTATAGATATTGGTTGTATGTATGAACTAACCCCTGCAGGAAAGATTTCAAATCCAATCGGGTAAGTCATCAAGCTTGCTTCAAACTGGAGATAAACCAAGGCATTGGATGGACTCCAACAAATTGCTTCACAACATGCAAGAAGGTACCTCACCTTTCAAAGGTCCATCATGAGTATATTGCAAAAACCCCTTGCGATCATGTTGATGCAATTTAAATTCAGCCTTGTTTGAGTTAAGTGGTGAAAATAAAATTTGAAAAAAAATGGCCAACAGGATCTACGCTTAACAATGTTAAAAACCAATCTGTTTTAAGCGTGGATGTGAGCAACTAACCCGATGGCAACAATGATTTATTCCTTATAATCCTTCGGGTATTCATTGTCCACTAACTTTTTGCAGGAATGACTAAAGAATGACAAGCATAACTTCAACATTCAACATCTTTAGTCACATGGAAGAAATTTGTACAATGAAGCAAAATGAACATTGGACAAATCTTTTGGCACTCTTAAGCTCAAACCTTGCATTCACTTGCAAGACTAGAGTTTGGGGGAATTCGTCAGGGAAGTATCCAAAATACTCTGTGCACTTATTTTCCTTTGATCTACTGCTAAGTTACCTTGAAAGATTTGTTAGCCATAAAAAATAAAAATAAAAATAAAAATAAAAATAATAAAAAAACCATAAAAATTTGCATAACATAAAAACACCAAAAATATTTGAATTCCAATAAAGGCTCATGGTTCTTAAAACCATGGAGTCATTGTTTTGTTTCCATTGCGTGAGAATAAATGCAGGCAAAAGAGCAAGTGTGGGGGTCTCTTGAGTTTCCTGACGTACACATGATCGAGACCACCCACAGACAGGCTGTACAACATCGCACAGGTCAGTTCGAGAAAGACCAAGACGACCGAGGCTCAGGAGGAGTCGGCCGATCCCCTTGGTCGGTCGACGGCCCTCTGGTACCTCTCGTCCACATTTTCGCCTAGAGCGATGGTTTGCACATCCTATCCTTCATCCTCTTTGATTCATGAGTTTAAATAATCTTAAGATGATCACTAAAAATTAAACTCAATTAATCTTTGTGCTATTCTGATATACATGATTATCCTTGATTGGCCTGCATATTCTTTATTCCTTGCACATACACCTGTTGCTTGTGAGCATATCTCTTTAGGAAAACATGTTTATCTAAGTGGTTGATTAATGAGATATGGTATGATAAAAGGAATCTTGCTCTCTGTATAAAGTACTTGGGAGGTTTTTATTGCAAAAGTTTAAAATCAATAGCCTTGCAAAGCTCCTCAATGATATTCCATTCCTACCAAAGCCATATGTTGCTCACATTGAAAACCTTATACATATGCTGCTTGTTATTGCATTGAGATTTGTCAAATTGTTGTGACCCTTGTAAGATGCTCTTCATGCTTTCTTGATCAAGATCACGTACACTCCACATACATATGCTAAAATTCCGCACTGGAAGTTAGCAATATCCATTCATCCACCAAATAAATGCTCCATATGTTTTATGAATCTCTCTCTAAATATCCTTTGCAAAAGAGACATGGGCTATAGAAAAACATTTTGGACACATGAAGGTCCAAGAAAAAAAATGCTCATAAAAGCATTGAGTAAGAAAAAAATAGAAAAAAAGAGAAGAGAAAAAAATGATGAATGAGATAGCCATGTTTTCAAAATAAAGGGGAGAGAGATCATACAAAAAGGAGCTATCATAATTTTCACATACATTTTCCATTGTTCCACACACATGCACATCTTGATTAGATTTATGAATAGTTTTCTTCTTGGATCCACTTTTTGACTTTGCAATATATGTGATGCAAGTATGCCTTATCTTTACTCCTACCATGAGATCCACATAAGCCTTTTAGAAGTAGGGTGAAAGATGGCAAAAGAATGCCTTGGTGAGGAATTATAAATGAGAGATCTGAGAGAATCATTTGAGGAGCTAGGTAAGGTTATGTTTTTGAAAATTTATCAAAAACCCAAGTTACTTAACAGAAGAGTTGAGATGACTTGAATCAAGGCTGTTCCGTTCCTCAACCATCCAAGATGACATGATAGACACATCAAAATTCACAAGTGCAGGTATGTATTGGAATAACTTATATGCTTGCATCATATCAGTCGGAGTCATATTTTCCACCTTAGTCCTAAAGCTTTACTCGAGGACGAGCAAAGGCTTAGTGTGGGGGAGCTTGTTGACGGTTCTTAAATGCCAATTTTTACCGTCAACTCCTGCAGAGAATATGTCAAATATAATCACCAAACATAGTGATAGGGTTTATATCTAATCAATTCCACAAGTTTTGGTTAATATGTGAATGCAGGGACTAATTGGCAAAAGAGGAGGAGATTTGGGCTCAGGGCCAGGTCGCCCGACCCACCTAGGTCGGCCGACCTGGGCCCAAGCACAATGGAGCCCATATTTGGCCACAGCAAAGAAGCTCACTTCAGGACCATCATAGTCGTTGATTCCATGACGGTTGGATCCAAGAGATGGGAATGGTCCAAGGGGAGGTCACATGGATTGAGGGGCCCATCAACGTATCTAAAC
Source organism: Alloteropsis semialata (assembly GCA_004135705.1). NCBI lineage: Eukaryota > Viridiplantae > Streptophyta > Magnoliopsida > Poales > Poaceae > Alloteropsis > Alloteropsis semialata. Next base: position 33,664,961 of record CM014277.1, read on the forward strand.
ATACTCAAATTGAGCAAACCCACCTGGAACCGTCATTGGGACCCACTCTGTAGTCACCCAGATGAAGATCGGCCCGAAAGGAGCCGGTGGCCGGTCGCCCGACCTGGTATTTCCACCAAATCCGCTCAAATTTGACGGCGTGGTTCCCACCGCCTCCAGGAGTCCATCCTGGCCATGCATCACTCAAGTCGGTGCATCCTAGGGTCGGCCGACCTAGGGGGATCGGCCGACCTGGTCCCGGGGCCAAACGGCCTCAACCGCCTCGAGGTGCCTCTCCACCGTCCTACCAAGCTATAAATAGATGGCCACGGCTTCAGTTCAACACACACCAAGAAGGAAGAGCTCTCTTGCCACTCATTCTAGTCTTAGTTAGTGGTGAAGTAGCCTTAGGAGTCGAGCTTCTGCGGGTTTTCGACGGAGTCTTGGTAAGCTTAGAGCTTCAGTTATCTTTTATATTTTGTTTACTTATAAGACTTAGAGCTATTAATGGAATTACTCTCTTGCTTATGTTATTTGGCTTATTGCCTTATTTGTTCATCATATAAGTTATATGCCTTGCACCTTAGTAGAGTGGATGCATGTTATGGCAATGGCCCAATGCGCCGCAAGGTTGCTCTGTTTATCTAGACAATAAATAGAGTAGTTATTTCATATTACAAACGTGGTGTTTGGGGTATGAAATACCATTGGGGATACCCTACCCTACGTATTCAGAGGTAGGCGGCAGGTGGTGACAGCCCTGTCCGTCCTTTGTAATCCTCGCCGTTCGGGTGTGGGCGTTTGCAGGCCTTAGTGATAAATATCATGACAGTACCCTTGGATGAGGGGATCCCACGACTCCTCGATTTGCCCTCTAACATGTGTTCCTTCTGAGCTTGTATATATAACTTGTAGGAATGTAACTCATAAGTAAGAAGTATATAGAATCCCCAGTTCTCCCTTAGGGTCTTCATATTAACTAGACTTATATAATGAGCAATAAACCTTCTGTGTGTCACACTACCCCATTATCAATGTTTACCCCTTGTTAGACTTTGGTATATTAATAATGTTATGATTGAATACAATGGATAACAACTCTAGTCAATCACTGCCTTCCCTATGGATTCGATATCCTGAATACTTTCGGGTGAAGGCTACAACGGTATCCGTGCGCTTGCGGATTTATCTGCGACCGTAAGAAATACCAACAATGATCGTGCTGTCATTGAGGCACGAGCGTAGAGGCATGCCATAACCGAGAACATCATAGATGCCCTCAAGTTTGAGTGATTTGTGGCATGTAATCATACAATGTATATATTGTGCATTATATATATTGTTAGTCTTTGTCTTTATGTATTGTGGCCTAATGTTGCTTTTGCCGAGTTGTTTTACTTTTGCGGCGGCATTCAGTCATTTACTTTCCCTAGCCGTAGTTCATAATGTTGAGAGCAGATCCCGTGCACGTGTAGAAGACTTAGACATCATTCAAGCTCAGGTTTTGCAACACCAAAAAAAATGAACTACTCAGGCCTAGAACACGGCAAACAATCTCAATATAGGCAAAGTCCCCGATCACTTGGGCATTGGGGTAGAGTAGTCATAGCGAAAAATTTGATAGAAAACAAGGAACAAGATCATTGTATTAACACTTATTTAAAAAGGGATACATAGCGTTTATGGGTAGAACTGTCTTAGGTGTCCTATGTTCCATGTGTTTGGGGCTTCGGTTCCATCCCTGGGCGGATCACCTAGCTCACAATGAGCAGTCCTTCCCAAGGGTAAGATAACTTGTGTGCGCCAAATGGAGATTGGATTCGGTGGTGAACAAGGTCCCCAATGTTGAAGTGGAGCTGCTGCACATTTCTGTCACACGTGCTGAATCAACGCAGATGACCCAAGTTCTTCAATGATATCGAGATCAAGTCGGTGAGCTTGCTTAGCCTCCCCTTCTTCATAGTGTTGTATGCGCGGAGAACCATAGGCGATGTTTGTGGAGAGAAATGCTTCTGACCTGCAGACAAGGAAGAATGGCGTGTAGCCGATCGCCCCGCTAGGATGTGTTCGCAAGCCCCAGATGACCTGGGTAGCTCGTAATCCCACTTCCTGGTGTATTTCTTCAATGGGTCAAAGATTCGAGGTTTTAGCCCATGCCATGGAGCTTGTGGGTAGCTCAAGGTTTTAGCCCGCTCGACTTGCTCGTTGCAGCATGGGTTTGCAATGGAGGCGTAGTAGATGTTGATGAGGCTATCTTCGCTGTAGTGCCAAAAGGCGGTTCCTGTGAACTGAGTCCCAAGGTCGGTAATGATGTGGTTTCGGACTCTGGAACAGTGAGTGATCTCTTAGATGAAGCCTGCCGCCTGCTTGGCCATTCGGGTCCTGGCGATAGCCTTGTACTCGATCCACATGTTGACTTTATCAATGGCGATGGGGACGTGAGTGAACCCCTAGGGGCAAGCTTGAATGGTCTGATCGTGTCGAGTCCACAGCAGGCAAAGGGCCACAATAGCGGGATTGTGCGCAGAGCCTAAGTAGGCATGTGTTGCTGTTTGGCGAAGAACCGACACCTGGTGCATCAGCAAACAAGATCCCAACTTAGCAAGTTCATCTGCAGCCAGGTTATTGTCATGACTGGCGTAGTGGTACTCTATTGCGTAGAACTTATCCTCGAGCTCGTGCATCACTTCACAGTAGGCATTCATTCTTTCATTGTGCCGATTCCACTCCTTGTTTATCGGGTTGATGGTGATGGCCGAGTCGCCGTAGATGAGTAGTCATTTGATGCCAAGTGAAATGGCAATGCAGATGTCGTGGAGTATCGCCTCATACTTGGTGGCGTTGTTGGTGACTGGGAAAAGTATTTGGAGGATGTAGCAGAGTTGTTCACCTGTTGACGATATGACGAGGTCTTCCACGCCTCCACTGTCAATCATCAGAGACCCATCGAAGTATCTTCCAATGTTCATCTTGGTTGGGGTTGTACTCGTCTTGGACTTCCGTCCACTCAGTGATGACGTTGGTGAGGACCTACGACTTGATGGTGGTACATGGGACAAAATTGATCTTAAAGCATGCGAGTTCAACTGCCCACTTGATGATTCTTTTGGTGACATCACGGTTATTTAGGATCTGGCCGAGTGGAAATTGAGTCACAACCTTTATCTGATGTGCTTGAAAGTAGTGGCAGAGCTTCCATGAGGTGATGAGGAGGGCGTAGAGGAGCTTCTGGACCTGGTGGGATCTTTCCTTGGAGTCAATTAGTACCTCACAAACGTAGTAGATAGGTCGTTGCACCTTTTGCACTTGTCCTTCCTCCTGGCGCTCTACCACAAGGGCAGTGCTGACGACGTTGGTCATGGCAGCGATGTACCAGAGAAGGGTCTCTTCATCCCTCAGGGCGGTGAGTACATGAGAAGTAGACACATAGGCTTTCAGTTCGCGGAACGCTTGTTGAGCTTCTAGGGTCCATTGGAAGTTGCCGGCCTTCTTTAACAGCTTGAAAAAGGGTAGCCCCTTGTCTCCTAATTGGGAAACAAATCGGCTTAGGGCAGCCATGCACCCCATCAGCTTTTGTATGTCTTTCTTCCCAGTCGGTGTCTTCATGTTCATGATGGTGCTTATCTTCTCGGGATTGGCCTCGATGCCATGGTAGCTCAAAATGAACCCAAGTAGTTTGCTTTTGGGGACTCCAAAGACACACTTAGTCGGGTTAAGCTTCCATAAAAACTTACAGAGATGGTCGAAGGTTTTGGAGAGGTCGGCGATGAAGTCGTCGGCATGGTTGTAGGGTTTCTCCCTATCTGGTCGGCGAGAGTGAGGTTGATGGTTCTTTGGTAGGTTGCGCCTGCATTCTTCAAGGCAAAGGTCATCATGGTGTAGCAGTAGGCTCCTATTGGTGTGATCAATGATGTCTTCTCATGGTCTTTTTCTTTGATCTTGATTGGTTATAGGTGGAGTAGCAATCAAGGAAACATAGGAGAATGCACCCGGCGGTGGAATCGACGACTTGGTTGATGTGGGTCCTTAGTGTTGGGGGATTGGCTTATCCAGGAAACACCTTCACCCGTTGGTTTGATTGTAAACCCAAGGCATTTGCCTTCGCCACCTACAACTGCAAGGCTTTTGCCTTCACCGAGTCATCAGACGCCGAGAGACAATACGTTGCCCCCGGCGCTAACGAACGATTTGTGGTTAAGGCGAAGGCATTGTGTGGCTTCTCATTGTCTTCGCTACACCCAACTACCTTTTATGAAGATGCGAAGGTAATGTTCAAATATTGTGTATACTCGGTTCATCTTGTTATACAGGCCGAAGGTGAGCCCGGGCGATGGCATGGTGTTCTATTCTCCTCTAACCAAGAGAAGGCGTCGCTCGGACAGACGGGCATCAGCTGGTGAAGGCGATAGGGAAGCACCGGATGGTGAAGGCGAGCAAAGGGTCACTGGAGGCACGGTGAAGGCAGTGTGGACCAAGTCCAAACCGAGTCAAAGACGGAGTTGCTGGTCTACGCATTCACATTGTGACACATGAATGTACTCTTATGCCCCTAGGGAGTCTAAGTTGTTAAGTCTAGAGGATGATGCCTGATTTCCAGGGGTATAAGGGGAATGTAAAAAGTGCCTCTTGACCTCCCTATAAAAGGGGGCCTCCCACCAACGTGTAAAGGGCTGATTCCCGAGAACACTGTTGATAAGTAATTTATTGTTGCTTGTCTCTGTTCTCTGTCTTGGCTATTGTTTGGGCTTAGTGGCTTCGGCACTAACCCAACAATTGGCGCCCACCGCTTGTGCTGTGCACGAAAGAAACCCACGAACACCACCATGCCACCAAAAAAGACAATACCAAAAAACATCACCAGCAACCAAAGCACGACTTCAACTAGCGAAGCCGATGCCCAAGCCACAGTTCCACCAATTACTCTACCACCCATAACCGAAGCCGATACCGAAGAAACGGAACTCAACGAAGACACTCTCACCAACGAAGAGAAGCTGCACAGGCTGGAGGAGAGGCTCCTCCTTCGCCGTCTCGAGCAGCAAAAAGAGCTCGAGGCTGCTCAGCTCGAGCTACAACAACAAATGCAAGAAGAGGAAGAAGAACAACACCACCAGCTGCTGCTAGTCAGGAAACAGTTGGAAGAGCTGGGGCAGGCGAAGCAAAGAAGATTGAACTCCACTGGTTCTAGAGCTGCGAAGCTCTGAGAAGAACTCGAAAAAGCCAAGAAACAAGTTGCTCAACTCCAAGCCGAACTCAACGATCCAATTGCCTTCGGCAGTGCTGGAACAAATCACATTTCCACATCGAAAACTGGCTTTCAGGTGCTGCATACACGTCCCATTGATCGCACCTGCCCTCTCTCAGAAAGTCTGCAATTGGCAAGATGGCCGCCTTCATACAAGCCAATCTCTCTACCAAGGTATAATTGCCTCACCGACCCCAAGCAATTTCTCATGAGCTATGAAGCTGCAATAGCTTCGGCAGGGGGAGATGATGTGGTGTTGGCAAAATCTTTCATCATCGTCTGCGACGGCACGGCAATGAACTGGTACACCAAGCTTCCGGGGCTATCCATCACCAACTGGTATGATCTGAAAAGAGAATTGATCAAGAATTTCAGCATAATGGGAGACCAGGCACTCTCATATGCAGAGCTAACTCTACACCAACAACCGAAGGAGTCTCTGGAGGACTACTTTCGCAGGTTTGTCGGACTCCGCTCTCAGGCTCCTCATATTCCTGACGAAGCCGCCAAATTTGCTGCAATTCAGGGGCTTCGGCCGGGTCCTTTCGCTCAGCACATTGCAAGGGAGACACCAGCAACTCTTGGAGATCTTTATGAGGAGTTCAAAAAGTATTGTCGATCTGACAATGACAATCGAATGAGGATTGCCAGAGAAGCCGTCCTGAAAAATCAATATGATTCCCAAAACAAGCAGCACCACTACAACCAAAACCACTACCAAAACTATCCATCCCAAACCATCATGAGCGTGGAAAATCCGCCTTCGCTCCCACAAAGTAAACCCACCTTCCCAGAAAACCAGTTCCAGAATCAAAGAAATGAGCCTACCCAAAGAGGTGGAAGAACCGGCCGAGGCCGAGGAAGAGGAAGAGGTCCACCTTCGGGACCAGAGCTATTTTGTCAATATCATGGCAAAAACCACACCCATGGCACAGAGCAGTGCCGAGATATCAAAAGAACTATCGTCAAACTGAAAGCAGAAAAAATCCAAGCTACCCAAACGAAGCCATTTTCAGCTTCGCCACCAAACACCCAAACCCAGCCACAAACCCAAGCTATCCAGCCATACTGCCCTGTTTATCCCTCCCTAAGCTCAAGCTTTGTTCACCCAACAACCGCGATGGCGACTCAATTTTCGCCTTCACCCCAAACTTTCCAACATTACTACCTGCAGACCATGTACCCACAGTTCTACCCTCAAAACACCCAGCCTACCCAAAACAAAGACATCAAGGTAGAGGAATTACCACCTCCACCTCCACCTCTCCAAAAACAGCAAGACCCAAACACTGCAAATCCCTTGCCCAGTTACGGCCTCATTATGCCTATAACTGGAGGATCATCATTCGCCTTCGAAACAAAGAAGCAGAGAAAAAGCTACTTTCGCCAGGTCAACAACATCTCGGTTGACGGTCCCTACAAGAAGTCGGAATGGTCTCACATGCCAATTACCTTCACCGAAGAAGATCTCAAACTCCACAACTTTCCACACAATGACGCAATGTCGATTGAAGCCAACATTGCTGGCTGGAGAATTGGGAAAGTGCTAGTGGACACAGGCAGCTCTGCTGATATCATCTTGGCGAAGACTCTCAGATCGATGACAAACATCAACCCAGATAACTTGGAGCCATCTGACACACCTTTGGTCGGCTTCGGGGGGAAGCGCACCGCAACATTGGGGAAAATCACATTACTAGTATCCTTTGGCGACACATCAAATGCAAGAACAGAGTTCATTACCTTCGACGTCGTTGACATGTTCTTCGACTACAATGTTATCTTCGACAGAGGAGTCATAAATGCCTTCGACATCATCATAAGGCAAGCTTTCTTGTGCATTAAAATGCCAGCTCTCAAAGGGGTCATCACAGTCTATGGTGACCAAACAGAGGCAAGAAGAATTGAATATGCCAACACCCCAGGCCAGCAAAAAGTCCATGTCCTCGAAGAAAGTGATCCCATTTACCCAGAGGAGAAGCCAAAAGCTGAGAGAGACATCAAAACTATGCAAGGGGCAACAGAAACCAAAGAGGTGCAATTGCAGCCAGACGTCTTCGATAGAAAAGTCATCATCGGCTCAGATCTTGAGCCAGACGAAGAAGAAAGACTCATCGAGTTCTTGAGAAATAACAAAGATGTCTTCGTATGGTCAAGCAAAGATTTGCCAGTCGTTGACAGAAGCATAGTTGAGCACAAACTATCAATCAGCCCTGACATGAGGCCGAAGAAGTAGAAACTGAGGAAAATGTCCGAAGAAAAAGTGAGCGCAGTCAAGGCCGAAGTGCAAAGGCTGCTCGATGCGAACGTTATATGCGAAGTCGAATATCCCAAGTGGCTAGCAAACACTGTGCCCGTGAAAAAGAAAAATGGCAAGTGGAGAATGTGCATTGACTTCACCGATCTCAATAAAGCATGTCCCAAAGATGATTTCCCACTCCCAAGAATTGACAAGATCATTGATCAGGCTGCTGCAAGTGAGATGATGTCTCTCCTCGATTGCTTCTCTGGTTATCATCAGATCTGGATGAAAAAAGAAGACGAAGAAAAAACCAGCTTCATCACTCCTCTTGGTACATTTTGCTTCATCAGAATGCCAGAGGGGCTTCGCAATGCTGGTACCACTTTCTGCCGCATGTCCAGCACCGTATTTAAAGAAGAACTATTCAAGTCCATACTTGCATATGTTGATGACATCTTGGTCAAAAGCGTCAAGAGACAAGATCATGTCTCAGACTTGGCAGTTGCCTTCGCTCGAATGAGACAGGCGGGTCTCAAGCTCAACCCGGAGAAATGTGTCTTCGGAGTGACCAGAGGGAAGATACTCGGCTGTCTGGTGTCAGCCAATGAAATCAAAGCCAACCCAGATAAGATCAATGCAATCCTCAACATGGAAGAGCCAAAATGCATTAGAGATGTGCAAAAACTCTCTGGCAGAATTGCAGCACTCAACAGATTTATTGCTAAGGCAGCTGAGCGCAGTTTACCCTTCTTTGCAACTCTCAGAAATGCATCAAAGTTCGAATGGGGAGAAGAGCAGTCGAAGGCATTCCATGAGCTAAGGCAATATCTGATGCAGCTCACGAAACTGACAATTCCAAACCCAAAGGTACCACTACTGCTATACATCGCAGCCTCGCAGTCAGCCGTCAGTGCTGCACTCATTGCGGAGAAACTGATTGAGGGCAGAAAAATACAGCAGCCAGTGTATTATGTCTCTGAGGCTTTGGCCGGATCGAAGCTATTCTACACCGAAATTGAGAAAATGATTTATGCAGTGGTGATGGCATCCAGAAAGCTAAGGCATTATTTTGAGGGGCACAATATTAAGGTGCTGACAGATCAACCACTTAAAGAGCTACTGAGCAACAAGGAAGCTTCAGTAAGAATACGCAAATGGGCTGCAGAGCTGTCAGAATATGTGGTCGATTTTGAGCGAAGAACTGAAGTCAAATCACAAGTCTTAGCTGATTTCATAGCCGAGTGGACATCGCCTTCGGCACAGAATATGACTAGAGAGGAAAACTGGCTAGTACACAGTGATGGCGCATGGGGGATAAAGGAGCTGGCATCGCAGCTATTGTACAATCGCCTTCGGGCGTGAAAATGAGATATGCAATGAACCTGGAGTTCTGCAAAAACAGCGACAGAAGTACGAACAACGTTGCTGAATATGAAGCCGTGCTATTGGGGCTCAAGAAAGCGAAGACGCTAGGGGCGCAGCGCTTCATTGTGAAAACAGACTCGAAGGTGGTGGCAGATGTTGGGGATTTGGCCCGCTGATAAACGCCTTCTACTTGTTTTGCTTCATCTCATGCGTGAGGACGATAGTGAACCAAGGAAATCAAGCCAATTTAGCTTTTGTTTGCTCTACATATCTCTATTTTGGCTTCGGTGATCACATTTCGCTGTATACAAAAGCCAATCGGCTTTGGTGATCACATTTCGCTGTATACAAAAGCCAATCGGCTTCGGTGATCACATTTCGCTGTATACAAAAGCCAATCGGCTTCGGTGATCACATTTCGCTGTATACAAAATCCAATCGGCTTCGCTGATCACGTCCCGCCGTATACAAAAGCCAATCGGCTTCGGTGGTCACATCTCGCTGTATGCTAAAGCCAATTGGCTTCGGTCATCATGTAGCAGAATGCCGAAGTGGCGTTATCAGAACCAAGTTAGAAGCCAATTTGGTGAAGTATTGATACTGTTGAATGCTAAAAGCTATGAATGGGTTAATGGCAAGCTTCGGTTCGCTCTATACTGCAGGTCCTTGGAGGAGTCATCGGCTTTCTGGATGCTGGGAAGCGGCTTAGGGTCATCTCGACTCAGAGGAAGCCAAATCCGGGAGCTACAAAGCCCTTGGAAGCAGGCGAAGCTGACATGGACCGAGTCAAAGGAGACCAAGTCCAAGCCAAGTCAAACACGGAATCACAAGTCTGCGCATTCACATTGGGAGGAGTAAATGTACCGAAGTGTCCATAGGCTATTAGTATTGTATAGTCTAGAGGATGATGCCTGATCTCAGGGGTACAAAGGGAATGTAAAGACCCTTGGTCTCCCTATAAAAAGGGACCCCTCCCCTTCATGTAAAGGTTGTTGATTCCAGGATACTGTAGATAAGTAATTTATTGTTGCTTGTCTCTGTTGTCCCGTTTCAGCTGTTGTTTGGGACTATTGGCTTCGGCTACTATCCCAACAACTGGCGCCCACCGTTTGTGCAGTGCACGAACAAAACCCACGATAACCACCATGCCACCAAAAAAGCCAACCAAACCAACCAAACCAACCACCACCGTGTCAAATGCAACCCTCAGCATCGAAGCTGCCCCCCGACCCACAATTCCACCAACAAACCCACCACCAATAACCGAAGCCGTTCTCGATGATCAAGAGACCGATGAAGAAACCCTTACCACCGAGGAGAGAATGCACCGACTCGAAGAAAGGCTTCGTCTTCGACGCCTCGAGCAGCAGAGAGAGCTGGATGCGGCACAGCTCGAACTAGAGCAACAAATGCAAGAAGAGGAAGAGGAGCAGCAGCACCAATTGCTGCAAGTCAAAAAGCAGCTCAAAGAGCTGAGGCAAGCGAAGCAGAGGAGGCTGAACAACACAAGCTCCAGAGCTGAAAAGCTGCGCCAAGAACTCGAGAAAGCCAAAAAGCAAGTCGCTGAGCTCCAAGCAGAGCTTAATGAGCCAAACACTATCAACCCACCAAACCACAATTCTTCATCCCAAACTGGCTTCCAAACACTCCACACTCATCCCATCGATCATATGTGCCCACTTTCAGAAAGCCTCCAACTGGCAAGATGGCCACCCTCCTATAAACCCATCTCTCTACCAAGATACAACGGCCTCACCGACCCAAAGCAATTCCTAATGAGTTATGAAGCGGCAATAGCTTCGGCAGGGGGAGATGATGTTGTTCTAGCAAAATCCTTCATCATTGTCTGCGATGGCACAGCAATGAACTGGTACACGAAGCTGCCTGGCCTATCAATCAACAGCTGGTATGATCTGAAGAGGGAGCTTATCAAAAATTTTAGCATCATGGGAGACCAATCACTCTCATATGCCGAACTCACACTACACCAGCAGCCGAAGGAGCCACTAGAGGACTACTTCCGCAGATTCGTCACTCTACGTGCTCAAGCCCCACATATCCCTGATGAAGCAGCAAAATTCGCAGCAATACAAGGGCTTCGCCCAGGATTGTTTGCACAGCATATCGCAAGAGAGACACCAGCTACTCTGGCAGACCTGTATGAGGAGTTCAAAAAATACTGTCGCTCTGACAATGACAACCGAATGAGATTGGCAAGAGAAGCCATCATGAGAAACCAATATGAGTCACAAGCTAAAACCCATCACCATAGCCACAACTACCAAAACTACTCCCACCAAACAATCATGAAGGTGGACAATCCGCCTCCTTCCTACGAAACCAAACCACTGTACCCAGAAAGCCAATACCACAACCAGAGAAATGAGCCCACTCAGAGGGGTGGAAAAGCCGGCAGTGGCCGAGGAAGAGGAAGAGGTCCAGCGGGACCTGAGCTGTTTTGCCAGTACCACGGCAAAAATCATACTCATGGCACAGAACAGTGCAGAGATATCAAGAAAACAATAGAAAAGCTAAGAGCAGAGAAGATTCAAGCAACCCAAACGAAGCCAATATTGGCTTCGCAACCAAATACCCAAAACCCTTCCCAAGCTATCCAACCATACTGCCCAGTATATCCTTCGCTAAACTCAAACACTGTGCATCCATCAACAACGATGGCAACCAAATATTTGCCTTCGCCACAAACCTTTCAACACTATTACCCACAAGCCATATATCCTCACTTATACCCTCAAACCTCCCAGCAAGCAGCTTCTCAAAACATAAAGGTTGAGGAGCTGCCACCACCACCACCACTCTCACATCAAAAAGCCAATCAGAAAGAAGCTCCAAGTCCACTCCCAAGCTATGGATACATCATGCCCATTTCTGGAGGATCATCGCTTGCTTTTGAGAACAAAAAGCAAAGGAAAAGCTATTTTCGCCAAGTCAATAACATCTCTGTTGATGGCCCGTACAAGAAGTCGGAATGGTCTCATATGCCCATCACTTTCACTAAGGAAGATCTCAAGCTCCACAACTACCCACACAACGATGCTATGTCGATCGAAGCCAATATTGCTGGCTGGACGATTGGAAAAGTGCTCGTGGACACAGGAAGCTCTGCTGACATCATCCTAGCAAAAACACTGAGAAACATGACCAATATCAACCCAGATAACCTGGAGCCATCAGACACTCCGTTGGTCGGCTTCGGGGGGAAGCGAACCCAAACACTCGGGAAAATTTCACTGCAAGTATCCTTCGGTGACACATCCAATGCAAGAATAGAATACATCACCTTTGATGTAGTGGACATGGTCTTTGATTACAATGTCATCTTCAGAAGAGGAGTCATAAATGCTTTTGATATCATCATAAGGCAGTCATTCCTATCTATGAAAATGCCAGCTCTCAAAGGAGTTATA
>CM014277.1:33678219-33689950 GCA_004135705.1 Alloteropsis semialata
ACCCGCCGCACCGTCGCAGGGAGCCTCCGCATTACAACCCTAGGTCGAAAAATCACCAAACTGCAGAACCGGAGAAGAATGTGACTGACCTTGAAGAGCACCGAAAGCACGCGAGCGCCTCCTCTCTCTAATCGACGGCGAACAAAGCCACCGCCGGAGAGGAAACGCCGATGCTGGAGAAGAAAGCCCCGCCACCTCTCGCTCGCTCCAGCAGTTTCCGAAAGAAGAAGAAAACCGACCGCCGGCGGTTTCAGAAAGGGGAAAGGAGCCGATGACGCTTTAATGGGTGCCCGAACGGAACAAAGGCCGTGCGGCCTCGCAACCAAGAGCTGGGCCGGCCCAGCGAGACCATATCCCTATGAGCATCTTCGAGAGATTGGGCCGGCTGCGCCCGAGCCGCACCGAACCCACCAGGGCAGTGGGCCCCAGCGGCCATGTACTCGCGCAGGAGCGCAGGAGCGGCCACGCACGCACACAACGCCACAGGCCGGGTCCACGCGGCCGTTTACTCACGTACCGAGCGCAGGAACAGGTCCAGCAGGACAGGTGGCAGCCGTCCATTAGCCCAATGGACTATCACATTAGTAAAGATCACAAAGGGTTCATTAGCATCATACAAATGGAACTTGGATATACAATATTATCCTATATAAGCTCATACAAGGGACATCTGCAAGAGGACAAATCGAGGTGTTCGGTGGTTCCGTCATCAAGAGACGACAGGAGAACGTCTTATCATAAAGGCCTAATATCATCTGCCGAACGTGGAGGATTACAAAGGACGGACAGGGCTGTCGCCACCTGCCACCTAGCTCTACTAATCCATGGGGTAGCGATACCCTCAACAGTATTCTATATTCCAAACACCATGTTGGCAATACGAAATACAACTCTACCTATCACGTTAATAAATAGAGCAACCATAAGGCACATTGAGCCCATGTCATAGCATACGTCAACTGTGTATATTCCTCACCAAGGCATTTCTTTGCCTCCTTTCACCCTACTTCTAAAAAGGCTTATGTGGAGCTCATGGTAGGGGTAAGGATAAAGCATACTTGTATCACATATATTGCAAACTCAAAGAGTGGATCCAAGAAGAAAACCATTCATACAATCTGATCAAGATGTGCATGTGTGTGGAAAAATGGAAAGTGTAGGCAACTCCCTTTTTTATGATCTCTCTCCTTTGAATTTTATTTTGAGAACATGGCTATCTCTCTTTTTTTTTCTTCTTTTTTTTCTTTTTTTTCATGCTCAATGCTTTTATAAGCATGTATTTTTTTTCTTTCTTCTTTTTTTTCTTGGACCTTCATGTGTCCAAAATATTTTTCTATAGCCCATGTCTCTTTTGCAAAGGATATTTGGAGAGAGATTCATAAATCACATGGAGCATTTATTTGGTGGATGAATGAATGTTGCTAACTTTCAGTGTAGAAGTTTAGCATATATATGTGGAGTGTACGTGATCTTGATCAAGAAAGCATGAAGAGCATCTTACAAGGATCACAACAATTTGACTAAGCTCAATGCAATAACAAGCAGCATATGTATAAGGTTTTCAATATGAACAACATATGGCTTTGGTAGGAATGGAATATCATTAAGGAGCTTTTGTAAGGCTAGTGATTTTAATTATTTTTCTTTGCAAGAAAAACATCCCAAGTACTTTATACAGAAGGAGCAAGATTCATCTCAACATACCATATCTCATTCATCAACCATTTAGATAGCATGTTTCTCTAAAGATATATGTTCACAAGCAACTGGTAATTGTGCAAGGAATAAAGAATATGCTAGCCAATCAAGGATGAGCATATAAGCCAATGGAGCGACAAATTTCATTTGAGTTTAATTTTAATGATTATTTCAAGATTACTTTAAACTCATGAATGAGAGAGGATGAGGGATTGATATGCAAACCATCGCATTGGACGAAGTGGAAGACGAGGTGTGCCAGAGGACCTTTGATCGACGAAGAATTTGTTCGAGCCCCTCAGGTTATCGATCGTCGTGATCTTTTTGATGTCGGTCCATGCGATGTTGTGAGGCATAGTTGTGGGTAGTCTTGAGTGTATGAACATGGAGAAGCACGAGAGACCCCCCATACTTGATCTTGTTCCTGTGTTTATTCAAAACAAGATGGAAACGAAGCAACGACTCTACGCCTTACAAACCAGGGAGCCTGATCTTTATTCGAATTCAAATGTTTTTGGTGTTTTTATGTTATACAAATTTTTTTATTAATTTTATTTTTTTTCATGGCAAACAAAACTTAGCAGTGGGATTAAAGAAGAAAATATGCACAAGGTGTTTTTGGATACTTCCCTGACGAAATTCCCCCAATCATTGTTCTTGCAAATGAATGAAAGATTTGAGATTAAGGGTGCCAAATGATTTCTCCAATGTTCATCTTGCTTCATCGTGCAAATTTCTTCCATATGACTAAGGGTTTCAGATGTTGGAGTTATGCTCACCGTCCTTTAGTCATCACTTCATCCCTGCAAAACGTTAGTGTACAACAAATACCCGAAGGACTATGAAGAATTTGAAAACAAATCATTATTGCCATCCGGTTAGTTGTTCACATCCACACTTAAAAACAAATTGGTCCTTCACATTGTTAAGTGTAGATCCTGTTTGCCATTATTTTGATATTTATTTTCAAGTTTTGTTTTTTTTAATTTTATTTTCACCACATAACTCAAACAAGATTGCACTGCATCAACAAGGTCACACAGGGGTTTTGCAATATACTCACGGTGAACCTTCAAAAGGTGATGTACCTCCTTGTATGCTATGCAACATTGTTGCAATGCATCCAATGCCTTGGTTTGTCTCCAATTTGAATCAAGCTTGACAACTTGCCCGTTCATATTTGAAAATTTTTCTGCAGGGGTTAGTTCTATACATCTCATATCTATGAAAGCATTACTCCAAGGTTCATTAATCAAAACTCGACACCATGTCTAATTTGATCAAAGAAGACCATTTTAACCTAAGCACCACGCTTAATTTAAAAGGTCTATGAATGTACTTCGAAGACACATTCAAACCAGAGCACACGAGAATAGATAGAGGAGCATGAGAACGTGATCAAGATATTATCAAATGGAGATAACATGAGTATATGAATGGTGAACTTCGGGTTACCTCCCGGAAGGGCTTTGTTTAAAGTCAAAAGCAAGACATGACACTTACCTTGGCATACTTACCACTAGCGTCGGATGATGAGTTTAGAATTGCCATCATGGTAGTTCCTTGGCTCTTGGTGACATTAATAACGGTGATGTGGTTGCACGTGGATGGCATGTGCTCACTAAATGTTGGAAATGCTCCCAACAAGTAGTTGACACAAATGCAAAACACGGGCATGCAACAAACACCTTTTTTTCATTAAAGCGCGCACAAGAACCAAGGATGCAAGGCAAGGCTGAGCCAGGGGCCATATGGGGACAGCCGAGGTGCAACGCCACAATGACATGTACCCCCGGATGTCTTAATCCCACTGAGACTCGCCGGCTAAATTTTTTTGTTTTCTTTTAAATGCAATCATGATTGGAAAATAAATATGCCAACTAATTTAAAATGCATGAACAAAACAAACATGCTGGGCGATTGAAAAATTCAAAAGAGGGAGAATTAAAACATGATATGCAATTTGTAAGAAACTCGAGGCCTGGCGTTTCTCAAAGCACGAACTGGTCAACCCTTATCTCTAAATGACGTGGTGGGAGCCAGTTCCCTTTAACCCTATTCGATCGGTCTACCAACCACGTGCTGGCAATTGACCAACCCTATAGGGACTGCATGAGTTGGACTAGGAACCCGAATAGATAGGTGATAAAAGATTTCGCCACCCACCTAGACTAGGCACAGTGCCCGAATATAGTTCAAAACCAAGGAGCCATCCATTCAAAAAAAAGGCACAAGAGTTTGCTTGCAAATGATGCTCAACATGAATGATTCGAAACAAATATGATGTGCAACATGAATGCATGCATGCAAGGGATAACGCCTTGTTACCTCCAGGCAGGCATTAGGGATTTTTTTAATTTTTTTTAATAGCAAGAAAGGATACATGAACTAGCATCATCTATAAACCAAAGATAAAAATTTGGCATTGATGGAACTTGTCATGAGATAAGTACAAATCTCCCCCACACTTCGATTTGTGTCACTGGACAACAAATTCAAGTGTGTGTCGGCCTCCTTCGAGTTTTGTTCCATCACCCAGAATTTACCAAGGTGTTGCAAATGATGCAGCTCTCATGTTCTTAAGCATAGCATACCTGCCGTTCTTTTCAGTTTCAACCTGTAATGGTTAGCGACCAAAAATACCCAAGGGACAACTCAACCGAAGAACATGCTCTTGCAATTTTTTTCATGTGAATGATGGATGGGTAGTGATGAAAATGAATGGTAAAAATAAATGAAATGATGTGATGGTATGGATGGGGATACATGGGCGAACTCGGTTCGACACTAGTACAGCAACCGTTCCCCGGCAACGGCGCCAGAAAGCTTGTTGGTATTTTTAACGATCACAGATAAATCCGCAAGCGTACGGATACCGATGTAGCTTTCACCCGAGAGTATTCCAGGGTATCGGATCCACAGGGAACGTGTGTGTACTAGTGACGAGTTAAGATCGACCAAGGACAAAAGAAGTGTTAATTGTGTAAAAGGTAGAGAGGGTTATTTCTAGGTATTCCGGATAATTAAAGATTAGTTCAAGGTGTTTACGATATTACTAGCTTCGGGACGCTCAACCGTCAAAATCCGGAAAGGGATGCGAAGGGGACTAAGCAAGCCAAGCAATGGTCCTACTGACTCTAGTACTTCTCACGTGGTGGACTACGTAGGCCGTCAGGGCTGTCACCACCTGGGGCTACCACTACAAATCCGTGGCACTAGGCGCACTCCAAGGTATTCAAAAGACTATACACCACGTATACTCAATTAAATACTATCTTAGCTTTATAAGTACTAAGACACTTATCACAGCAAGGAGCCCACAAGTATAAAGCTTGAACTATATTAAATAAATATTAATCTAGAAATACTAAGAAAATACCTGGATGTTACTCGAACCTGAGCCGCACCCGCTGAGGAATAAGAAGAAGGGAGGAGCCGACATCCCCGGCTTCTCCCGGACTTTCGCCTCACCTCTCACCTATTCTAACACTACATTGGATCTAGCATTGGAGCTTGGCTTCACTTCTTGTGTGTGTTGAGAGTGAGGGGTAGGGTTCTATTTATAGTCTAGGGAGTGCCTTATGAGAGTGGAGACCCTCCCTAGGTCCTAAGGAATATTCTCCTCCCTATTCTCCCATTGTGCCATCTGGCCAAAAACCGACGTACGCAGGTCGGGGGCGCGAAGAAAAAGTCGCGTGGGAAAAAGTCCCGACGCATCTGTGCTTTCCGGTGCTAAATCCCTGACGTCCATCTCGATCCGCGTGATAGTCCATTGGGCTAATGGCCGGCTGCTACCTGTCCTGCTGGACCTGCTGTTCCTGCGCTCGGTACGTGAGTAAACGGCCGCGTGGACCCGGCCTGTGGCGCTGTGTGCGTGCGTGGCCGCTCCTGCGCTGCTGCGCGAGTACATGGCCGCTGGGGCCCACTGCCCTGGCTACGTGCGTGGTGCACGATTGGGCC
This sequence comes from Alloteropsis semialata, assembly GCA_004135705.1. Lineage (NCBI taxonomy): Eukaryota > Viridiplantae > Streptophyta > Magnoliopsida > Poales > Poaceae > Alloteropsis > Alloteropsis semialata. The sequence continues at coordinate 33,683,878 of CM014277.1, forward strand.
ACAGGCCCCGCACTGCTCTGCTGGCCGGCCTGGCTCTTTGCGTGCCCAGGGCGTTGACCCACGCCGCCGCCTCCAGGCCTTGTGCCGCGGCGCGCTGGCTGCTGGGTCCGCCTGGGTTGGCCCGGCCGGTGGTCCTCAGGTGACGACAGCACATGGTGAACTCCAACTTGACTTTTGAGCTAGTTTGTGACATTGACATATTTGGATCATATTCTCATGCATGTCTTTGTACCGCGGTTGTAGTGTTATTCTTGATATTTTCCTACATACAAGTTAAAACACCAACACTCGTGGAAATTGTTAATAATAAATCCTACCACTATGTTTGGTGCTCATATTTTAATTATTTTCTGCAGGAATTGACGGTCAAAAATGGCACTTAAGGACCGTCAACAACCACTCATGTGCCTGATCTGATGGCCGAGGAAAGCAGCCGGCTTGGCTTGCTTCCCTGGCCTCGGATTGGCCACGGATCATAGGTATAGATTAGTAGCATAGGATATATCGGGAGTTGCCTACTGGCCCAATGGGACGACCCAAAGAACTCAATGTCAATCTCTACTTCTCTTCTCTACACCTACAAAAAATCAAACATAGACTTTTTTATGTCACAATTGTCTTGGTCCTTGGTCTGCCCCTGAGCCCCAGTCTTAATGGGGAGTGTCAGCACACAATTCTCCAGTAGACTGCCATGTCAGTTTTACAACCAAATGAAACTGCGTCTTTCATTGCATAGTTTCATTGCGCAGTTTGATAGGCAGAGTGTGGCATTAAATTAATGCGTTGTCTTGTGATCAAATGTGCCATATGGGATATATAACTATTTCTAATTGTATCTAAATTTAGTAGCATTGAACATGATGATGTAGGCAAATAGGAAAATGATAAGTTAGCGTATATTAGTATGATATGTTATGTTATGTTATGTTATATTTTCTAAAAATAAAATGTGTATGTTTTTGTCCCTTTCCTTATCCTTTCACCTATTCACGTGACTCCAAGACTGTTGTATATATTTTTTTCTCTCCACAAAGGCATCGGGCATCAGGCTCCTCCGAGCAGCTGACCTGTGGGGAGCCATCCCGATATCCAAAGACAAGATACAAATTGCGAGGAGCCATCCCGATATCGAAAGACAATATACTAAATCAAGGCACAGGCACAGCATGGCTTGCCGCATGAGTCGAGGTAGGGGCATTGCCCTGCTTGCTTGGGATGCAGATCAAGACCGAAGAAGATGTGATAAGGCACTATCCGATCTTCCGAGAGGTAGCGGGTAAATTCAATTGGTGGAAAACTCAACGTTGGCGATCCAGCTTCAAATCAGACACGATTCGAACCCTGCAACCGTTACACCACTGCTCCGTTGGTTATCAATCAAGCACAATTTGATTGACCTCGCCGAGAAGGCTTTCCTTGCAAGAGAATCAAAGAACATAAGCAAGAGAATGATAAACATTCAATTTGAGATTGCAGATATGTGTAAAGCGGATATGAGAGGGGTTCGAAAGGACTAAAACGAATATGAGAGTGACGGCTGAATCCGAACTGAACGTGGCGGCTAAGTTGGTGATGAATTGCAAGTTGGGAAAGACCAAGGCGCGTGTGTTCAGCACGGTGTTGACGCCTTTTACGGTCAACACACCGAATTTGCGCTAGAACGCGCGGATCCGCAACGGATCGATCGACTGCAGCAAACCCAGGCGAAACCGGTGAAACCGGTTTGTAGATCCGGTGAAACCGGTTCTACGGGGATGCTGCGTAGACCTAAGATCGCCGGCCCAGGAGGGACCCCGTCAGGGCAGGCGTGCCTAGGGTTTCTCTAAGATCGGCAGGCCACTCAGAGAGCCGTCAAACGCCATAGAGACGAAGAACGAACAGAATTAGGGTTGGAAAAGCTAGGGTTTGGAGATGACAAAAAAGTAAAGGTAATAAATGTTTTGATCGATTGGATGATACTCAATCGGCCGTGACCCTTCATATTTATAGGGTGGGGAGGTCGTACCCCGCAAGGAAAGTCCTATACAACTCGGATCTACAAAAAAGAGTCCAAACCTACTAGGACTCGGAGAAAACCGGTTCCACCGGTTCCCCAAACCGGTTCCACCGATTTGCCCTGCCAAACGGGCAACAGTGAACCAAACCGGTTCCACCGGTCTCGGAATCCGGTTCCACCGGTTCTTCCTGCCATGTTGTTCTTGTGCCAATTTTGATCGCCAACATATGCCCCCCTGTATTTTGGTAAAGCTTGCGTACCAGAAAATAATTTAGCACAAGAAAACACTCCTGAGGGCGATGTATAACGAAATCCATCGGCCTTTTTATTCTAAGGACGATATTTAAGACTATCGGCCATATGAATCAAGTTTCTTGCCAAACACTTGGATAATATCGCTTTAAGTACCTTCCATTAAGTGCTCTTGGCAGCTGCTGACCTTGCAAAGTCTCCACCATATAAGAATTACCGAAGATCGCTCTAATCACCTTGTACGGACCTTTCCAACTTGGAGACCATTTACCAAACTTGTTGCTCTTCGATCCTATAGGTAGAATTGTCTTCCAAACCAGATCACCAACCTGAAAAGACTTTTGTTTTACCTTCTTGTTGTAGGCCTTAGCAACTCGTATCTTATCTTTTTCAATTTCCTTCAAGGCCTTCAATCGCTTATCGGTCACTTCATCAATATTGTCCATCATCAAATCATGATAATCAACAGCATCAAGATTATTCTGTTTAGCTAACCGATAAGCATTCAAATTCACTTCAATAGGCAAAACAACTTCTTGACCATACACAAGCTCAAAAGGAGTAACCTTAGTAGCACCATGTCTAGATATGCGATGAGCCCATAAAGCTTCAGATAAAACCTCATGCCACCTCCTAGGATTCTCCTCTATTTTCTTTTTAAACAACTTGATCAAGATCTTATTACTAGACTCGGCTTGACCATTAGCCTGAGCATAGTATGGAGATGAATTGAGCAATTTAAGACCATCTATATCAACAAACTGACGAACTTCTTTTGATATAAACGAAGTACCTTGATCAGTAGTCAAAGTTTGTGGAATGCCAAATCTATGTATAATATGTTCAGTAATAAACTCAATTACCTCCCGATGTGTCATATTCTTCAAAGGTACCGCTTCGGTCCACTTTGTAAAATAATCAGTAGCCACTAACACGAAGCGATGTCCCTTTGATGAAGGAGGATGAATCTGCCCAACAAAGTCCAATCCCCATCCTCGATAAGGCCAAGGTTTGATAATAGGATGTAACAAAGCTGTTGGAACCATCTGAATATTCCCAAACCTTTGATATTCTTCACATCCTTTGTAATACCGAAAACAATCAGCTATCATATTGAAGCGCTCCTGCCTAAGCAGAGACTAAATGTGATACAAATTATCAGTCCCAGGAGGCTGATACACATTTATTCAACAGATGATACAGAAACTTACAACCCACGAGGAAGCGGGCACCTAATACAAACTAGGACAGCTAAAAGGTAAACTATGGCGGTAAGCCAAAGGATGAACCAGACCGGTTCAACCAAGGGATCAGAGTTCTGCGACAGCGAAGCCATCTTGGGCGGGATCAAACTCCACAGGCAAAGTTGGGTGCGGAAGCGACCACCTATTCAGCGTCCTCAACAAAGTCCGGGTCTTCCTCTGGATTAACAACAACAAGGGTGAGTACAAAAGTACTCAACAAGCCCAATCACACCCACGGAGGGTTAACACAGAATTATGCACAAGGAATATCAAGGATAAGGCTAGGTTTTATTTTTGGCCAAAAAGCTAGTTTTAACACATGCACGGGTTTATCAAGGTATATTTTAGCAAAGCAAACTCTAAGTAACAACTTTAATTAGTGGGGGTTGATCCACAAAGGATCCATCTTTTAAGTGCTACCGGATTTCCCATCCGCCGTAGCTTTTGGCACAAAGCCGAACTCATTCCAAAACCAACACACGCCAACCCATTCCAAAACCTTAGCATTGTGACCAAGCCATAACTCGCCCATAACCGTGGGCACGGCTATTCGAATAGTTTAGGAAACTCTGCAGAGGTGTACACTTTCACCACAAGTAGGGTACCGCAACACGATCACCTTAGTGTCAGTGCGGATCCTATCGAAGCCATTACCCACCATAGCCAAAACTGCCTAGCCATCGCGAGAAAAACACCAAGGGGTTTATGTCACTAAAACGGCAACCATGTCACTAAGACGGCACTTGGTTTTCCCGCTGCACACCTGCCTCCAGACAACTAACAGCACGGCTAGTGGGATTTAGACTAAGCCCTTGCACCATACAAGAGTCGAGTGGTTGTACGAGAAAAGTGGGTTAGGCAAGATGACACATCACCTCGGTTTAAAACCGGACAAAATGGATATCTCCCAACTTGCTTAACCACAAAGGTACAAGCCTCCTTTTTGGCATTTCACAAAGTTATGCCCATCCATTTTATCCACACAGTTTCACTCTTTTCAAACCCAAAACCCAAAACCCAACTCACACATTTATCTTTGATAAAACCAGTGTATAGTCATGATTGAGTAAGGAGTAACAAATCCTAAGCATTCTAAAGTTGGTTATCATCTAAACAGAGCGTATCATATTTAGCGATAACTGGGTTATCAAGGAATATCATATCAATCAAGGAGTGGCTAACCAACCGGGTTTTGAATAACAATGCAATTATCAAAGGCTTAATAGGATGTGTTTATAAAACTGGGATAAACATGCATCAAAGGATGGGATTGGACTTGCCGTCAACAAAAGCTTCCGGGAGATCCTGCTCGCGGTACGGGTCCTCGGGGTCGGGCTCGCGGTACTCTCCTGCGTAGTCCTGCTCGCGGTACTGCTCCTCCTCGTTCACTCCGTCGTCTAGGGCACGATCAAACAAACACTCAATAAGAAAACACATTCCTTTACCGATGAGTTGGAAACGGAAATAACAAAATAAAATAGGAAACGGAATTATTTTGGGATGATTTGTGTAAAGCTTGGCCGGAATGGATATAAGAGAGACGTGTTTGAGTTTGGTGGAGTTCTGGAGGAATTTGGCGCATGAAATGACGAGTTTAGGGAGGTTTAGGGCCTAAACAGGGGATTTAGGACCTATTTGTGAAGGTTCAAAGGATCAAGGGCCTTTCTGTAAGGGTTTTTATATGGTGGAAGGGCATGGTTGTGATATTGGATAAGTATATGAGGGGTTTAGGAAACAACCAGGGACGTATATGGAATTATTTAAAAGGGACAGGGGGTTTTCTTGGAAACCGGCTAAAAGGGGGAGGGGCTCTTTATGGAATAGGAGGAAGGGTAGGGGGTTATCCGGAAAAACAGCGGCCTTTCTCCTTTTCTTCTTCGGCCGACACAGAGAAGGGGAACGGGGGCGGCGGCGCTCGGGCGGCTCGGCTCGCCGGCGCGCAGGCCTTCCAGGCCACGGCGGCGGCCGGGAGCGAGCGCCCGGGCACGAGGGGAGCGAGGGGGTCTCAGTCCCCTCCTCACCTTGGGCCGGGGAAGCTCGAGGCGGCGGCTCCGCGTGCGGCTGCGGTGGAAGGAGGCGGCGGCGGCGGGGGAAGCTCTGTGGGCGGCGCGCGGCGGCTTGGGGCGTTGGAGGTGGCTGGGGAGCTTGGTGGCCTTGGGGTGGAGGTGAATGGCCGGGGGAGGAGGGCCTTTTATAGGCGGCCGCGGGGAGGGAGGGCGCTCGGCACGGCGGCCGGCCGAGAAGCTTCGAGCGGCCGTCTTCAATGGCGTGGGGCCTGGTTCGGCGGGAAGCACAGGGTCGGCGCGGCAACGGAGGACGGGAAGGACGAGTTCGGCCGGCGGGCCTTGGTACGGCGCTGCGGCGAGCTCGGACGCGTGGGCGAGGGCGGCGTGCGCGCGCGGGCGAGGAGGATGGGCGCGGGCCGGGGTTAGGCCGGGGCTCTGTAGTGTGCAGTGAAGGTAGGCAAGGAGGACGTCCGGCGGCCGGCGGCGTTCGGACGGCGGGGCCCGGCGATGCCGCGGCGTGTCGGAGCTTCGGGCGCGAAGCACAGTGGCGCAGCGCGCACGCGTGCGCGTGAGGG
>CM014277.1:33689975-33752248 GCA_004135705.1 Alloteropsis semialata
GAGTATTCGGTCATTTAAAATTGGTAGCTTCCCGAGTAAGCTATCAATCCCAAATGCATTGTATTTGACTTGCACTGTTTTTGAAATGATGCCTGTCGCAGAGAAAGGAAAGAATCTTTTTGATCCAATAGTGACTGCGGATTGCACGGATCGAGGCTAATTTTCTTGGGGTTCATGCTCCCTCGCGAAACCATAAAGCCCCCAGGCGCAGCCGCCTGGACACCATTTGGGCCTTCATCTTCCTCACTTGCATTTCTAAACGCTCGCCATTCCGTGTTCGTTCTTTGCCCTTCATCCTCTTGCTCCTCCAATCAATCGAACCAGCTTTTCGCCGCCATGGCCTCCTCGCACCAATCCTCATCCGGCGGTGAATCATCGGGGGATCAGAGCAGCGCCGCCACCAGACAGGAGCTGTGCAGTGGATCCACGATCTGCACCACCGATAAATACTGGGACAAATCTACCACCACGGCGAAACAACTGCAACAGCTGGAGAACCTCGGATCGCTCCCTGACACTACCACCTTTCCTCATCACCATGCCAAAGGTTAGCTTTATCCGACACCCGACACTCTCGAGTTGGTGGCATTCTTGGAGTTCTTTCACTGTAGATTTTGGGGTTTACCCAACAGATTTCTTCCACAATGTCTGCGATTTTTACCAAATCGAGCTTGTCCACCTTAAGCCAGGTGCCATTAGCATGCTTAGTGTCTTCGCCTTTCTATGTGAAGCCTGGTTAGGGATTAAGCTGTCATTGCTTCTGTGGAGATATTATTATGCTCCTGCATTTTACAAAGAACAACTCATGATCGGGTCAATTGGATTTTCCTTGAGAGATCAGGAGATCTATATCCCCTTCCCAGTGAAAGATTCCTGGAAAGGTTATCAGCATCATTGGTTTTACATCACCCTCCCCCAAGCCTCAGTAGCAAAAGGGAAGCATTTGATGCCCTATCTCAAGGAAGAAACCAAAGCCCTGCCGAGAGTTACTCCTGAGATGCAAAAGCATATCGATCGGATCTTGGCACTCCGTGACGCTAGCCTGACAGCGATTCATGTAGCAGAGATTTTCATTAGATGGAGATTTATCTTGCTCATGACTCATGACCACTACGCCTGGTCTTTCACGGGTGACAACGACCCGAACAGGATGAAGCCGGATGGTAAGCCTTTTCCTTGTTGTTCAATAATATTTCTGAGATCATTCGGTCATTTGTGATACCATGTGTCTTAACCAACAGTTGTCCCAGACCTAGAAGTGGCTGCTCGCTTGAAGAAAATGTTGAGTGCTGATATACCAGACTGGACAGGCGTCCTAGCACCTTACAGCGCTGACAACCCTCCTCCAGAGGTAAATTGGCTCTCAGAAAAATTTCCTTCTTGTTTAATGTTCATATGATATGATTCTTTTTCCCGAACAAGCCCCACCTATCGTTGATGCCCCCATTCAGAGTGGAGCCATCAATGTGAAGGAGGAGGCAGAGCTGCCCGTTTATCAAGGCGCCAAGACCCCGACCGTCGAACTGCCCGAACCATCCCCTGCTACGGAGAAAAAGACCCCAAGCAGCACCAAGGCGATCGTTCCTCGAACCCGCAAGCGCTCTCGCAGCTCGAGCGTAGAGAGGATGACTCCAGGTCCGAGATCTCTTGGTGTGCCCGAAACTAGTGAGCTGCCACCCGGTCGTGATCCACCTCGTCCTGATGACCAGGTACGAAGCATGGTCGTATTCGGGCGTTTATTTGCAGCCTTTGATCGCATGCAGCCTTTGATTGCATAACCAAAGCTAAATGTGTTCGAGAGATTTCTCGTTAGGAAACTCGTCGAACCCCACCGCCATAAAGCCTCCCTCTGGCGCCAAGAAGTTCAAAGTCACACTCACGACGTCTGAGTAAGGGCTCTGATTTGTTTGGTTTTGCTTGATTGCCTCTCACAGGGAGAATATTTTTAATTGTTTTGCTTGTTCGGGAACTTAGGCCTTCCAAGCCCGTAGCTTCTCCTCCCATCAGGCCATCAGAGAAAGAGAAAACTCCCAAGCCTAACTTGGCAGCCCAGCTCGATGGTGCGGAGAAAACTGTAGAAGCTGCAAGACCTGTCCCGACGATCTTGGGCCTGATCATTACTTCGCTCTCTGCAGCCGAGGAGCAATGGCATTCGCTAGACGCTCGTGCCTCTGCTGCGGAAGCATCTATGACCACACTGGAGGCCCAAGTGGCCATTCTCCAGTACGAGAAAGAAGGTACTTGCCTTATGTTACCATGTCCATTTCTGGTCCTTATCCCGCAAACTGTTGTTTACACACTGCCTCTGATTCTGTAGTTGATTCCAAGAGCATTGAGGTGCTTGAGAAGAAAAACTCAGATCTGGAAGGCAAGCTTGTTGTCCAGGACAAGGACGTTGCTGATCTCATCGCCCATCTTGAAGCTTCAGAGAAGCATAGCTCGTCCTTGGAGACCAGGCTCATGGAGGGTGCGTGCGTCGCTGCAACTCACACCGTTGGGGCCTTGAAAAGCCATGTTCCTGATCTCGACGCCTCACTGCTCACCAAAGGCTTCAAGTGTTTGGCGGCGGATACTGAGGTACTATTTGACAGTCTCGCCCCACTGGTGGAACCCTTCGTTAAGAAACTTGATCTCCATTTGAGTGATTCGGAGGACTCATCTTAAACTCTGTGCTTGAATCCTATAATAGGGCAAAACTTGAAGGTTTAGCATGCAACTTTTATTTTGTGAAGCATATGCTTGCATGTTTTTGCTTAAGTCTTAGAGTTGACCGGTCATTTTGTGGAACTTTTTAACTGATAGCTTTGTCATGGCAAAAGGTCCCGTTATCATGAGCTATTTTGGAATTGTTTAATTGCTGAGACACGAGCGGTATTCTGAACTGTGTAATTCCTTGTAGTCATGATGTTCGGTATCTTAGCGCAGCCCAGCTTTCTTGATTTAAAAAGCCCAGTTCTTGCATGGTAGTAGTACCATAGTAGCTCCCGGGTTCTTTTGCAGTCATGTGAGCATGCTGGAAAAGAGTCCAGAAGTACCAACCACAAGAATTTCCCGATCATTTGGGGAGCCCCCGAGCGTTGCACTTGGGATGCGTAGAGTTGGTCTGAAAAAACTTTCAATGTGGTAGTCCCCGGCTCTTTGTTAATATATGCAGTATGGTAACAAAGAGTAGAAACAGAATAGAAAAAGAACACCCAGCCCCCGAGCGTAAAAGCGAGGGTGAGTAATGTGCGTAGAACTTATCTTTTTTTTTGTTGGTGCCGGAAGTGACGCGGATGACGGCTTCATCTGCCAAACTTGCTGGACAGGCTTGAACTTGCTTGATTACCTTTGTTTAGGCGTAAAATCTGCGTAGTTGATCCACGTTCCACATGTTTGGCAATATATCTCCATCTATCTCCGCGATCCTGTAGGCTCCTGGTCGTGCGATGTCTACTACGATGTAAGGTCCTTGCCATGGAGAGGACAATTTATTTTTGTCCTTGGTGTGTTGGTGTAATTTGAGCACCATGTCACAAATGCATAGGCTTCAGTTGCGAACATTAGCATCGTAATATTGCCGCAGCTTTTGCTGATACTGGGCCGCCCTAAAAGTGGTTGCATTGCGAGCCTCCTTGAGGAGGATTAGCTCATCGGTGCATCTGTCAGGCTCTTCAGTCTCTAAAAACATTGCCACGTGCGGTGCTTGTAGTCAGAGGTCGGATGGTAGAATTGCTTCGGCTCCATACACTAAGAAGAAAGGTGTCTCGCCTGTTGCTCGGTTCATGGTGGTCCTCATCGACCATAGTACTTTAGGAACTTCATGAATCCATCGCTTGTCATAAGCTTGTAATCTGTTAAAGATCCTCTTTTTGATGCCCTGGAGCACGATGCCATTGGCATGCTGTACTTGCCTGTTCGTTTTCGTGTGATTGACCGATGACCGATCATGCCTGATCCCTTGGTCGTAGCAGAAATCAGAGAACTTTTTGCTTTTAAACTGTGTTCCATTATAAGAGATTATCCTGTTTGGGACACCAAATCGTACGACAATACTCCGCAGGAATTTAACAGCTACCTCTTTTGTTATTTTCTGAACCGGTTCGGCCTCAACCCATTTTGTACATGTGTCGATGCCGACGAACAGAAATCTGTAACCCCTGACAGCCCTTGGAAAAAGCCCGAGGATATCTATTCCCCATGTGGCGAAGGGCCATGAGAGGGGAATAGTGTTTAAAGCTTGCACAGGTTTAGTTTGTTTCCGTGTGAAGAATTGGCATGCCTCGCACTTCTTAACTAACTTGCTTACGTCTTGAAGAGCTGTAGGCTAGTAGAAGCTCTGTCGGAATGCTTTCCCTACTAGATATCGGGGAGAAGCATGAGATCCATAGATTCCTCCATGAATATCGTGGAGCAAACTAATGCCCTCGTCCCGTGTGATGCATTTGAGGATCATTCCATTGTGGGTTAGCTTGTATAACCGCCTGTCAACCAATTGATATTTCTTGGCTTTACGATGGATTTTCTCCAGTGTCGCATCATCGTCGGGTATATCTTGGTTTGTGAGGTACGCCCGGATTGGATCCATCCAGTTCTCATCGTTTCCAACTAGAGCAGCAGCTCAAGCCGTATCGACCCACATAGACTGCTTGACAGATTCGTTGGTTGTAGAAACTATTCCCTTGGCGGGCGCAGCTTTTTGGTTCGGTAGTGAAACCGACATATATGGTTTAGTAAGAACATCAAGTAACACGTTACCTGGAAGCCGTGTGCGTTCGGCATCTGCCTTTGCCAGCTTATCTGCGTCGCTATTATACTCCCTTTTTACTTGTCGTACTTCAAGTCCATCAGATTTGCTCTCCATCCTCCTGTATGCTTCCAAGTATTTGGCGATGACATCGCTCCGCGCACTGTACTCTTTCATGACCTGCTTTGCAGCCAACTCAGAATCCCCTTTCATGAGCAGCCTCTTAACGCCTAGAGATGCAGCTATGCGGAGTCCTGTTAAAAGCCCCTCATACTCGGCAACATTGTTAGTAGGGGTTGGATCAACAAAATTGATTTGTAGCGCATACCTGATGATGTCATTGTGTGAAGAAATTAGGACCACCCCAGGCCCTGCGCCCGCTCTGCAAAAAGCCCCATCATAGAACATGGTCCAGTGTTCGGGATTTTGGGCGGTCTCTTCGGGTTCGGGGTTAGTCCATTTTGCGATGAAATCTGCCAGAGCCTGCGACTTGATGGCAGTTCTAGCTATGAATTCAATGTCGTAAGCCCCCAGCTCCACAGACCATTGTGCAATTCTACCCACAGCATCCCGATTATGTAAAATGGTGCCTAGGGGATAGGTTGACATGACCTTGACCTTGTGGCTCAGAAAATAATGCTTGAGTTTCCTGGAAGTCATTAGCACAGCATATAGCAATTTCTGAATCTGAGGGTACCTTTTTTTTGAGTCATGTAGCACCTCGCTCATGAAGTAAATGGGGTGTTGTGTTGTTGACTTTTCTGTTGGTCTCTCGACCACCAGAATAGTACTGACAACAGTTGGTGTTGCTGCTACGTATAACAGCATCTCTTCTTTTGGCTGCGGCGGGACCAGTACAGGCATTTTTCGTAGGTATTGCTTGAACGCCTGGAACGCCTCTTCTGCTTCTGCTGACCATTCAAACGATCAATTTTACGCAACAGTTTATAAAATGGCATACCTCGTTTGGCTGACTTGGACACGAATCGACTCAGGGACGCCATCATTCCTGCCAACTTCTGGACCTCGTGGCGGCTGTGTGGAGATTTCATGTCGTCGAGTGCCTTGATCTTGTGTGGATTTGCCTCTATACCTCGCTGGGAAACAAGGTAACCGAGGAGCTTACCCAATGACACACCAAAGGTGCATTTGGCGGGATTAAGCATCATCCTCTTTTTGCGCAAGTTGTCGAATGTTTCGGTTAAATCAGCGATCAGGTCGCCTTTTAACCTACTTTTTACAACGATATCATCTATGTATGCTTCCACATTACGACCGATCTGGCCTTTGAGAACAATGTGAACACATTTTTGATAAGTGCAACCTGCGTTTTTTCAGACCAAAAGGCATCTTTATATAATAGTAAACACCGAAGGGAGTTACAAATTTTTGACGGTCCATAGACACGCCAATTGTGAACCGCAAGCGCATGGATCATTGTAGCTTTTCCCTTAGAGTATTCATCCAAGGTTTATCAATCCGTGGATCGACAATGAACTACCTAGGGTTTTCCATCTAATCTAACGGATCTATTACTAGCATTAAGCGTTGATTGCATATAAAGGTAATCCTATATGATGAGAGTGTTGTGTATAGGTTGATCTCATCCATAAACATGGGCAAAGGTAAAGAGCAATCAAAGGATAAACGGGCCTATCGTCTTCTAGTTGTAGTTCTAGCAAATAAGAGTAAGCGCATCATGCATCTCATCTAAAGCCGTCTTTATACTCTTACCTCTGCTCAACCTCCCGAGAACGCCACCCTACGTGGGATCACACCCTGTCACGATGCTCCCTATCGGCGTGGTTAGTTTACAAGGGCATGTCCACAAGTGAACGTGTCTAGATATCATGAAGGGTCGACATACTAGATCTAATCACTATGATTATAGTCTAACCTTGGATTAGATTAAGGAATAATCATATTCATGATAGTAGAAAGCATAGAAGGAGTTATCAAATCGCTAAGAGATCGGATGACATGAAGAACATTACTCATATAATAGATGTGTTTGGGTCATCACCACCGAATACATACCATTGATGACTCCAACTTGCTCATGAACTCCACCATGGCACAACCACGCAGGGAGGCCATGGTGGCTAGGGTTGGCCTAAGCCATCCCTAGATAACTTCGAGGACTTGCGGCGGCCATCATCTCCTTTTGGTGTATGCCCTAGGTTTCACCGAGTTCTGGGGGATGGATGCGCCTCCCTTTGTGTACAGGCACTATAAATATTTTGAGGAGTCCTTGGTTCAAAGGAGAGGTCGAACCGACGTAAAAACACCCTAGGCCGGCTGGCCTAGGCATTTTTTGGCCCGGCTTGGTCCCATCTTTTGCGTGCAAGCTTCTCTCGATCCTTGTTCATGTATGCATGATGTCCTATATGGAAGTTGCTCCGAAAATGTTGGTTTGGGCCTCCTTTGCTTGGCTTGATTTCGTCGGGTTTGGTGTTGCTTTTGGACTTGAATATAAATGCCCCAAATTGGGCCATTTTCCTGCAAAAACACGATATGCTCCAAAATACAACACATATACAAAAATGGGGTTATTTCACGTGCCAAGTGGCGGGTTAGTATATGAATTAGTCCAAAACCACCACTTAAATGGCACTAAAAGTGTACGTATAACGAGTGTCAACATTCCTCCCATGCTTAAACCATGCTCATCCTCAAGTAAGTCCAAGATCTTTGCTTAACAAGGAAATCAGCATTGCCCTTCAATGTTTTCCCTGCACTTAGTCATACACAACAAGACACATTGCTCTCAAGTGTTTAGCATTTAAAGTTCAAGTTGTGACCGGCTTCTTTTCATTATGGAAGATAGACTAGCAATAAAGAACAAGCCACAATAATAATAAATACAATGCTCTTGAACTTAAGCGAACTTTAGATCTTTACCTTGTTCCATCGTGAAGAGTTTTCAAAAAGATGCATATCCAACATAAGTGAGATTCTCTTGCAAAAGCTCATGGCAACACTCATCTCATCAAGTCGCTCAAGCCTATACTATATCATTTTCACCCTATTCTACTCATATATGAAAGTGAAAGGCTTATGTGGAGCTTGGTAGGTAAAAACAATCCTAACAAAACATTATATTTTAAATATTGTCAAACTAAGAGAGAGATCTATTGGAATTACCGAGACTAGTCAAAAAGGCCATGGAAGATAAATGTTGGAGAGAGGGAGGCATGGAACACACACATTTAGATAGGTGGACATGTGCAAATGGCAAGTGGATGATCCTGAGGCACAAATGAAGTCCTCGTTATCAGATTGCACATGGTTGAAAAATTGAGTATGGAATTGTCTTCAAAGCACTTGAAATTTGATGAAGATAAAAGAAGTAAGGAGCATTATTTCTCTCTTTTTTTTCTTTCTTTCTTTCTTTTTTCTTTCATCTTTGTTTCTTCTCTTTCTCTCTTTTTTCTTTTTCTACATTTTTCTTTATTTTTGCTCCTTAGAACCTTTGGCAACATAGTGCTTACTCAGCCTCCTCCCCCCATGCTTAAACGATTGCTCATCCTCGAGCATAGAAGTGAGGGTTGATAATTGCTGAAGTAAGTACACAAAGTTCATCTTGATCTTCTAGAAAAACACTTGAATCTTCAGGGGGTTTCTTCGATGCCTCCCAAATTGATGTTCTCTAAATTAAGCTTTCGATTCTTGTGGATTTTCGTCGAGAATATTATCCATACTCAATTGTGGGTTGTGGTCAAGGAGATAATCACAAAAAGATATTTGGGTTTAGGGTGGATATCCAGTGAAGTTTGCAAAGTTTCCGGTGTAGAAACTCACAATGCATGGATAGAAAGGATAGCAAAAGAAAGGTACGCAAAATGGAATGGCCAGCTTCTTAGTCTCGAACCATAGAAATCAATCTTAATCTAACTCATCAAAATATAAGTTTGCAAATCTAAAGGTTTCTTCATGATAGATCATGTATAAGTAAAGGCTTTGGTAGGTAGAACTTTGCAAGAGATTCACGAATGTAGATAGCATAAGAATCAAGTTTTAAATAAAACAATATAAGGCATAAGGTTATCGGTAAACTTAAACCAAAGAGCAACATGGAATATGTGGGTCTAGAATTTAGTCATTTAACCTCCACAAATAAAAGAGCCGGTATTTGTATTGATTTAAGTTCATTTTATGAGGAGCAAATGGTCAAGTCATATACAACATCATGTAGGTAGAACAAAGCGGCAACTTTCATCACTTTTCCATAAGCAAAGGCATTCGAAATATTGCATCGTGGTGAGCACAAAGTGATGGTGATCATTTATTGAAAACAAAAACAAAATTAGGTTGTTCTCCTAGTAGCCATGTTATTAATGAGAGAGATATACAAAGGTTTCTAACCTATGGTCGATGGCATACATATATACAAGCATTTAGAAGGAGATGAACAAAGAGAAGGTCGAGGAAGAGTTACCGTCCTTTTCAATGCTTGCAATGAAGTGTTGCGCGGCTTCCCCCATGCTTAAGCATTGTGCTTAACATGGAAGAAGAGTAATGAGCATCTTGTGGTGAACATGATCATTGTACTCTATATGGCCTTTTCCTTTTCGTCCAACAAGTCCTCCTCCATGCTTAGCATGGTGCTAGGCGTGAAAAAAGAAGATGGACCATCTTGTAATTCTTGAAGTCCTTCAGCCATGTGTTTGGAGATTATCTTTATGCTTCTTCACCTTTGTTGCCTTAATTTTCCTTCAATCACTTCCCATTGTCACTAAGCCTTGGTCCCAATCATTCTTCATATCGTTATCACCTCCTTGCTTGTTGTCTTCATTGCTGCTTCATCTTCCATGAATTTTTCTTTTATTTCCAAAACAGAACATGTGTGGAACATTTGCTCCATTGCAAAGTGCACAAATTTCTCTTTCCAACAAGTCATCATTTGCCCAAAACGGATTCTGAACAAAAGAGTTATGCCTTTTATTATTCCAGCACTGCAATCTGTCCCGAGCTGATTTTAGAACGCGCAGCGCCCAATGTTTTTGTCGTATCTCCTTGCATGGGTCTTCAAATTCATTGATCTCAGATGCGTTCGGACGAGAATTTGATGGAGCTTCTGAATATCAACTTTTTCTTCCTTGCACAGCTCTAAGCATGTGCAGATTTTTTGTGGAAACAGCAGCATCCCTTTTAGTCTTCAGAGATGCTAACGATCTTGGTTTGTAACTTTGATCATGAATTCATGGGATTCCTTTGTCATGCCTGCAAAACAATTAAGACAGACAATCTACCCCCGGGGTGACGATCAGGAGTATAAGCAAATGCCAACAGCCAATGACATCCCTAAGACTTTAACTTGTGGCATAATCAACCTAGTAAAAGAGAAAAATAAAAACCTAATGGGTGTGCGTGTGTGCAAAGTAAGTATGCAAATAAGAGGAAAGCATATAAACAAAGACAATGTTTACACCTAGTTCTAAACACCATGTTTACAGCTAGATTGCCGAATTTCTCCATAGTCATAAAGATTTGTTAACCAAGGTCAAAACACCATGTCTATCCCAAGGTCAATAATTCCTTATAGCACAAGAAAAATAAGGTGCATTGCAAAGCTTATAAGCCAACCAATGCAATGCAAATGTTAACATGGTTCTCAAAACTAAATGATGATGGTCAGCGATCATGTCTAAACACCATGTTTACACAAGATTGCAAAAGGAAAATGCCATCAAAGCATTAACATAGATATGAAAGCATTCATCATGAAGTTTTATGAGAGAGCCAAGCTAACAAATGCATGATGGAACGATGGAATGAATGCAAATGCAAAGAGTTAGCAAGATTTGAAAGGTCTTTCAATGTTGTTCCACAATCAATTCATTCAAAAAGTAATTGCTTAGGGCGACGAAGCTTGGCCCACCACCTCATAAGAAGTGAAGAAACGTCAACAAGAAAATCATTCATCGAAAAGAACCAAACAACCTAGCTAATGAGGTTTAGGGGAAGGTTTATGGGTATCCTATATTTTTGGCTTAAAACAAGAATTTTGAAGAGAGAAGTCAAGTCTAGAAAATCTACCTAAGGTGGTTGAAAACAAAAAGAAAAAACAAAGGTTGTTTCATTGGGTGGAAAACAAAACCTATGGTTTTAGGATGGCTATAGGTATGAGAGAATTTCCTAAGGGTTTAGGATCTCGTGGGAAGGCTAGTCAAAGTTTTCAGTTAGGACAAGGAGTAAAGATTGACTTGGCTAATATGAATGGTGCAGCAAGCCGATCAACAAAAGTCAATTCTACCCTTGTTGGCTACGATTTTTGGCGGGGGTGATAGGAAGGCGTAGGAGGGTTTAACAAAAAGTTAGATCAAAACAAGACATGCAATGCAAGGGTGTGAATGACATGGCATGAAGTGGAACATGAGGTGGATAAACACAATGACATGATATGATGTGGTGGTCTAAATCAAAACAAAAGTTAGCCTAGATTAACTAGCCACAAGTTTAGGATCAAAGGGTGATGTCATACCTTATATTTCTCTCTAAAAAGACAAAAAGAAAAAGACTTTAAACACTACTAGCAATAGGCACACAAAAGGGTCTACAAGTTTTGCAAGATCAAATAACAAAGTGATCCCTCAATAACATTTGGATCATACAACATAAAGTTGTGGCATTTATTAGAGCAATGGTACAATGTTACTTGATGATTCGATTAAAGGGCACAATATAGACCTTCATATTAGATAGATAATAAACAAAAGATCGGGTTGCCTCCCGCAAAGCGCTTCATTTAAAGTCATAGAGCTAGACTTTCTCATGTACCTTCTCATTGTTGTGAAGCCATGGTCCTTTGTGCGAGAATCTAAAGTATCCATGCAGCTTGATGTTGCCCTTTTGTAATCCATCGTGGTTTGCTTTAAACATCATCATGTATTGAATGTCGCCGCCTTGTGTCTTCATATGCCAATGCTCTTGGGGCCTTTCTTTTATTCTAAACTTCTGAATTCGATCTTGTACGCTCGATGAAAGCATTGCCCAAGCTCCTCTTCATTGTTGTCATCATTGTCTCCTCTAACTTGTTCTCATCATGTTTCTCCTGCCTCTTCTTCGTGGATTTTTCCTTGTGTCCAAAACAGAACATATACCAAAGTACTATGAATAGTATCTTCTTGTGAATTGATCCAGAGATGTTGATGATCTTGATCTTGTGGTCTTTGGAGTGAATTGATCCGGCTTCAGCTCTCACGCTCGGGGGCTGGCGCCGGGACGACTACTCGGCGCGCCTCGGCCCTCACGCTCGGAGGCTGACGCCGGGACGACTTGTCGGCGTGCTTCAGCCTTCACGCTCGGGGGCTGGCGCCGGGATGACTTGTCGGCGTGCTTCAGTCCTCACGCTCGGGGGCTGGCACCGGGATGACTACTCAGCGCGCCTCGGCCCTCACGCTCGGAGGCTGGCGCCGGGACGACTTGTCGGCGTGCTTCAGCCCTCACGCTCGGGAGCTGGTGCCGGGACGACTACTCGGCGTGCTTCGGCCCTCACGCTCAGGGGCTGGCGCCGGGACGACTACTCGGCACGCCTCGGCCCTCACGCTCGGAGGCTGGTGCCGGGACGACTTGTCGGCGTGCTTCAGCCCTCACGCTCGGGGGGCTGGCGTCGGGACGACTACTCGGCGTGCTTCAGCCCTCACGCTCGGGGGCTGGCGCCGGGACGACTACTCGGCGTGCCTCAGCCCTCACGCTCGGGGGCTGGCGCCGGAGCGACTGTCGGCACGTTTTGAACCTCGCGTTTATGGGGGCGAGCCGCCGAAATTGACGCCAGAAGAAAATGCTGAAATGCTCCTCGAATAAGCCTTGAGCCGATTCCTATGGAATCGCCTTAAGGCTCGGGAGCTACGGCCAACGGACGCACCTCGCGGCACATCCGTTGATCGACTGGCGACCATGACGAAGATGATCAGAACAAAGCTACAAACCCTTGGACCAATTCCTCCGGAATCGCTTCAAGGCTCGGGGGCTACGACCAACAGACGCACCTCGTGGCGCATCCGTTGCAGACAGCCCTCTTTTCTCTCCAGTGTCACGCGGTTTTGCTTCCAACCGCAGCAAGCTCGAAGCTCAGCAGATAGCACGACCACGCTGGGTTGTCGCTCAAGCACGTACTACTCGGGGGCTTGTCGGGAATAGACCCCCAGGGGTATACGAAAGGTCGATTGGCCCAACCGGCAAGGGACGGTCCAATCCGAGTGCTATCGGGCCGGCTTGTCAGATTGGATGGCCCACCAGTCGGACAAACCGGGTTGAGTATGACAGCGCGTGGGACAAGGAAGGAGACGGCGTGCTTCGCAAGAAGATCGGAGATCAAGATAAACCAGTTGGAATTCTAGGGAAAGATATCTGTAATCGTTATAGGATCGAATCCTTGTATTCCGGGTAGGTTACGATCTCTAGCCGACTTGTAACTCAAGGCAACCGGACTATATAAGGTGCCTTGGGACCCTCCTCCAGAACATGAGATCAACACGATCAACAACAGCCAATCCACACCTCGAGACTAGAACCCAACTACGGAGATCCTTCATGAACTTCATACACAGCAATACATATACCCAACACAGGACGTAGGGTATTACGTCATCTTGACGGCCCGAACCTGTTCAATCCTTGCGTCTTGTGTTACTATCGACTTGTGATCCTCGATCTGTCTCTCAACAAATCAACCACGTAGGCTACCCTGTGTGGACTGCCGGGTCCATAAATCCAACAGTTGGCGCGCCAGGTAGGGGCTGATCGATGAGATCAATCTACGAGCTCGATGGCAGATCTAGGAGAAGAAGTCCATCGGCGGCAACGCCGACATGCCCTCCTGTCCCTGCTCTGACTCCGCTGCAGTCCTACGGGATCAATCTATTGCGGCTGCTACTCTTGGCTCTCCGTATCAATCTCCAAAAGCTGCCACGCCGTGATTGCCGAATCAGGTTTACGCGCTCCACGTTCCGCCGAATCCATCCACTGATGAGCATGCCCTCATTAATTATTTTCTTATCTCCTCTTTAATTCGTGTACGTGCATCTGCATGTAGTATCTAATAATTTTCCAATCTATTTCCTATCTTGTCTACGTGTATGGGCATGCCCTCACCAATGACCAAGTACTTGAGGAGTACGTGTCCATGTACCTGCGGTGGAGGATTTCCGGAGCCGATCGAAGCAAAAGCAGGATTCTTTTTCTCTCGCAGGGTTCAACGCCGGCGTCGAGTTGCATCATGGAGCTTCCCAATTGTTTGTCTCTGCAGATGGAACGACCCGGCCAAGTAGACAGCATGAGTACTCGACGGTGATCAGTCCACACATGCATGGGCATGAAGCACGCGACTTTCCTCTACATCTACACAGCAAGACGCGGGACTGCACGAGTTTGCACGAACCGATCCGCCGCGGCGCTGCCCGTACTGCTACTACCCCATGGCACTCGGTGCCCGCTCCGATGATGACGAGCACCAATTCCCCGACTTCGACTCCAACATGCCACTCGCCGTCTCGCTGACCTCCTCGGCAACCTCGTCCACTTGGCCACGACGGCAACGATGCCTGAGGCGTCGTACCAACATTCGAGGGCGACACGCCGATTCTCCGACTCGGCACAAATCAAGCTAAGTATTATTTTCAATTAAATATTTTATGGCTTCTGAATGTCTCCGTACGTCTCGGCTCTTCAATGTCTCCGTGACTTTCGCTGACAACCCCGGTCACATTCCGACTGCATATACAACTTGGTCTATCCAGACTGCAACTTCGTAGGCTCTTATACAAGTCGCTAAAGTAATCGGGGAGCACGCGCCTTAATCCGTGAAGCCTCGACTCTTCCGTACACCTACGCTCCTACGCGTGCATGCGGCCCAGCTCTGTGCGCTAAGGACTGTGGCTATCGGGGATCAGGTCCACAAACGTAACAGGCTAACTACCCGAAGAAATTAATAGACTTAAAAAGCTGGAAGCAGGATTCATTTTCATACATATGCCGATTGCCTTTCCTCTTGGATTTATGCTTTGTTACGCTTTGGCATTGTATTTCTTTTGCAGGGCCTCGATTCGGATCCCCGTGCTTGCCTGCCAAGTCCTCACGCTCGGGTGCTGGCGCCGGGACGACTACTCGGCACGCCTCGGCCCTCACGCTCGGAGTCTGACGCCGGGACGACTACTCGGCGTGCTTCAGCCCTCACGCTCGGGGGTTGGCGCCGGGACGACTACTCGGCGCGCCTCAGCCTTCATGCTCGAGGGCTGGCGCCGGGACAACCACTCGGCGTGCTTCAGCCCTCACGCTCGGGGGCTGGCGCCGGGACGACTACTCGGCGCGCCTCAGCCTTCACGCTCGAGGGCTGTCGCCGGGACAACCACTCGGAGTGCTTCAGCCCTCACGCTCGGGGGCTGGCGCCAGGACGACTACTCGGCGCGCCTCGGCCCTCGCGCTGGGAGGCTGACGCCAGGACGACTTGTCGGCGTGCTTCAGCCCTCACGCTCGGGGGCTGGCGCCGGGACGACTCGGCGTGCCTCGCCTGCTCGGAGGCTGGCGCCGGGATGACTTGTTGGCGTGCTACAGCCCTCACGCTCGAGAGCTGGCGCCGGGACGACTACTCGGCGTGCTTCAGCCCTCACGCTTAGGGGCTGGCGCCGGGACGACTACTCGGCACGCCTCGGCCCTCACGCTCGGAGGCTGGTGCCGGGATGACTTGTCGGCGTGCTTTAGCCCTCACGCTCGGGGGGCTGGCGTCGGGACGACTACTCGGCGTGCTTCAGCCCTCACGCTCGGGGGCTGGCGCCGGGACGACTACTCGGCGTGCCTCAGCCCTCACGCTCGGGGGCTGGCGCCGGGATGACTACTCGGCGTGCTTCGGCCCTCACGCTCGGGGGCTGACGCAGGGACGACCGCCTGGCAAGCCTCGGCCCTTACGCTCGGGGGCTGGCGCCGGAGCAACCTGTCGGCACGTTTTGACCCTCGCGTTTATGGGGGCGAGCCGCCGAAATTGACGCCAGAAGAAAATGCTGAAATGCTCCTCGAATAAGCCTTGAGCCGATTCCTATGGAATCGCCTTAAGGCTCGGGGGCTACGGCCAACGGACGCACCTCGCGGCGCATCCGTTGATCGACTGGCGACCATGACGAAGATGATCAGAACAAAGCTACAAACCCTTGGACCGATTCCTCCGGAATCGCTTCAAGGCTCGGGGGCTACGGCCAACAGACGCACCTCGTGGCGCATCCGTTGCAGACAGCCCTCTTTTCTCTCCAGTATCACGCGGTTTTGCTTCCAACCGCAGCAAGCTCGAAGCTCAGCAGATAGCACGACCTCGCCGGGTTGTCGCTCAACCACGTACTACTCGGGGGCTTGTCGGGGATAGACCCCCAGGGGTATACGGAAGGTCGATTGGCCCAACCGGCAAGGGACGGTCCAATCCAAGTGCTATCGGGCCGGCTTGTCAGATTGGATGGCCCACTAGTCGGACAAACCGGGTTGAGTATGACAGCGCGTGGGACAAGGAAGGAGACGGCGTGCTTCGCAAGAAGATCGGAGATCAAGATAAACCAGTCAGAATTCTAGGGAAAGATATCTGTAATCGTCATAGGATCAAATCCTTGTATTCCGGGTAGGTTACGATCTCTAGCCAACTTGTAACTAAAGGCAACCGGACTATATAAGGTGCCTTGGGACCCTCCTCCAGAACATGAGATCAACACGATCAACAACAGCCAATCCACACCTCGAGACTAGAACCCAACTACGGAGATCCTTCAAGAACTTCATACACAGCAATACATATACCCAACACAGGACGTAGGGTATTACGTCATCTTGACGGCCCGAACCTGTTCAATCCTTGCGTCTTGTGTTACCATCGACTTGTGATCCTCGATCTGTCTCTCAACAAATCAACCACGTAGGCTACCCTGTGTGGACTGCCGGGTCCATAAATCCGACACCGGCAACGGCGCCAAAAATGCTTGTTTACGGTCCGTAGACGCACCAATTGTGAACCACAAGCCCACGGATCATCGTTGCTTTTCCCTTAGAGTATTCATCCAAGGTTTATCAATCCATGGATCGACAATGAACTACCTAGGGTTTTCCATCTAATCTAACGGATCTATTCCTAGCATTAAGTGTTGATTGCATATAAAGGTAAACCTATATGATAAGAGTGTAGTGTATAGGTTGATCTCATCCATAAACATGGGCAAAGGTAAAGAGCAACCAAAGGATAAACGGGCCTATCGTCTTCTAGTTGTAGTTCTAGCAAATAAGAGTAAGCGCATCATGCATCTCATCTAAAGCCGTCTTTATACTCTTACCTTTGGTCAACCTCCCGAGAACGTGACCCTATGTAGGATCACACCCTGTCACGATGCTCCCTATCGGTTTACAAGGGCACGTCCACAAGTGAACGTGTCTAGATATCATGAAGGGTCGACATACTGGATCTAATCACTATGATTACATAAAGCATGCTATATAGTTTAGCCATGGATTAGACTAAGGAATAATCATATTCATGATAGGTTGAAAGCATGGAAGGAGTTATCAAGTCGCTAAGAGATCGGATGACATAAAGAACATTACTCATATAATAGATGTGTTTGGATCATCACCACCAAATACATACCATTGATGACTCCAACTTGCTCATGAACTCCACCATGGCACAACCACGCAGGGAGGTCATGGTGGCTAGGGTTGACTTAAGCCATCCCTAGACAACTTCGAGGACTTGCGGCGGCCGTCGTCTCCTTTTGGTGTATGCTCTAGGTTTCATCGTGTTCTAGTGGATGGATGCGCCTCCCTTCGTGTACAGGGAATATAAGTAGTTTGAGGAGTCCGTGGTTCAAAAGGGAGGTCAAACCGACGTAAAAACACCCTATGCCGGCCGGCCTGCCGAGGCCTTTTTTGGCCCGGCTTGGTCCCATCTTTCACGTGCAAGCTTCTCTCGATGATCCTTGTCCATGTATGCATGATGTCCTATATGGAAGTTGCTCCAAAAACGTTGGTTTGGGCCTCCTTTGCTTGGCTTGATTCCGTCGGGTTTGGTGTTGCTTTTGGACTTGAATATAAATGCCCCAAATTGGGCCATTTTCCTGCAAAAACACGATATGCTCCAAAATACAACACACATATGAAAATGGAGTTATTTCATGTGCCAAGTGGCGGGTTAGTATATGAATTAGTCCAAAACCACCACTTAAATGCCACTAAAAGTGTACGTATAACGAGTGTCAACACAAATGCAGTTTTCTCCTCATCATCAATGCACATGCTGATTTGGTGATACCCCGAATAGGCATCTAGAAAACAAAGCAGCTCACATCTAGAGGTTGAATCTACAATTTGATCTATCCTAGGTAATGGATACTCGTCCTTGGGTAAGCGTTATTCAGATCGGTGTAGTCCATGCACATCCTCCACGTTCCATTGGGCTTCTTCACCATGACTGGGTTTGCCAGCCACTCCGGGAAAGGGACCTCTCGAACGAAGCCGGCTTTGAGTAGTCGGTTGATTTCTTCGTTAATGGCATCTCGCTTCTCCGAGGTATATCTCCTTTGCTTTTGCTTGACTGGTCGGACGCCAGTTCGTATGCCAAGCTTGTGCTCGATTACCTCCCTGGGGATCCTGGGCTTGTCAGACGGTTCCCAAGCGAACACATCTGCATTTGCCCAGAGGAAAGCAATGAGCTCGACTATTTCTCACCCAGACCAGAGCCCACCTGGGTGGTCTTGGTCGGGTCTGCCTCATCAAGGGCCACCGACTTCGTGCCCGGCTCACTGCACTTTACCGCCGGCGTGCTTGGTGAAGCCCGGCTGGTGACTCGCCTGCTTCCTGTAATGACGTCCCCTTGAGCGGGGTCTGTTCCACCACGATCTGCTTCTCGGTGACGCTGTTATCGGCCTTTTTGTCCCCCGCGGGCACCGGTACGGGCACTTCTTTTCCCTTGGCCTTTGATCGGGCCTCCGCTGCTCGGGAGGTTTCTGCCACTGCCGCCTTTGCGGCAGTGGTTGGCAGGTTCTTGGTCTTTTTCTTGGCAGGGTCGGCAGCCTTGGCTGGTTCCTGCTCTTCTCCCTTGATCATGTCCAGGGTCTTCATGTCGCAGTGGACTGCGCCCTTGCGATCCCCGCAGATGGTGATCGGGCCCAGTGGCCCCGGGATCTTGATCATGGAGTAAGCAAAGTGGGCGGCCGCCATGAATTTCTTCAAGAACGGCCTGCCCAAGATGCAGTTGTAGGCAGAACAACATCAAAAGTATTTTCAACCTTTGCTAGCGCTCGTTTTTTTAACTCTATGCATTTGCATTTTGCATCCATTCCATCGTTCCATCATGCATTTGTTAGCTTAGCTCTTTCACGAAACTTTATAATGAATACTTTCATATCCATGTTAATGCTCCATGGGTGTTTCCCCTTTGCAATCTTGTTTAAGCATGGTGTTTAGACATGATCGAGGACCATTATCATTTAGTTTTGAGAGCCTTGTTAGCATTTACATTGCATTGGTCAGTTTATAAGCTTTGCAATGCGCCTTATTTTTCTTGTGCTATAAGGAATTATTGACCTTGTGATAGACATGGTGTTTTAACCTTGGTTAATAGATCTTTATGACTATGGAGAGATTCGAAAATCTAGTTGTAAACATGGTGTTTAGAACTAGATGAAAACATTGTCTTTGTTTATATGCCTTCCTCTCATTTGCATACTCACTTTGCACACATGCACACCCATTAGGTTTTTATTTTTCTCTTTTACTAGGTTAATTATGCCACAAGTTAAGGCCTTAGGGATGTCATTGGTTGTTGGCATTTGCTTATTCTCCCGACCATCACCCTAGGGGTAGTTTGTGCATTTCAATTGTTTTGTAGGCATGATGAAGGAATCCCATGAATTCGTAATCAAAGTTGCAACCAAGATCGTCAGCATCTCCGAAGATTTAAATGGACGCTGCTATTTTCATCAAAAATATGCACATGTTCAGATATGTACAAGGAATAAAAAGTTGATATTCAGAGGCTCCATCAAATTCTCATTCCAACGCATCCAAGATCAATGAATTTGAAGGCCCATATAAGGAGATACGACAAAAACATTGGGCGCTGCGCGTTCTGAAATCAGCTCGGGATAGATTGCGGTGCCGGAATAAAATAGGCATAACTCTTTTGTTCAGAATCCGTTTTGGGCATGATAACTCATTGGAAAACAAAATTTGTGCACTTTGCAATGGAGCAATGGTTTAGTACATGTTCTGTTCTGGAAATATAGAAAAAATTCGTAGAAGATGAAGTAGCAGCAATGAAGACAACAAGCAAGGAGGTGATAGCAGTACGAAGAATGATTAGGACCATGGTTTAATGACAATGGGAAAAGGTTGAAGACAAATTAAGGCAACAAGGGTGAAGAAGCATAAAGATAATCTCCAAACACATGGCGGAAGGACTTCAAGAATTACAAAATGGTTCATCTTCTTCTTCCGCGCCTAGCAACATGCTAAGCATGGGGGGAAGGGGGGGACTTGTTGGATGAAAAGGAAAAGGCCATGTGGAGTACAATGTCGTGTTCACCACAAGATATGCTCATTACTCTTCTTCCATGCTAAGCACAATGCCTAAGTATGGGGAAAGTCGCTCTACACTTCATAACAAGCATAAAAAAGGACGGTAACTCTTCCTCAACCTTCTCTTTGTTCATATCCTTCTAAATGTTTGTATATATGTATGCCATCGACCATAGGTTAGAAACCTGACGAGGGTCTGAATTAGGGGTACCCAATCAAGCCCTTAATCCGGGTCCTCACAATAATCCACCCCTCAAAAGCAAAAGCCGAAGATCCAAAGCAAAGCGAACTCCCCATACCCCGACAGCTCGGAGGCCACCCGACGAGTCTCCGATTCGCCCGAGGAGTTCTCCGCGTCCGAGTGGTTCTCCGATTCGCCCGAGGAGTTCTCCGCCTCCGAGTGGTTCCGCGGCTCGCCCGAGGAGTTCTCCGCCTCCGAGTGGCTCTCCGATTCGCCCGGGGAGTTCTCCGCCTCCGAGGAGTCTCCGGCTCGCCCGGTCAAAACTACTCGGCCACGTCCCGTCCCGGCCCATCCAGCGCCGTACCCACCTGGTACCCGCCGCGTCAGAGCATGATGGGCGTCCGTCCTTCGCCACGGCATCCACAGTCGTGCCCATCTCATCCAAACAGGGACGCTACAGTCCTGAGAGAAATGCATGCGGAACACCAGGCGCCCAAGGACGGTCCCAGGCGTCCATGGACGACACCTGGAACCCGAAGAGGACACCTGGAGTCCCCAAAGGCCTCGAGCGAGTCAATCACGACCCGGAAACTACTCGGGAGCCTACCCGAGAAGACATCTACACCAACCACCCGGGATGTACGATCCCGGGTCCGGCGGGGTGCCCACTCCGTCAACACCTGCTCCCTGTACGGCTCGGCGCGCGGCGCAAGTTAAAGGCCTCGGGGGCAGTAACTCCCCTTGTAATTTTCTTCTTTCTTACCCCCCGCTCCCTTCTCTCCTTGAGACTATAAAAGGGGACAAGGGGACACCAGTGGGGGGACAGACGGACATTAGTCGAACATTCGAACACAGCACGAACAGCACGCTCACACGCACAGCACAGGGACTTGGGACCCTCTCTCTCTCCCAACTAGTTTGTACCCCCTACTACAGACTTGGACTTGAGAACATCGGCACACACTGGACGTAGGGTGTTACTCTCTGGAGGCCTGAACCAGTCTAAACCCCCTGTCTCTTGAGTCACCATCCGAGCCCCGACACGCGATCGTAGAAATTTACTTGCCGGCGGTAGAGAACCCCGACAGTTGGCGCGCCGGGTAGGGGCCTTTTCGCGTGTCACGACACATCACCAGGGTCCGGATGGCCCACATCCTCCGCGTCCGCTTGAGCCCCGTCGGCGCTGGGGCCTGCGGGGACGCGGGCCTCTTGGACCCCGCGAGCGTCGCTGGGGTAGGGGCCGCGGGCGTGACTACGGCGTCCCTGCCCGAATGGGGTGCCGCCCGACTTGATGAGCCTCCCCCCTCCACCGGAATTGGGTCCGGCCGCCTCGTAGTGACCCTCACCGGGGCGGAAGGGGCTTGCGCCTCCACCACGGGCGTGCGGGGCGCGTCCCGCCCTTCACTCCGCGCCCGCGCCGTTGGAGGGGCCGACGGCGGTCGCCTGTCGTCCCGCGGCACGAGTCTCTTGGGGGAGCGCGACGCCCCCGAGGACGAGCCCCCCTGGTGGGCGCGCTCCGACAAGTCCCGGCTCCGGCTCCTCTCCCGAGGAGGGGAGAGCGGATCCCGCCGGGAAGTCCTCCCCTTCTCGGGCTCATGACGGGAGGGCGGAGGCGTGCGGCTGCGCCTCTCGCGCCGGTGCTCCTCGGAGGACCGCCGATGCCGGTCCGACCGAGAGCCTTCGCCTCTTCCTGAGTCCGGCGGAGGCGGCGCTCCTCTCCCGCTCCTCCCCGAATGCGGCGCCGAGGACGAGGCGCCGGCGGTCATCACCACGACCGACTTCAGCTTCCGAGGAGGCGAGTCGTCGTCACTCTCCTCGTCATCTTCGGACCCCGAGACGTTCTCCACGAACTCCTCAGGGTCCTCGTCCTCGGAGACATCATCCTCTCCCTTCCTCCTCCTCCTGGATCGCTCGGCGTTCCGCTCGCGCTTGGCGACCTCGTTCTTCTTCCACTCCTCCCGGCGATCTTTCCTCGCCTTGGCGTACGTGGCCAAGGCCCGGTTTCTCGCCTTGTCCTCGGGGAGTGGCGGCCGGGAGAGGGTGCAGTGGACACCCTTCATCTAAAAAAGCTCAAGGTCAGCCGACAGAAAACCGCTCGGGGATTTAAGAGGTACACGAAGAAGACCCTACCAGATCCTTGGCGCGCTTGCTCGGGAGCATCGGGAGGAGGCCTGGGGGAGGATATGGTTCATGGCCCCTCCCCATCGCCGCCGTCACTCGGCGCTTCACCTCGTCCACCGATGGCAGGGGGATCATCGTCACAGTCCCCTCGAAGGGGGCATTCTCCCGGACCATCTCCCAGATCTGGAGAGGGCGCCGCCTCAGCGGCACGATACCTCTCGAGAGGTACCCGCCGAGGACTTCTGCTGTGGACACCCCCGCGTTGCGGAGCCGGGCGAGGGCCTCCCAGATGTCCCCGAGAACCTTGTCTTGCCGCTCCTTCTCGGGCCCGTACGCCCACTCCGCGGGCAGCTTCTCGAAGGTCTTCCCGGTGTACGCCGGGAGAGGGTTTCGGCTGTCGTTCTTCAAGTAGAACCACAGCGGGTGCCAGCCCTTGTTTGAGCTGGTCAAGGTCCCCGAGATGTAGGCCTTCGTCCGCCCCTGCTTGGCCTTCAGCACAGCGCAACCTATCGTCGCCGGGGCTCCGCCCTCCACGGACTGCAACGAGAACTTAAAGAAGTACCTGAAGAGGTCCCAATGGGCTCCTATTCCCAGGTACCCCTCGCAGAGGGCCACGAACACCGCCATCTGCTGGACTCCGTTCGGAGTGAGGTGATGGAGCTCCAGCCCGTACTCGTTGAGTACGGCGCGAATGAATCTTCCGGCAGGGACGGAGAACCCGCGCTCGTGGAAGGCAACAAACGAGACGACGTACCCTTCCGGCGGCTGGGGGTAGTCCTCGACGCCGGGTACCTTCCACTCCATGGCCTTCGTCAGCGGCGGGAGCAGGCCTTCCGCCGTGAGGCTCTCCAGCTGCCGGGGTGAGACGCGGGAGCGCTCCCAGGTCGACATCTTGCGGCAGACCGAAGAAGAAGCGCCGGCGAGATGGGAGGCTCGGTCACTTGCTCTCCGCGGCGGCGGCGCGACGGCGGCAAGGGACACGAGAGGACGAGCGGCGACGACGAAGAAGACGAAGCGCGCGTTGGAAGTTGGAAAGCTCTGGCGGGGGTAAAACCCAAGGCCGCCGCAGCACGCGGCTATAAATAGGGACGGGACGGGACGGCCACGGCCTTAATTGCGCGGGCCCACCACTGGCGCCGCGGCGACGTGCGCACGTCGCTTCGTCTGGCTTCCTCAAAAGGCGCGCCCACCTCCCCACGCGGCGGGGAGTGGGCCGACGCTTCCGCGCCCGGCCCGTCAAACGACTGGGCAGTCGCCCGGTCCACCAACGAAGCAGCCCCGACAAGTTTCCCGGCCCCGACAAGTTCCTCATCCCCGACAAGCTTTTCGATCCCGACTGCATTCAAAGCAAACCACCCGGACACAAAGCCTCAACAAGAGCACCAGCTCTTCTCAAGGCTCGGGGGCTACACCCGGCGGGTGCGCTCGCGCGCCCCCACCGGAAAGATTGCAGCTTACCATATCCATGCCATCACTCAGCCTGGGCGCGAGCCTTCATCTCCCCCCCAGGCTCGGGGGCTACTGACGAGGGTCCGAATTAGGGGTGCCCAATCCAACCTCTTAATCCGGGAGCTCACGATGATCCACCCCTCAAAAAACAAAAACCAAAGACCCAAAGCAAGACAAACTCCCCATACCCCGACTACTCGGATCGTCCGAGTAGTTCTCCGATTCGCCCAAGAGGTTCTCCGCCTCCGAGTGGCCTCCCGGTTCGCCCGAGAGGTTCTCCGCCTCCGAGTGGCCTCCCGGTTCGCCCGAGAGGTTCTCCGCCTCCGAGTGGCCTCCCGGTTCGCCCGAGGAGTTCTCCGCCTCCGAGTGGTCTCCGACTCCTCGGGCGAGACTACCCGGCCACGCCCTGGCCCATCTGGCGCCGTACCCACTTGGTACTCGCCGCGTCAGAAGCATGATGGGCGTCCGTCCTTCGCCACGGCAGCCACAGTGACGCCCGTCTCGTCCCAACAGGAGCGCTACAGTCTGGAGAAGGATGCATGCGCTACACCAGGCACTCCAGTACCACTCCAGGCGCCCCCGGACGACATCTGGAACCCGAGCAGGACACCTGGAGCGCCCGAAGACCTCGAGCAAGTCAACCACGACCCGGAACTACCCGGGAGCTTACCCGAGAAGGCATCGGCATCAACCACCCGGGATGTACGATCCCGGGTCCGGCGGGGCCCCACTCCGTCAACACCTGCCCCCCGTACGGCTCGGCGGACGACGCTGGATGAAGCTCTCGGGGGCAGTAACTCCCGTTGTAATTTTCTTCTGTCTTACCCCCCGCTCCCTTCTCTCCTTGAAGCTATAAAAGGGGATGAGGGAACGTCAGCGGGGGGCAACTGGAACACCATTCGAACACTCGGACACAGCACGCACAGCTCACTCACTCGCTCCACACAGGGACTTGGGACCCTCTCCCTCTCCCGACTAGTTTGTACACCCCTACTACAGACTTGGGCTTGAGAACAGCGATACACACTGGACGTAGGGTATTACTCTCCGGAGGCCCGAACCAGTATAAACCCCCTGTCTCTCGAGTCACCATCCGGGCCCTGACACGCGATCGTAGGAAATTTACTTGTTGGCGGTAGAGAACCCCGACACGAACCATGTACTCCATGCGCACGCCCAGAGGCGAGACGAAGACCAGGCCGACACCTGCCCCTTCCTTCATCAGCGACCCGTCAAAGTACATGACCCAGGTCTCGTGCTCGACGGAGGTCGGGGGAGTCTGGGCCTCTGTCCACTCGGCGACGAAGTCGACCAATGCCTGCGACTTGATGGCGTCCCGAGGTGCGTAGGTGATGTTCTTCCCCATCAACTCGAGCGCCCACTTGGCTATCCTCCCGTCAGCCTCGGGGTTCTGGATCACCTCACCGAGTGGATATCTCGATACCACCGTGATGGGGTGGGCGTCGAAGTAGTGCCGGAGCTTCCGCTTGGTGATGAGGACAGCGTATGCAAGTTTTTGGATTTGGGGATATCGCACCTTGGTGTCGGACAGGACCTCGCTGATGAAGTAGACGGGGCGTTGCACCTTCTGGATCTTCTCGGGCTCGTTTCGCTCAACGACGAGGGCGGTGCTTACTACGTGGGTGGTTGCCGCGATGTAGAGCAGCATGGGTTCCCCTTCCATTGGAGCGGTCAGGATTGGGGGGTTTCTGAGCGTTGCCTTGAGTGAGTCGAGGGCCTGCTGCGCCTCGGCGTTCCAGACGAAGTGGTCTGACTTCTTAAGCAGTCGGTACAGGGGCAGGCTTCGTTCCCCGAGTCGGGCGATGAAGCGGCTGAGTGCGGCCAAGCATCCCGTGACGCGTTGGACCCCCTTCACGTTCTGGATTGGCCCCATGTCGGTGATGGCGGTTATCTTCTCGGGGTTGGCTTCGATGCCTCGTTCCGATACGATAAAGCCGAGGAGCATGCCTCTCGGGACCCCGAAAACGCATTTCTCGGGGTTCAGCTTTACTTTGTTCAGCCGGAGCTTTTCAAAGACAGCTGTGAGGTCAGAAACCAAGTCGCCCGTACGCTTGGACTTCACCACTATGTCGTCTACGTACGCCTCGACCAGTCGGCCGATCAAGTCACCAAAGACGCGTCGCATGCATCTCTGGAACGTGGCGCCCGCGTTTTTCAGCCCGAAGGGCATAGACGAGTAGCAGTAGGTGCCGTAAGGCGTGATAAACGACGTTGCGAGCTGGTCGGCCAAGCTCATCGCGATCTGATGGTACCCGGAGTACGCATCAAGAAAGCAAAGGGTTTCGCACCCCGCGGTGGAGTCGACCACCTGATCTATACGCGGAAGGGGGAAGGAGTCTTTTGGACATGCCTTGTTAAGGCCAGTATAGTCAACACACATCCTCCATTTCCCATTTTTCTTTTTTACAAGGACGGGGTTGGCCAACCACTCGGGGTGGTACACCTCCCTAATGAAGCCGGCGCTGAGGAGCTTTTTGAGCTCTTCGCCGATGGCCTTGTACTTCTCGTCGTCATATCGTCGGAGCTTCTGCTTGACGGGTCGAGCGCCAGGCTTGATATCGAGTTTGTGCTCGGCGACTTCCCTTGGAATCCCTGGCATGTCCGAGGGTTTCCATGCAAACACATCGAGGTTTGCGCGGAGAAAGTCGATGAGCGCGCTTTCCTATTTAGGATCGAGCGCTGTCCCGATACGGAGGGTGCGACCATCGTCGGCCACGGCAACCTCCTTGACATCCTTGGCCGGCTCAAAGGAGCACGCGGCACGCTTGGAGGTCTCGGGGATATCCAGGTCCCTGGGTGAAGGCTCAGCTGCGAGCCTTTTGGACTGGACGAGCGCCTCCGCGAATTGGAAGCACTCGGTTTCGCAGGCGAACGCATGCTCAAATGAAGTCCCCACAGTGATGACACCTTTGGGCCCGGGGATCTTCAACTTGAGGTACGTGTAATTCGGGACAGCCATGAACTTCGCGTATGCAGGCCTCCCGAGGATGGCGTGATACGTCCCAGGAAACGCCACCACTTCGAAAGTGAGGGTTTCTCTGCGGAAGTTCCGTGGAGTCCCAAACGTGACGGGCAGGTCGATCTGCCCGAGTGGTATCGCGTCCACCCCAGGGACGATCCCATGGAATGGCACCGTGGATGGCCGAAGCTGGGACCGCGGGATCCCCATCTCGTCGAGGGTGTCGACGTAGAGGATGTTAAGGCCGCTCCCGCCGTCCATCAACACCTTGTGGACGCGCCTTGTCCCGAAGAGAGGAGCAACCACGAGCGGGTATCTTCCGGGTTGTGGGACATGGTCGGGATGGTCGGAGATGTCGAAGGTGATCGGGGCCTCGGACCACTTTAGGTAGGAGGGCACCGCGGGCTCTGTGTGGCAGACTTCTCGCCGGATTACCTTCTCTTCGCGCTTCGGGGGGCAGGCCGCCGTCCCCCCGACGATTATCATTATCGCGCCGTCCTCCCTGGGATAACTGTCGTTGTTGTTCGAACCACCGGTCCCGTCTCGGCCATCGTAGGGTTTCTTCTTCAGGGTGCCGGCGAGGAAGCTTCTCATGAGTTTGCAATCTTTCAAGGCGTGCTTGACGGGGCCCTCGTGGTTGGGGCAGGGCGCCTCGAGGAGCTTCTCGAAGTGATCTCTTGGCGCCGGGTTTCCCTTGGGCTTAGTGGCCTTCCGCTCGGCCGCCGCTACCACGCGGCCATCGCGCCCCCGCTTGTCCTTTCATTTCTTCTTGTCGGGTCGGGCGGAGGTGCCTCCGTCTACCGCCTCCGACTTCTTGCCCTTGCCCTGAGGCCGATCAAGGGTTGCGGCAACGGCGTCCTCCCCGTCGGCGTAATCGGTGGCGATGTCGAGCAGCTCTCGAATGGTTCGTGGCTTCCGGCGTCCCAACTCATGGATGAGGGTCGCGCAGGTGGTTCCGAACCGGAACGCGGAGACGACGTCGGTGTCAGCGGTGTTCGGCAGCTCGGTGCAGCGCTTGGAGAAGCGCTTGATGTAGTCGCGCAGGGTCTCATCCTCTGCCTGGAGGCAGTTACGGAGGTCCCAGGGATTCCCGGGACGAGTGTAGGTGCCCTGGAAGTTGCCAATGAAGGCGTCGCGCAACTGCGCCCAGCTGTCGATTTTACCTGCAGGGAGATGCTCCAGCCATGTTCGAGCCGAGTCGGCGAGGTAGAGGGGGAGGCTCTTGATGATGAAGTAGTTGTCTTGCGCTCCCCCGCATGACACGCGAGCCGGTAGTCCTCTAGCCAGACGCTGGGGTTGGTGTCCCCGTCGTACTTGGGCACCGTCGTGGGAGCTCGGAAGCGTGGGGGGACCTGAGCGCCGAGGACGCGGGGTCCAAAGGCACGCGGCCCCCTGGGGTCGGGCGACGCGCTCCTGCTCCGATCCTCGCCGCTATCATAGCGGCCCCCACGTCGCCTGTTGTAGGCCCGGCGTGGGCGACGCTGGTGGTGCTCGTCCCGTTGTCTGGCACCTTCGTCGGCTGGGGCCGCACGATGATGCACGGAATGCTCGTGCTCGGGTTCTCGAGGAGCTCGCTGGCGTGAGGCAGAGCTTTCCGCCTGCTGGACTGCTGTGGTTTCCAGGAGCGCACGGAGCTGCTGATGGAACCTCCGATCTTCGGGCGCCGCTGGTTCGGGATGCTCGCGGAGCAGGACAGCAGCCGCTGCGAGGTTCTGGGACGCCCGGTTGAAGACCTGCGCGTCGTTGGCGTTGCCGCCGTCGTTGACGATGCGCTGTTGCACGTCCCGGGCCCGTGCGCGGGCGGCTCCTCCGTCCGCGTTTCTCCGGAGCTCGCGGTTGAGCTGCTGCCGCTCTTCCTCGATCTGGCGCCGGGCCTCGTCTAGCTCCTGCAGCCTGACCCGCCGAGCATCGTCCGCCGGGGCGTTGGGCGGTGGCGCCGCAGGAGCATTGGCAGGAGGAGCTGCAGGTCCCCGGGCAGGTGGAGCCGCAGCGGCGTTGGCAGGCGGTGCTGCGGGGGCGCCGTCCCCCGTCGAGCTGCTCGCGGACTGCACATCCCCGTCGGGGGTGTGACACATGAGGCACTCCCGGTAAGGGTCGAAGTTCGGCGGAGCCCACGTCAACCGCGGGCGCGGGCTCACCGCGATTTTGGCGGTTGGCGAGGCGCGGGGGCCGATCTCCGCCGGTGTCGGGGTGGCCACCGGGTCGTTCGGCAGGCCTGGCTGTCCCTCCGGGTACATGGCGTTGTAGCAGTCGATGAATTCGTCCCAGGGGAGCTGCTCCTGCCCTCCAACCTGGAGGGCGAGGTTGGTAAGCATGTAGGAGACGTTGCGGAAGCATTCCTGGGACGGGCTCCGTCCCAGGGCGGCCGCCAGGTCTCCCCCGAGTAGATCGAGGACATAGCCGGTGGCTCCCGGCGTAGCGTGGGAGGGCTTGGGCCCCTCGTCGTGGAACGTCTTGCCGTCGCCGCGGGCAAGCTTGGGGCGCACGAAAGTCGCCCCGATGATGGGCTCCACCGACTTGTCGAGGACGAAGTCGAGGGAGCCGAACCGCAGGTGATCGCCGGGCGCCAGCGAGGCGCCGCCGTGGGCCATCCGGACCCTGGTGAAGTGTCGTGACACGCGAAAAGCCCCTACCTGGCGCGCCAACTGTCGGGGTTCTCTACCGCCAACAAGTAAATTTCCTACGATCGCGTGTCAGGATCCGGATGGTGACTCGAGAGACAGGGGGTTTAGACTGGTTCGGGCCTCCGGAGAGTAATACCCTACGTCCAGTATGTGCCGGTGTTCTCAAGTCCAAGTCTGTAGTAGGGGTGTACAAACTAGTCGGGAGAGGGAGAGGGTCCCAAGTCCCTGTGCTGAACGAGTGAGCGTGCTGTGTGCTGTGACCGAGTGTTTGACTGATGTTCGAATGTCCCCCACTGATGTCCCCTTGTCCCCTTTTATAGCCTCAAGGAGAGAAGGGAGTGGGGGGTAAGAAAAGAGAAAATTACAAGGGGAGTTACTGCCCCCGAGAGCTTCAACCAGCGTCGCTCGCCGAGCCGTACCGGGAGCAGGTGTTGACGGAGTGGGCGCCCCGCCGGACCCGGGATCGTACATCCCGAGTGGTTGGAGTCGATGCCTTCCCGGGTAAGCTCCCGGGTAGTTTCAGGGTCGTGGTTGACTTGCTCGAGGTCCTCGGGCGCTCCAGGTGTCCCGCTCGGGTTCCAGGTGTCGTCCGGGGATGCTTGGAGTCGTACTTGAGTGCCTGGTGTTGCGCATGCGTTCTTCTCAGGACTGTAGCGCTCCTGTTCGGACGAGACGGGCGTCACTGTGGCTACCGTGGCGAAGGACGGACGCCCATCACGCTCTGACGCAGCGGGTACCAAGTGGGTACGGCGCCGGATGGGCCGGGACGAGGCCGGGTAGTCTTACCCGAGGAGCTGGAGACTCCTCGGTGACGGAGAACTTCTCGGGCGAACCGGGAAGCCACTCGGAGGCGGAGAACTCCTCGGGCGAGCCGGGTAGCCACCCGGAGGCGGAGAACTCCTCGGGCGAGCCGGGTAGCCTCCCGGAGGCGGAGAACTCCTCGGGCGAATCGGAGAACCACTCGGGCGATCCCCAAGTAGTCGGGGTATGGGGTGTTTGCCTTGTTTTGGGTCTTCAGTTTTTGTTTTTTTTTTGAGGGGTGGATTATCGTGAGCTCCCGGATTAAGGGCTTGATTGGGTACCCCTAAATCGGACCCTCGTCACCGCGTCACCTTCACCGAGGCCCGCGGAAATGCCCGCGTCCACCATCTCCGTCGCCGGTGGCACCACCTCCCCCGACGCTGGCGTCCTCAACGTCTCCCTCAAATCCGCCATCTCCGCCGAAGCGCTCCGGCACGGTATGGACAAGTAGCGGTGGCAACGGCGTTCGAAATCCAGCGGCGGTGAAAGGGCGGCGAGCGAATCGCTCCTACGGCGGCACTAAGCGGTGGTGGAGGCGCGGGATGGTTCTCGATTTGGAAAAGTAACTGTGGTAAAAGCCGCCGGTGAACAGATCCGATTTATCCCCTTCCGTCGATCCGAATTGCCCTAACGGCGCCGTAACTAACGGACGGAAACCGCGGAAGTCCCGTTAACCGCGGGCCAACGGCTCGCTGCGCGCCAACGGCTCTTTCGCTGCAGAACTCGGCCAGCCCCGACCCTCGGGGACTCGGCGCTCTTGACTCCGGTCAACGGGTCTCCGGACTCGGCTAGCCCCGACCCTCGGGGACTCGGCGCTCTTGACCCCGGTCAACGGGTCTCCAGACTCGGCCAGCCCCGACCCTCGGGGACTCGGCGCTCTTGACACCGGTCGACGGGTCTCCGGACTCGGCCAGCCCTGACCCTCGGGGACTCGGCGCTCTTGACTCCGGTCCACGGGTCTCCGGTCTCGGCCAGCCCTGACCCTCGGGGACTCGGCGTTCTTGACTCTGGTCAATGGGTCTCCGGACTCGGCCAGCCCCGACCCTCGGTGACTCGGCGCTCGTGACTCTGGTCAACAGGTCTCCGGACTCAACTTGCCCCGGTTCTCAGGGACTCGGTGCCCTTGACTCCTATCAACGGGTCTTAAGGCTCGGTGCCTCGGCATGTCGACCAAGAAGACTCCGTAACTTGTTACTATTTTGCGAACCTACGACGCCTCTCTTGACCCCCGGGTCTATGGACACAGATATTGCGTTTATAAGCAATGAAAAGGAGAAAAGATTCAATACAAGGATTACAAATTACAGAGGGAGCTGGTCAAGGGGCCGGTTACAAGAATGACGGCCTGGGGCACTCGTCCCTGCGCCTAGTGCTGCATCCGAAGCAAGCTTGGCCCACATGAGCTCCTCGCAAGCTCTCTTGTAGCACCACTGCAGCCGTCGATGGGACAGCACCAATAGAGGGCTGTTGGCGAATGCCTCCGGGTATCCCTTGCTCTACAAAGCATTTCACCCCACAAGGCCCTCGTCACATGGGAATGCAGGGGTGAATGGGACAGCACTCAGACGCTAATCAACACCTCAGAATCTTCGCAAGCACTCTTCTAGCACCAAGCTACCAAGTCCCCATGATCCTCCCCGGAGGATGAACCCAGTACCAAGTCCCCAACATGGTGTGTCATATGCCTATCTTCTAATAACTGCAAGGCTCAGGGCCTTGGTGTATATTTATAGCCCCGAGCTAAATGATAACTTGTGACTCTGGTTGCATTGTTCAGCGCGTGAGCTCTGTGCCACGCAGCAGCTCCTCTCTTCGAGGTGCTCAGTCCGCCCTTATCCTTTTTGGCTTCATTCAACCACGGGAACGCTCTGTGCGATCATGTGAATACTGTTCTTGTCACGACTCGTCTGGCAAAGCTTATCCTTTGGGCGGCCTGACTGCCCCGAAGCTTGGAGATCCTTTTCTTTTGACCATTAGCCCGACTTTTCTAGTCGGCCCAATGCTCGGGGACTACTCCATATGGAGGGCTCCTTGCGTCACCCTCCATATGCCCCATCAGGATGTGCCACTTTCCCCAAGTGGTAGGCAGCTCCTCGGCGCCCGACTCGGCCACGACTCGGCGCTCCACCACTCGAGGCTTCGCCCCGGGTTTGTCCAGGGTCATCCCCGGATGGCTTGCGGTTTTCTTTTTTGAGCACCGCCCACCCTTGTGTCGGCCTGCCGACCAAGATGCTTCAGCCGACCTGGAAGGCTTCGTTTCTTCATCGACAGTCCGACACGCGCCTGCACGTTGCTCAGGGACTTGTGGGATATGGGTACCCCTAGGCCCACTACTGACCGGGTAGCCAGTCGGCCTGGTCCCACATCTGACAAGGAGGTGGGCCGATCCCGGTCCGGCCCACGAGGATCCTCGGCTTGATGGACAAGATTGGAGAAGACTTAGCCCGCAAGGTATTCGGTGATATCTTTCGGATCCCACCCGGAGATCATGGAGAATATACGGCGATCGATACAGATTAGTTTCCTAATTTGAGCCGGATACGATTAGAGATAACCGACTTGTAAACCCTAGGCCGTCAGCCTATATAAGGCGGCCTAGGTCAACCCTTCATTCATTCGATTCCTAGCTACCAGATCCCCCCATTGTAACCAAGAGCTCGCCGCCGTTCTCCGGAACTCGCTGAGCAAATCAATACAAGACCCCTGAGCACAGGACGTAGGGTATTATACCTCCGGGTAGCCCGAACCTGTATAATCCCTGTGTCCCTGTGTTACCTCGAGCTCCCTAGTACAGCGATCGCCCTTTTCCTACAAATCAACCATCTGGGTACCCCCGGGTGGACTGCCGGACTAGAACTCCGACATCAAGAATCGCAAATCTTGGAGATCGGTGTAAGGAGTCATGGTAAAATCTTTCAACACTACACGATCTGACATCTGCTCGGGACAGGACGTAGTGCCGGAGTAAAACAAGCGTAACTCTTTCATCCGGAGTCCATTTGAAGTGAATGGGCACTCATTCGAAAGGGAATTTGATGCACATTGCAATGGAGTAGAAGTTTGGTACCTGTTCTTCACTGGACAAAGAGGAATTCAACGAAGAAAAGGGAGCAGCAAGCAATGGAGAAGCTGATGATGATGTCAGAGGATGATTGGAGAGTTTTATGCACAAAAGACGATGATTTGGAGATGATCAAGACTAGAGGCAACAAGATTAGAAGAACCGTCATGCTATCAATCTTCTCCAGTAGGATGCTTTAGAAGCTTCTAATTGAGTGATGCTACCAACGAAGGAAATCGCTCAGATCATCGACACAAAGAGCAAGAGCCCCCTACGATCCCGGCACCTTGGGTAAAGCAAGAACTATGGAGAATACACATCATTGGAGCCATGGTACTCACTGGCGAATCAATGGTGATGACCTTGAAGCCTAGGGATGCACAACACGACGCTCTAAAGACCACAAAATCAAGATCATCAACATCTCTGGATCAATTCACAATAAGGTACTGTTCACATCAAAAGTCTGCACAAACTCTGAAGAAAACAGCAGAATATTTTTGGATATTTAAAACCCCCATGAAGTTCTGGTTCCAACGAATTAGGAATCAAGTCGATCGGAGATTCCTACAAGCGGTTATGATCAAAACATCCAAGGTCGTGCATTCTGAAATTTTTTGGGCAGCACGCAGCGCTAAAGTAAAATGGACATAACTCTCTCGTTTGAACTGCATTTAAGATAAATAACCACTCGTTGGAAAGGTAATTTCATAAACTTTTGAATAAAAGTGTATTTTGGTATATGTTCTCTTTTGGACTCAGGGGAAAATCCACAAAGAAAATGACGATGACAACAATGAAGAGGAGCTTGGGCAATGCCTTCATCGAGCATACATGATCAAATTCAGAAGCTTAGAACAATGAAAGACCCCCAAGAACATTGGCATAGGAAGACACAAGCCAGCGACATTCGATTCATGAAGATGTTAGAAGCAAACCACGATGGATTATGAAAGATGACATCAAGCTCCATGGGCATTTTGGATTCTCGCACAAAAGGCCATGGCTTCGCTTGAACATAATCGAGGTGAGAAGTCTAGCTCTATGACTTTAAATGATGTGCTTTGTGGGAGGCAACCCAATCTTTTGCTACGAATCATCAAGTAACATTGTACCATTGCTCTAATAAATGCCACACATTTATGTTGTTTCATCTAAATGTTATTGAGGGAACACTTTGTTATTTGATCTTGGAAAACTTGTAGACCCTTTTTATGTGCCTATTGCTAGTAGTGTTTAGAGTCTTTTTCTTTGTGTCTTTTTAGAGAGAAATATGAAGTATGACACCACCCTTTGATTCTAAACATGTAGCTAGTTAACTTAGGCTAACTTTTATTTTGTTTTTAGACCACCATATCATGTCATGTCATTTTGTTCATCCACCTCATGTTGCACTTCATGCTATGTTGTTCTCACCCTTGCATTGCATTGCTTGTTTTGTCCTAACTTTTTTGTTAAAACCACCTAAGCCTTCCTATCACCCCCGCCAAAAACCGGAGCCAACAAGGATAGGATTGACTTGTGTTTGTGTTGATCAGCTTGCTACACCATTCATATTAGCCAAGTCAATCTCTATTCCTTATCCTAACTAAAAACTTTGACTAGCCTCCCTACAAGATCCTAAACCCTTAGAAAAATCTCTCATACCTATAGCCATCCTAAAACCGTAGGTTTTGATCTCCACCCAATGAAACAACCTTTGTTTTTTTTTGTTTTCAACCACCTTAGATAGATTTTCTAAACATGACTTCTCTCTTCAAAATTTTTGTTTTAAGCCAAAAATATAGGATACCCATGACCCTTCCCCTAAACCTTGTTAGCTTGGTTGATTTGTTCTTTTGATGAATGATTATCTTGTCGACAATGGTTCACTTCTTATGAAGTGGCGGGCCAAGCTTTGTCGCTTTAAGCAATTACTTTTTGAATCAATCGATTGCAGAACAACATCAAAAGTCTTTTCACCTTTGCTAGCGCTCATTTTTTCTAAATCTTTGCATTTGCATTTTGCATCCATTCCATCGTTCCATCATGCATTTGTTAGCTTGGCTCTTTCATGAAATTTTATGATGAATGCTTTCGTATCCATGTTAATACTTCATGGGCGTTTCCCCTTTGCAATCTTGTTTATGCATGGTGTTTAGACATGATCGCGGACCATCATCATTTAGTTTTGAGAGCCTTGTTAGCATTTACATTGCATTGGTCAGTTTATAAGCTTTGCAATGCGCCTTATTTTTCTTGTGCTATAAGGAATTACTGACCTTAGGATAGACATGGTGTTTTAACCTTGGTTAATAGATCTTTATGACTATGGAGAGATTCGGAAACCTAGTTGTAAACATGGTGTTTAGAACTAGGTGAAAACATTGTCTTTGTTTGTATGCCTTCCTCTCATTTGCATATTCACTTTGCACACACGCACACCCATTAGGTTTTTATTTTTCTATTTTACTAGGTTAATTATGGCACAAGTTAAGGTCTTAGGGATGTCATTGGTTGTTGGCATTTGCTTATTCTCCCAACCATCACCCCAGGGGTAGTTTGTGTGTTTCAATTGTTTTGCAGGCATGACGAAGGAATCCCATGAATTCGTAATCAAAGTTGCAACCAAGATCATCTCCCAAATTTTAAATGGACGCTGCTGTTTTCATAAAAAATCTGCACATGTTCAGAGATGTACAAGGAATAAAAAGTTGATATTCAGAATCTCCATCAAATTCTCGTTCCAACGCATCCAAGATCAATGAGTTTGAAGACCCATGCAAGGAGATACGACAAAAACATTGGGCGCCGCGTGTTCTGAAATCAGCTCGGGACAGATTGCAGTGCTGGAATAAAATAGGCATAACTCTTTTGTTCAGAATCCGTTTTGGGCAAATGATGACTCATTGGAAAAAGAAATTTGTGCACTTTGCAATGGAGCAATGGTTTAGTAAAATGTTCTATTCTCGAAATAAAGGAAAAATTCATGGAAGATGAAGCAGCAATGAAGACAACAAGCAAGGAGGTGATAATGGTACAAAGAATGATTGGGACCATGGCTTAGTGACAATGGAAAAAGGTTGAAGACAAATTAAGGCAACAAAGGTGAAGAAGCATAAAGATAATCTTCAAACACATGGCGGAAGGACTTCAAGAATTATAAGATGGTTCATCTTCTTCTTCCACGCCTAGCAACATGCTAAGCATGTGGGGAGGGGGGACTTGTTGGACGAAAAGGAAAAGGCCATATGGAGTACAATGTTCGTGTTCACCACAAGATGCTCATTACTCTTCTTCCATGCTAAGTACAATGCTTAAGTATGGGGGAAGTCGCGCTACACTTCATAACAAGCATCAAAAAGGACGGTAACTCTTCTTCAACCATCTCTTTGTTCATATCCTTCTAAATGTTTGTATATATGTATGCCATCGACCATAGGTTAGAAACCTTTGTATAACTCTCTTGTTAATAACATGGCTACTAGGAGGACAACCTAGTTTTGTTTTTGTTTTCTATAAATAATGATCACCCTCACTTTGTGCTCACCATGATGACATAATTTGAATGCTTTTGCTTATGGAAAAGTGATGAAAGTTGCCGCTTTGTTCTACCTACACCATGTTGTATATGACTTGACCATTTGCTCTCTATTAAATGATCTTAAATTGATTAAATACCGGCTCTTTTATTTGTGGAGGTTAAATGACTAAATTCTAGACCCACATATTCCTTATGTTGCTCTTTGATTTAAGTTTACCGATGACCTTATGCCTTGTATTGTTTTATTTAAAACTTGATTCTTATGCTATCTACATTCGTGAATCTCTTGCAAAGTTTTACCTACCAAAGCCTTTACATATACATGATCTATCCTGATGAAACCTTTAGAATTACTAACTTATATTTTGATGAGTTAGATTAAGATTGTTTTCTATGGTTCGAGACTAAGAAGCTGGCCATTCTATTTTTGCGTACCTTCTTTTGCTAGCCTTTCTATCCATGCATTGTGAGTTTCTACACCGAAAGCTTTGCAAACTTCGCTGGATATCCACCCTAAACCCAAATATCGTTTTGTGATTACCTCCTTGACCACAACCTACAATTGAGTATGGATTATTATCTCAAGAAAAATTTAGAAGAATCAAGAGCTTAATTGAGAGAACATTAATTTGGGAGGCATCGAAGAGTACATAGAAGAAAAAAAAGAAGGAACAGAGGTCCACAGAGAGTAGGCCGACCGGCCTAGCCCTCATTCTCCTCTGATGGCTTCAAAATTTGATGAGAAGAAATTCCTTGAAGATTCAAATTATTTTCCAGAAGTTCAAGATGGATTTTGTGTACTTACTTCAGCAATTATCGACCC
The DNA here is from genome assembly GCA_004135705.1 of Alloteropsis semialata. Taxonomy (NCBI): domain Eukaryota; kingdom Viridiplantae; phylum Streptophyta; class Magnoliopsida; order Poales; family Poaceae; genus Alloteropsis; species Alloteropsis semialata. The sequence goes on from CM014277.1 coordinate 33,727,808, forward strand.
TCACTTCTATGCTCGAGGATGAGCAATCGTTTAAGCATAGGGGGAGGATGCTGATAACGAGGACTTCATTTGTGCCTCGGGATCATCAACTTGCCATTTGCACATGTCCACCTATCTAAATGTGTGTATTCCATCCCTCTCTCTTTTCAACATTTATTCTCCATGGCCTTTTTGACTAGCCTAGGTAATTCCAACAGATCTATCTCTTAGTTTGACAATACTTCAAATATAATGTTTTGCTACGATTGTTTTTACCTACCAAGCTCCACATAAGCCTTCCACTTTCATATATGAGTAGAATAGGTTGAAAATAATCTAGTATAGGCTTGAGCGACTTGATGAGATGAGTGTTCCACGAGCTTTTGCAAGAGAATCTCACTTATGTTGGATATGCATCTTTTTGAAAACTCTTCACGATGGAACAAGGTAAAGATCTAAAGTTCGCTTAAGTTCAAGAGCATTGCATTTATTTATTATTGTGGCTTATTCTTTATTGCTAGTCTATCTTCTATAATGAAAAGTAGCCGGTCACAACTTGAACTTTAAATGCTAAACACTTGAGAGCAATGTGTCTTGTTGTGTATAACTAAGTGCAGGGAAGACATTGAAGGGCAATGCTGATTTTCTAGCTAAGCAAAGATCCTGGACTTACTTGAGGACGAGCAAGGTTTAAGCATGGGGGGATTGTTGATGCTTGTTGGTATTTTTAACGATCACAGATAAATCCGCAAGCGTACGGATACCGATGTAGCTTTCACCCGAGAGTATTCTAGGGTATCGTATCCACAGGGAATGTGTGTGTACTAGTGACGAGTTAAGATCGACCAAAGACAAAAGAAGTGTTAATTGTGTAGAAGGTAGAGAGGGTTATTTCTAGGTATTCTGGATAATTAAAGATTAGCTCAAGGTGTTTACGATATTACTTGCTTCGGGACGCTCAACCGTCAAAATCCGGAAAGGGATGCGAAGGGGACTAAGCAAGCCAAGCAATGGTCCTACTGACTCTAGTACTTCTCACGTGGTGGACTACGTAGGCCGTCAGGGCTGTCACCACCTGGGGCTACCACTACAAATCCGTGGCACTAGGCGCACTCCAAGGTATTCAAAAGACTATACACCACGTATACTCAATTAAATACTATCTTAGCTTTATAAGTACTAAGACACTTATCACAGCAAGGAGCCCACAAGTATAAAGTAAAGCTTGAACTATATTAAATAAATATTAATCCAGAAATACTAAGAAAATACCCGGATGTTACTCGAACCCGAGCCGCACCCGCCGAGGAACAAGAAGAAGAGAGGAGCCGACATCCCCGGCTTCTCCTGGACTCTCGCCTCACCTCTCACCTATTCTAACACTACATTGGATCTAGCATTGGAGCTTGCTTCACTTCCTTGTGTGTTGAATGAATAGGAGAGGTCCTCTATTTATAGTGGAGGTGGTGCCTTGGGGGAATAGAGATGCTTCAAAGGTTCCAAAGAATATTCCTCCTCCAAGTGCTCTCTTGCCTCCACCTGGCCTCAAACCGACATCCTCAGAGTCGGTCACGCCCCAAACTCGCGCCCCAGAACAATTCCATGATGTCCTGGAGTCGGTGGGGTGCAGAACCGGTGGAAACTGCAGAAAACCGACAGTCCTGGGTCAAAAACCGGAGAATAATCGCGCCCTGATTGGCTGCTTGTACGTCGGTATAGCAAAACCGGAGCAAAACCGGCAGAACTCCCGCAAAACCAGCCGGCTCGGCGGTTTTCCCCTGCGCGACCCGCGCCTGGCCGTGGGGCGGCCATTCCTTTGGCGCCACGTGTCCTGCGGCCGAACCGCCGCCAGGTCCTCCCGCGCCCGCTCCTTGGCCATCCAGCGCACGCCACATGGGCCCAGCCGAGCGGCTCCCTCACGCGCGCGTGTGGAGGGTTGCTGGGCCGCTCCGGTGCCCGGCCTGGGCTGGTTGCGCCCGAGGTGCCGCTGGGCCCAGCCGGCCAGCTGGCCCGCGCACAGCAGTCGGTCGACTGTGGCAGTGCTGACGTCAGCGCTGAGTCATGCTGACGTCAGCACTGCATATTAATTTCCCATTTTCATATCTTTTTAATATGAGCTCCAAAATATATCAATAATATATTGGTTGAAATCATCTCGACGAGCTCTACACAATGGTATACTCCAAATAGCCATTTGAGATAGTTTCTTATAATGATATTTTTGGATCTCACCTGATGCTCATAATGTCATTTCCTGCATAGCAACGTAAAACACCAATACTTGTGGAATTCGTTAGTAATAAGCCCTACCACTACGTTTGATGTTTATATTTGACATATTTCTTGCAGGATTTGACGGTCAAAAGTGGCACTTAAGGACCGTCAACAAGTTCCCCCACACCTAGCCTTTACTCGTCCTCAGGTAAAGTTCAAAGACTAAGGTGGAACAACATGACTCCTTTTGATATGATGCTAGCATATAAATTATTCCAAGACATACCTGTACTTGTGAATTTTGAAGTGTCTATCACATCATCTTGGATGGTTGAGAAATGGAACTGCCTTGATTCGATTAATCCCCACTCTTCTGGTAAGTAACTTGGGTTTTGATAAATTTTCAAAAACAAAACCTTACCTAGCTCCTCAATTTATACTCTCGAATCGCTCAACGTGTATGATTCCTCACCAAGGCATTAATTTGCCACCTTTCACCCTACTTCCAAAAAGGCTTATGTGGAGCTCATGGTAGGGGTAAGGATAAGGCATACTTGTATCACATATATTGCAAAATCGAAGAGTGGATCCATGAAGAAAACCATTCATACATTCTGATCAAGATGTGCATGTGTATGGGAAAATGGAAAGTGTATGAGAACTCCTTTTGTACAATTTCTCTACTTTGAATTTATTTTGAGAACATAGCTATCTCTTTTTTTTCTTTTTTCCCTCATGCTCAATGCTTTATGAGCATGTATTTTTTTTCTTCTTTCTTCTTTTTTTTCTTGGACCTTCATGTGTCCAAAATATTTTTGTTTCTGTAGCCCATGTCTCTTTTGCAAAAGATATTTGGAGAGAGATTTATAAAACATATGGAGCATTTATTTGGTGGATGAATGGATATTGCTAACTTCCAGTGTAGAAGTTTAGCAAGTGTACGTGGAGTGTACGTGATCTTGATCAAGAAAGCATGAAGAGTATCTTACAAGGGTCACATCACCTTGACAAAGCTCAATGCAATAACAAGCAGCATATGTATAAGGTTTTCAATGTGAATGACATATGGCTTTGGTAGGAATAAGGCATCACTTGAGGAGCTTGTAAGACTATTGATTTTAATTTTGCAAGAAAAACATCCCAAGTACTTTGTACAGGAAGAGCAAGATTCATCTCATCATACCATATCTCATTCATCAACCATTTAGATAAACATGATTTCCTAATGATATACGTTCACAAGCGACAGGTAAATGTGCAAGGAATAAAGAATATGCAAGCCAATCAAGGATGAGCATAGGAACCAAAGGAGCACAAGTTTCACTTGAGTTTAAATTTAATGATTATCTCAAGATTATGTTTAAACTCATGAATGAGAGAGAGTGAGGGATTGGCATGCAAACCATCGCATTAGACGAAGTGGGAGACGTGGCATGCCAGAGGACCTTCAATTGATGAAGAATTCGTTCGAGCCCCTCTGGTGCCCGATTGTCATGATCTCTTTGATGTCGGTCCAAGCGATGTTGTGAGGCGTAGTTGTGGTTGGTCTCGAATGTGTGAACGTGAAGAAGCCTGAGAGACCCCCACACTTGATCTTGCACCTGCGTTTATTCAAAACAAGGTGGAAATGAAACAACGGCTCTACTGGCCTTACAAACCAGGGAGCCTGATCTTTATTCGAATTCAAATATTTTTGGTGTTTTTATGTTATACAAATTTTTATTGATTTTTCTTTTATTAATTTTTTCATGGCAAACAACTCTTGCCAGGTAACTTAGCAGGAGGATTAAAGGAGAAGAAATGCATAAAATGTTTTGGATACTTCCCTGGCGACATTCCCCAAACTAAAATCTCACAGGTGAATGCGAGATTTGAGCTTAAGAGTGCCAGAAGATTTGTCCACTGTTCATCCTGCTTCATCATGCAAACTTCTTCCATGTGACTAAGGGTTTCAGATGTTGGAGTTATGCTCGCCGCCCTTTAGTCATTACTTCATCCCTGCAAAAAGTTAATGGACAACGAATACCCGAAGGACCATTTGAGTAGATATCATCATTGCCATAGGGTTAGTTGTTCACATCCACGCTTAAAAACAAATTGGTCTTTATCATATTAAGCGCATATCTTGTTTGCCATTATTTTATTATTTCTTTTCAAGCAGTCTTTTTTTTAAATTTTATTTTCACCATTTTCTTTTAAGCACAACTCAAACAATGCTGAATTGCATCAACATGAACACAAGGGGGGTTTTGCAATATACTCACAGTGGACCTTCGCAAGATGATGTACCTCCTTGTATGCTGTGCAACATTGTTGCAATGCATCCAATGCCTTGGTTCGTCTTCAATTTGAATCAAGCTTGATGACTTACCCGTTCAAATTTGAAACCTTTCCTGCAGGGGTTAGTTCATACATACAACCAATATCTACGCATGCATTACTCCAAGGTTCATTAATCAAACTCGACACCATGTCAAATTCAATTAAAGCAGGCTATTTAACCTAAGCACCACGCTTAATTTAAAAAGCCTATGAATATATTCCGCGGATACATCCAAACCAGAGGATACAAGGATAGATAAATGAAGCATGAGAACATGATCAAGCTATTTTCAAATGGAGATGAACATGAGCATATGAAAGGTGAACTTCGGGTTACCTCCCGGAAGGACTTTGTTTTATGTCAAAAGCAAGACATTCCACTTACCTTAGCATACTTACCGCTGGCGTTAGATGACGAGTCTAGAATTTCCATCGCGGTAGCTCCTTGGATCTTGATGACATTATTAACGGTGATGTGGTTGCGTGTGGAATGCATGTGTGCGCACTAAATGTTGGGATGATCCCAACAAGTAGCTGGCATATATGCAAAACACGAGCACGCAACAATCACCTTTTCCCATGAAAGCGCTCACAAGAACCAAGGATGCAAGGCAAGGTGCAACTAAGAGGCACATGAGAAGAACCGAGGTGCAACAACACTGTGGCTTGTACGCCCAGATATCTTAATCCCATTGAGCCTCGCTGGCTATATTTTTTATTTTTTTATTTTTTTATATGCAATCATGATTGGGAAACAAACATGCTAACTACTTTAACATGCAAGAATGAAACAAATATGCTGGGTGATTGGAAAATCAAAATGAGGGAAATTCAAAACATGATATGCAATTTGTAAGAAACTCGAGGCCTGGCGTTTCTCAAAGCGCGAACTGATCAACCCTTATCTCTAAATAACGTGGTGGGAGACAGTTCCCTTTAACCCTATTCGATTGGTCTACCAACCACGTGCTGGCAATTAACCGACCCTATAGGGACTGCATGAGTTGGACTAGGAACCCGAATAGACAGGTGAAGAAAGATTTCTCCACCCACCTAGACTAGGCATAGAGCCCGAATACAGTTCAAAGCCGAGGAGCCACCCATTCAAAAAGAAGGCACAAGAGTTTTCTTGCAAATGATGCAACATGAATGCTTCGAAACAAATATGATGTGCAAAATGAATGCATGCTAATGCAAGGGATAACGCCTGGTTACCTCCAGGCAGGCATTTGGGATTATTTTTAATTTTTTTAATAGCAAGAAAGGATACATGAACTAGCATCATCTATAAACCAAAGATAAAAATTTGGCATTGATGGAACTTGTCATGAGATAAGTACAAACCTCCCCCACACTTGGATTTGTGTCACTGGACAACAAATTCAAGTGTGTGTCGGCCTCCTTCGAGTTTTGTTCCATCACCCAGAATTTACCAAGGTGTTGCAAATGATGCAGCTCTCATGTTGTCGGATTTATGGACCCGGCAGTCCACACAGGGTAGTCCGCGTGGTTGATTTGTCGAGGGACAGATCGAGGATCAGAAGTCGATGGTAACACAAGACGTAAGGATTGAACAGGTTCGGGCCGTCAGGATGACGTAATACCCTACGTCCTGTGTTGGGTGTATGGATTGTTGCGTATGAAGTTCCTGAAGGATCTCCGCAGTTGGGTTCTGTCCTAGGTTGAAGTTCGTGGATGGTTGTAATTGTTCTGGAGGGGGGTCCCAAGGCACCTTATATAGTCCGGCTGCCTTGAGTTACAAGTCGGCTAGAGATCTTAACCTACCCGAAATACAAGGATGCGATCCTATAACGATTACAGATATCTTTCCCTATAATTCCGGCTAGTTTATCTTGATCTCCGAGCTTCTTGCGGGATACGCCGTCTTGTTTCTTGCTGCGTGCGCCGTCGCGCCCATCCGGCTCGTCCGACTGGTGGGCCTCCGAGTGGTGGGCCACCCAGTCTGACAACCCGGCCCGACAGGCCAATCCGCCTTCTGGGTACCCCTGGGGGTCTACCCCCGACAAGCCCCCGAGTAGTACATGGTTGAGCGACAAGTCGGCAAGGTCATGCCATCTGATGAGCTTCGAGCTTGCTGCAGTTGGAAGCGAAACCGCGTGATACTGGAGAGAAAAGAGAGAGCCGTTTCCCAACGGATGCGCCGCGAGGTGCGTCCGTTGGCCGTAGCCCCCGAGCCTTGAAGCGATCCCGTAGGAATCGGTCCAAGGGTTAGTAGCCTTGTTCTTGGTTGCCAGACAATCAACGGATGCGCCGCGAGGTGCGTCCGTTGGCCGTAGCCCCCGAGCCTTGAAGCGATCCCGAAGGAATCGGTCCAAGGGTTAGTCGAAGAGCACCTGACTAAATCATCCGGCGTTAATTTCGGTGTCTAGTCCCCGAGCGTGAGGTCCGGCGGAGCCCTGCAGGGCACGCCCAGTAGTCGTACCGGCGCCTAGCCCCCGAGTGCAAGGACTCGTCGGGCGAGCGCGATGTGTAGCTGCCTCGGCGCCAGCCCCCGAGCGTGAGGGCTGAGCTCGCCGAGTAGTCGTCTCGGCGCTAGCCTCCGAGCGTGAGGGCTGAGCACGCCGAGTGGTCGTCCCGGCGCCAGCCCCCGAGCGTGAGGGCTGAGCTCGCCGAGTAGTCGTCTCGGCGCCAGCCTCCGAGCGTGAGGGCTGAGCATGCCGAGTGGTCGTCCCGGCGCCAGCCCCCGAGCGTGAGGGCTGAGCACGCCGAGCGGTCGTCCCGGCGCCAGCCCCCGAGCGTGAGGGCCGAGCACGCCGAGTCGTCGTACCGGCGCCTAGCCCCCGAGTGGTCGTCCATACCCTGCAACAAAGCACAAATTCGAGAGGAGAAAGTACTTGGCGATACAAATATTAACGAACTCCGCTTCCTGCTTTTAAGTCTTTTAATTTCTCCGGGCAGTTAGCCTGTTACGTTTATGCACCTGATCCCCGATAGCCATAGTCCGTAGCGCAGGGAGCTGGGCCGCGTGCACGCGTAGGAGCGTAGGCGTACGGAAGAGCCGAGGTTTCACGGATTAAGGCGTGTGCTCCCCGAGTACTTTAGCAACTCATTTTAAAGCTCACGGAATTGATGAAGTTAATTAATTAATACTTAGCTTGGCGAACGATTCGGATCCTGGAGGGATCCTTCTTTGTCAGATGTGCCAAAGAGAAAGCGGGCAGAGAGGTGTCGTTTCTGAGATGCGGCGTCAGGAACAGTTTTCTCGTGATTGTACAGGACGCTCCCGTGGGCAAGTAAAGCCAGAGGCGATAAGGATGACCTGTGTAGCTTGGGCAGAAGGAGGGACGCGTGGCCCGGAGCTCACGCGCCTGTTGATGTGGAAAAGTCCCTCGTCCTCCGGCAATCCGAGGCTATAAATACCCGTCGGGGAGCCAGAGCTGCCACCCAGGAGCGAGTAGGTATAGGATCCTTGCAGTCAATATGCCGGAGGCTCACTGCTGGGTTCATCCACCGGGGAAAGTTCATGGAGTCTCCAGGGTATGGTGCTAGAAGAGTGCTTGCGAAGATTTGGAGGTGTTCATTAGCGTCTGAGTGCTGTCACATTCACCACTACATTCCCATGTAACGGGGGACATGTGGGGTGAAATGCTTTGTAGAGCAAGGGATTCCCGGAGGCATTCGCTAACAACCCTCTGTTGGTGCTGTCCCGTCGACGGCTACAGTGGTGCTACAAGAGAGCTTGCGAGGAGCTCATGTGGGCCAAGCTTGCTTCGGATGTAGCACTAGGCGCAGGGACGAGTGCTCCAGGCCGTCATCTTGGCGGTTGATGTGTTTGGTCTTTGTAACCGGCGTATGACCGGCTTCATCGCAATTGTATAACCTGCAAAAGGATTTCACTACATAATAGTCTTGAGGAGGAAGCTTCTCGGCAGCGCCAGCCCCGAATTGTCGGGGGTTGGCCACGCTTCTCCAACTGTTGTAACTTGTTCACAGCGTCAGCCCCCGAGCGCTTCGGGGGTGATCGAGCCCGAAAGGCACGCTGTTTCTGATGTGGCACCAGCCCTCGAGTTCGAGTGCCGGTCGAACCTTAGCGGTACGCCATTTGTCCTGCAGTGTCGGCTTCCGAGTAGCTCGGAGCCAATCGAGCCCGAGAGGCACACTGATTTTGATGCGGCGCCAGCCCCGGAGTGCGAGTGCTGGTCGAGCCTTAGCGGCGCACCACTTGATTTGCAGCGTTGGCTCCCGAGTGGTTCAGGGCCAATCGAGCCCGAGAGGCACGCTGACTTTTAATGCGGCGCCAGCCCCCGAGTCCGAGTGCTGGTCGAGCCTTAGCGGCACACCACTTGATTTGCAGCGTTGGCTCCCGAGTGGTTCAGGGCCAATCGAGCCCGAGAGGCACGCTGACTTTAATGCGGCGCCAGCCCCCGAGTCCGAGTGCTGGTCGAGTCTTAGCGGCACGCCGACTTCTTCGTCCTGCCCGAGTGCTTGGGGTCATTTTTTACCGTTGACGCGCCGGGCGTAACGGTTCGCGCGAGCGTCCAACGGCTCTTTCTACCGTTGCGCCCGCTCCCGTTAATCGCGCCATCTCGCGGTAATTTCGGCGTTGTGGAGCGCCATAAAAGGCTAGGGTTAGGTTTCTCTGTTGCGAGATCCATTCCCCCTTCTCTTCATTCCTCAGCCAGCCGCCACCAGAGCATTCCCTCTTGCTTCTAGATCCGCCCGCGGATTTAGCCACTACGGGGAGCGTAGTCTCGTTGATGCGGACGAAGTCCCCTGCATGCAGATCCATGGCACTGAAGAGGAGGTTCACCGGCGTCCCCAAGTGTGACAAGATCCCCTCCCCTGCCGTCGCGTGGGCGCGGGGGAAGGTAACCACGGAGATGTTGGAGGAAATGGTGGAGCGGAGCATCCTCCCCTCCCAGGCCGTGGCGGAGTGGCGGCCGAGCGCCGGGGAGGCATTCCCGTCGGAGAACTCCGGCGAGCTGGTCCTGTTCAAGCCGTTCTTCGAGGCGGGACTCGGCTTGCCGACGGGGGCCTTCTTCTGAGGTTTGCTCCACTACTACGGGATTGAGGCCATCAACCTCAACCCCAACTCCATCATGGCGATCTCCATCTTCATTCACCTCTGTGAGGCCTATCTGGGGATCACTCCCCACTTCGACCTGTGGAGGTATTTGTATTGGCTGAAGCCTCAGCCGAGCGAGGAGAAGATGGTGGTCGTGGGAGGCGCCGGATTCATGCTGCGCCAAGGGCGGAAGGACGAATACTTCGACATCGCCCTCAACACCTCCAACAAGGGCTAGAAAGCCGAGTGGTTCTACGTCAGGAACCACGTGCCGGTGATCCCCTACCACACCGGAGAGCGGCCGAAGGTGAAGGACTGCTGGAATGATCTTCCCAGCGGTTCTCAGATGCGGGAAGTGGAGGAGCTCCTTGCGATGATCAAGGAACTCAAGGAGGTTGGACGCCTGACAGCGATCGGTGTTGCCTGCAATTTTAGCAGGCGGCTGATTCAGCCGATCCAGGAGCGGAAGCACCCAGGCTACGAGTACTCGGGCCGAGAGGATCCCACACGGGGAGCCCGCCGGACGGTGAGCAAGGAGGAGATGAAGGCTCACGTAGGCGGGTTCTTCCTCGGGCACATGTCGGAGAAGGGCCAGCCGCGCCCATTTTCCTTGAAGAGGCCTGCTCCACCGGTGAGCTTCCGTTCCGAGTGCTTTTGAGTGTTCTTCTTGATGTAATTTTTGGTTTTTGATGTAACCGTCCGTTGGCCATCTGATTTTGCGAATACTTTGGTGCAGGATCGGGTCTTCGATTATTTCTCTGCTGCCCCGCTTCCGGAGGATCTCCCTAGGAAGGTGTTCCTGGATGAAGCGCCCCCAGTTGACCAGGTCGTACCTCCAGCGGCAGAAGCGGCTGATCCTCCCCTCCTCTGGTGTGGGCGCCTAGCGATACGGAGGGCTCCCTGAGCCCTTCTGATGAAGAAGTGGAGGAGGAACGCCCACGGAAGCGCCGGGGACCGTGGCGAAGGTCGGGTCTCGCAGGACCGGCGTTGCCAAGTTGGCGACGTCCGTGGCTGGTGAAGCAGCCGAGGACGACTCGGCGACAATGTCGGATGAAGCGCCCTCTGTCTGGCAAGCGGTGGCGGGTACGCCGCCGCCACCCCCCAAGCGGAAGCGCACGAGGAAGATGACGGCGAAGAAGTCGGCTGCGCAGCCGGCCAACCAACCGGCGGCGGGCTCGGACGCCGACGTGGACGAGCCGAGGAATCCATCTCCGGCCGTCGTGGTGGAAGAGGAGAAGGACGAGGCGGTGCCCGACTCCTTGTTCCAGGAGCAGGAGCACGCCCGGGCCATGGGCATGTCGGTGGAGGAGAGGCGGCGCATGATGGCGGAGACGATTGTGCAGGCCGCCGCGGACGCAAGACCAGTCGCCGATCTAGGGACCAGGCCGATCCTGATGACGGCCTTGGCGTAGCGGCGTCCCAAGCTTCCAATCTTCCGGCCCCGAGTCACGGTGGTGAAGAGTACTCAGTAAGTTCTCGGTCTTCGCATTTCTTACACATACCATTATCTCCGAGTCCTTGTTTTAATTTCTGATTACTTTTTCCAGCAAAGCCTCCGATCTTGATGGTGAGGCGGCCAGCGGGAAGGCTCCTTCAACTGATGTTCCGCAAGGTCCGAGTTCTCCCCCGGCTGCACCTGTCAGCACGCCACCCTCAGGCGTAGTGCCTGGGGCGACGGACCCAGCCCAAGGATCGACGACGCCAAGGCCGGAGTAGGTGCCAGCTGGGTCTACGCTGGAGGAGGACGTGGTGGGGACCGGGACGGAGGACGTTATGCCGCCCGGGTCAGAAGGTCGGATGGCGCCTGGGGCGGAGAATGCGCAGGGCGATGCGGAGAAGGTGGCGACTCCCCCGAGTGGTGGAGCTGGCGACTCTGCGGTGGACCCTTCGGTGCCAGCCCTGCATGCGGGCGAAGACGCCGCTACTCAAGGAGAGGTTGTCCAAAAGCAGTCGGAGGACCCGGGGACCATGATGGCCTCGGCGATTGATGCCGGCGCAGGAGAGGAGGAGGCGGTGCTTGCCGAGCTGGAGCTCGCACTCGACCAATCTTGGCGCTGCGTGGAGGTACATCTTTTCTTCTGCTTTGTTTTATTCNCCGATCTAGGGACCAGGCCGATCCTGATGACGGCCTTGGCGTAGCGGCGTCCCAAGCTTCCAATCTTCCGGCCCCGAGTCACGGTGGTGAAGAGTACTCAGTAAGTTCTCGGTCTTCGCATTTCTTACACATACCATTATCTCCGAGTCCTTGTTTTAATTTCTGATTACTTTTTCCAGCAAAGCCTCCGATCTTGATGGTGAGGCGGCCAGCGGGAAGGCTCCTTCAACTGATGTTCCGCAAGGTCCGAGTTCTCCCCCGGCTGCACCTGTCGGCACGCCACCCTCAGGCGTAGTGCCTGGGGCGACGGACCCAGCCCAAGGATCGACGACGCCAAGGCCGGAGTAGGTGCCAGCTGGGTCTACGCTGGAGGAGGACGTGGTGGGGACCGGGACGGAGGACGTTATGCCGCCCGGGTCAGAAGGTCGGATGGCGCCTGGGGCGGAGAATGCGCAGGGCGATGCGGAGAAGGTGGCGACTCCCCCGAGTGGTGGAGCTGGCGACTCTGCGGTGGACCCTTCGGTGCCAGCCCTGCATGCGGGCGAAGACGCCGCTACTCAAGGAGAGGTTGTCCAAAAGCAGTCGGAGGACCCGGGGACCATGATGGCCTCGGCGATTGATGCCGGCGCAGGAGAGGAGGAGGCGGTGCTTGCCGAGCTGGAGCTCGCACTCGACCAATCTTGGCGCTGCGTGGAGGTACATCTTTTCTTCTGCTTTGTTTTATTCGTCGTGGTTTATTGTATTTGCCTGATTTCTCTATTTTCCGCTGATTGATGCAGAAATTGGCCACGCTCCGGCAGTCGCGCCTGCAGCAGCTTCGCGACGTGGAGTCGGCGCGGCAGCGTGAGGCGGAGCTGAAGGCGGAGCTCAAACGGGTTAAGCGTCAGCGTGACGCCGCCCGGAAGAGTCTGAACGACGCCATTGTGGAGCATCGATCGAGTCTTTACCGTAAGGCCTAGTCCTTGTACTTCCCGAGTAGTTATTGAACCGTCCGATTTTTGCCGTGTTCTTTTCATCCTGACCGGGTGCTTTCCTACTTTTTCAGAGAAGGAGATGGAGAGGGACCGCCACATCAAGGAGCTGAAGGAGTTGCGTTTTGTAAACGCGACTCTGCAGAAGTCGGAGGAGGTGATGGCGGGGAAGCTAAAGACGGAGCAGGAGTTCCAAAAAGGTGCGGACATGACGATGCTCCACGGAATGTATACCATCCAGAATAACGCTCAAATCATAACAGGCTTGGAGCAAGATCTGGCATCGGCACATTTGGCCCTGATGGAGGTCAACGAGGCGGCGATGGAGTTGCTAGACGCCGTGGCCCTGGAAGAGGGTGAACCGACAGCTCTCGTCGCTCGTCTGCACGGCGCGTCGGCTCGGATCGCCGATCTGGTCAAGGAGTCGGCGGTTGTGTGTGCGAACGACGCTCTCGTGCGTGTTCGGACACTCTATCCGCGGATCGACCTTGCACCGGTTGGCGATGGGGTGGCGGCGGACGCCTCAACGGAGCAAGTCGACGAGGCGCTGGCGCTAACTCGCCCGATCGCCGAGAAGGTCGGCAAGGCTCTCAAGTTTGAGTAGGATCCTGCAAGCTGAAGCAGGGTAGAGTAGACTTTGTATATACAAGCATTCAGAAACAAGTAAAACAAGTATATTGGATATTTTGTTTTATATTTTAAGGTTGCCCGAGTAGTTCTTTTGCTGAAACGTGCTTTTCCCTTCGCTTCACTTATCCTAAGTTCATAACGTCGAGAGCGGATCCCGTGCACGTGTAGAAGGCTTAGGCGTCGTTCCAGGCCCGGTTACACAGCATTTAGTTAGGAACTACTCGGGAACAAGGTAATACCGAGTGGTTTTGCAAGGAGAACAAATATGAAATGGACAAAGCATATATTTTTATTGAACTCTATGATACATAGCTTTTATGGGTAGAACCGGCGTAAATGCTCTATGTTCCACGGGTGTGGGACTTCGGTGCTGTCCTCGTATTGGAGACGAAAAGTACCCGGACATATGACCTGAGTCACGATGAACGGTCCTTCCCATGGGGCGGAGAGTTTGTGAACCCCTGCTGTGGATTGTACTCGGCGTAAGACGAGGTCACCAATGTTGAAGTCCCGTTGCTGGACGTTCTTGTCGTGGTAGCGTCGGAGTTGTTGCTGGTAGCGCGCGTGCTGTATGAGCGTGTTGACTCGGTGTTCCTCGATGGAGTCGAGGTCCACCTCGCGAGCTGCTTCTGCTTCGCCTTCTTTGTAGTTGTTGATGCGCGGTGAGCCAAAAGCGATGTCGGTGGGGAGGATTGCCTCGGAGCCGTAGACCAGGAAGAAAGGGGTGTGACCTGTTGCACGGCTTGGCTGAGTCCTGAGTCCCCAGATGACCTGTGGTAGCTCTTGATGCCATCGTCCGGCGAATTTCTTCAACGGGTCGAAGATTCTCGCTTTTAGGCCTTGGAGTATCATGGCGTTGGCTCGTTCCACCTGTCCATTGCACCTGGGATGGGCGACGGAGGCGTAGTATACGTCGATGCACCTGCTCTCGCAAAAGTCCCAGAAGGCGGATGCGGTGAACTGTGTCCCCAAGTCGGTTATGATCCTATTAGGGACCCCGAATCGGTGTGTGATCTCTTCGATGAAGGCGGTGGCTTGCTTTGACGTTGGAGTTCCGACGATGGCCTTGTACTCTATCCATTTGGAGAATTTGTCGATGGCGACAAGGATGTGCGTGAAACCTCCCGGAGCCGCTCTGAACGGTCCCACCATGTCCAACCCCCAACAAGCGAAAGGCCACGAGGGTGGGATGGTGCGTAGAGCTTGGGCTGGGAGATGTTTCTGCTTGGCGAAGAATTGGCACCCCTGGCACCGGCGGACGAGTGCTTTGGCATCGGACACGGCAGTGGGCCAGAAGAACCCGGCTCGGTATGCTTTCCCGACTAGTGTCCCTGCGGCGGCGTGGCTTCCACAAACTCCCGAGTGGATGTCGTCGAGGATCTGGAGGCCGACTTCTTTCGTGACGCATTTGATGAAAACTTGATTCGTGGCGGCTCGTCTGTATAGGGCACCACCGACCACCACGTAGTTCCTGCTTCGGCGTTCCAAGATCTTTCGCTCCATGGGGTCCTCTGGCACCTTGTTGTGGGCGAGAAAATCTATGAACTCAGCCATCTAGTCTTCTTCTTCGGCGTCAATGGTCAGCACCTCGCAGAGTTCCGGGGCAGGCTCTGGCTCATCCCCCAACTCTTTGACAGAGGGTTTGAGGAGGCCTTGCACGAACACTCCCCCTAGTACTTCCGCGTGGGTTGATCCCAGCTTGGCGAGTGCATCAGCGGCGAGGTTGTTCTCCCGTGGAACGTGGTGATACTCAACTCCGTAGAATTTTCCCTCCTGCTTGTGCACTGCCTCGCAATAGGCGTTCATCCGCTCGCTGTGGCTATCCCATTCTTTGTTCACCTGGTTTATAACGACAGCGGAATCGCCATAAACCAGGAGCCTCTTTATTCCTAGTGAGGTGGCGATGCGGAGCCCGTGGAGGATTGCTTCGTACTCGGCGGCGTTGTTGGTGACGGGGAAACGAATTTGGAGGACGTATCGGAGCTGTTCCCCTTTCGGCGAGATGAAGAGTACACCGGCGCCTCCTCCGTCGATCATTAAGGAGCCATCAAAGTACATCTTCCAGTGTTCGCCGCTGGTGTCTTCTTTCGCGTCCTGGCTCTCTGTCCATTCGGCGACGAAGTCGGCGAGGATTTGTGACCTGATTGCGGTGCACGGGACGAAGTCTATGATGAAGGAGGCGAGCTCGACGGACCACTTGATGATCCGCCCGGTGAAGTCCCTGTTGTGGAGGATTTCGCCGAGTGGAAATTGCGTGACCACCTTGATGCGATGTGCTTCAAAATAATGGCGGAGTTTCCTTGATGTGATCAGCAGTGCGTAGAGCAGTTTCTGCACCTGAGGGTAGCAGGCCTTAGATTCGCTGAGTACTTCGCTTACGTAGTAGACTGGTCGCTGCACCCTTTGCACCTTTCCTTCTTCCTCTCTTTCCACGACGATGACAGTGCTCAGCACACTAGTCGTGGCAGCAATGTATAGGAGTAGCGTTTCGTCGTTATGCGGGGCGGCGAGTATTGGTGGATTGGAGAGGTAGTTCTTGAGGTCGGTGAAAGCTTGCTGTGCCTCCTGGTTCCACTCGAACTTGTCGGTCTTCTTGAGAATTCTGAAGAACGGCAAACCCTTATCCCCCAGCCGGGAGATGAACCTGCTCAAGGCCGCCATGCAACCAGTCAGCTTTTGGATCTCTTTCTTCCCAGTCGGCGGTTTCATCCTCCGGATGGTGTCTATCTTCTCGGGGTTGGCTTGGATGCCTCTGTTGCTCACGATGAAGCCGAGTAGTTTTCCCTTCGGTACGCCGAAGACGCACTTGGTCGGGTTTAGCCTCCAGTTGAGCCTGCGGAGATTGGTGAACGTCTCGACGAGGTCGGCGATGAACTCGGCTTTGGTCTTTGTCTTGATGAATATATCATCGACGTAAGCCTCGGCGTTGCGGCCGATCTGTGTGCCCAGGGTGAGGTTGACGGCTCTCTGGTAAGTAGCACCAGCGTTGCGGAGGCCGAACGTCATCTTGGTGTAGCAGTAAGCGCCAATTGGAGTAATGAAGGATGTCTTCTCTTGGTCTTCTTCCTTCAAGGTGATCTGGTGATAGCCGGAGTAACAATCAAGGAAGCATAGGAGTACGCATCCGGCGGTGGAGTCGACGACTTGGTCGATGCGGGGCAGGACGAAGGGGTCCTTAGGGCAGTGCCTGTTGAGATCTGTGTAATCAACACACATCCTCCATTCATTATTCTTTTTTCTTACAAGGACTGAATTAACTAGCCAGTCGGGATAAAAGACTTCTCTAATGAACCCTGCAGCTAACAGCCTTGTAATCTCTATCCTAATGGCCTCCTTGCGGTCTTGCGCGAAGCGACAGAGCTTTTGGCGAACTGGCTTGGCGTTCGTGTCAACCTTCAAGGAATGCTCGACCACCTCCCTCGGTACACCCGGCATATCTGATGGAGTCCATGCAAATATGTCGGCGTTGTCCCGGAGGAAGGCGACGAGCGCGCTTTCCTATTTGGGGTCGAGCCCTGAACCAATCAGGGCGGTCTTGGAGGAGTCGGAGAGCCCAAGCGAGATGGGGCGCACTTCTTCAGCCGGCTGCATGGTGGTCGGCGCGGCTCTTCGCTTGGAGGACTCGGGGATGGAGCCCAGGTCTCCCTGGAAAGTTCCCGCCTCGTGGACCACTTCCATCTGGAGCACGCTGCGCTCGATGCCGGTGCAGAGGTGGAGCCCTTCTTTGTCGCAGCCCTTGGCAGTGTGGACGTCACTGCGGACGGAGAGGACGCCGTTTGGTGCCAGCATCTTCATCAGCAGGTACGTGTAGTTGGGGATCGCCATGAATTTGGCGAGTGCTGGCCTCCCGAGTATGGCATGGTAGGCGGCGGTGAAGTCGGCGACCTGGAAGTTGAGGTACTCGGTCCGGAAGTTGCTCTGATCACCGAAGGTGACAGGCAGAGCTATCTGTCCGAGTGGTTTGGAGCCCTTGCCCGGGATCAGCCCGTAGAACGGGTGGAGAGAAGGAGTCAGAGCGTCGAGGCCGATGCCCATGTCCCTCAGTGTTTGGGCGAAGATGATGTTAAGCCCGCTTCCGCCGTCGACGAGTACTTTGGTGAGGCGGGCGTTGTTCACGATCGGGCTAAGCACCAGGGGGTACTCGCCCACGTCGGAGATCTGGAACCATTGGTCCTCCCTGGAGAAGGTGATCGGCTGCTCGGACCAGCGGAGTGGTTGGACCGGTGACGTGTAGCAGGAGAATATCTCCCAATCTCGCACCTTCTCCCTGCGCTTATCATCCACGGGCGGTGGTCCTCCGAGGATGAAGTTCACCTGCCTCTCGACGTTCGGGAAAGCGGGGTTCGCGGGGGCCCCTTTTCCCTTGTCGCCTTTGTCGTCATCGCGCGGTGGCAGCTTCCCTTCTTTCTTCTTGTAAGCGTCGGCGAGTCCCATGCAGTCAATCATGCGGTGCTTAGACTGCTTGTGGATGGGGCAGGGTCCTTGGAGCATCTTGTCGAACTCGGCGTTGAAGTTGGACCGCGGGCGAGGGCCGCTGCGATCCATGGCGGCGACGGTGAAGTCTCTCGAGCGCTTTCGGTCGCCCATCCTGCTCGGTTCAGGTCGGGAACGACGCGGGTCCTCCTTCTTCGTCCGGTCCTCTCGGCGAGGCGGACGATCATCGTCCCGAGTGCTTTTCTTGTTGTAGTGGAGGCGAGCGGCCTCCTTGGCGTTCGCCATCTTGTTCACCCGCCCAAAGAACTCGCCGGAGGTCTTTGGCATGTCCTCGCAGAGGCGCACGAAGACGACGGAGTCAGCGAGGCCGTCGAGGAAGTAGTTGATGATCTCGGACTCGGAGCAGCCGGGAACCAGGTTGCGGTTCTCCATGTACCGGTCGGTGTAGTCGCGGAGGCTCTCCCCGCGGTTCTGGTTCACCTTGCCCAGATCCCACGCTGTGCCTGGCCGGATGGAGCTGCCCTGGAAGTAGCTCTTGAACTGGCGGCAAAAAGTGTCCCAGTTGTCGATGGAGCCGGGCTCGAGGCTGTGGAGCCAGCTCAGCCTCACCTTGGTCATGGCGACGGGGAAGTAGGCGCACATGGAGTCGTGGTCGCCGTTCACCGCCCGGATGGCGATGCTATACGTCCGAAGCCACATCGTCGGGTCCGTCTTCCCGTCGTATCTTTCTATGCCTGTAGGTTTGAAATTAGCAGGCATTCGAATAGATCTTACTCGGGCAGTAAACACCGGGAAGCCGTCGCAGTCGTTGTTGTTATCCATGTCCCCGTGTCCCGAATCGGCGGAGTAGTCTTCAGGGATGCGAGCCCGAGGCGGCCTGTCTTGTCCGAGTGGAGGTCCGTACTTGCGGTCGAACTCGCGGCGGCACGCGGCCTCATTGGCCTCGAGCTCTCGGCGTACGCGGGTGTCACGGTCCAGCCCCGGGGCACCGTGTTCGCGATTGTACTCGGCGCGCCGTCGGAGCTCCTCCTCGTCCCTTCGCCGGTGGTGGTCGTCGAAGTTCCTGCGGAGGTCACGGTTGCGGAGTTGTTCGCAGAGATCTGGCTGGTCGACCACATCGTGATCGACTTCCCGGCGGCTGGCCGACTTGGAGTGGCGAGATGAGGAGGCAGGAGCCTTTTGGGCATTGATCATGCCCGCGGCTGCAGTCAGTCTGGTCTTGATCCGGTTGAGTTCTGGGGTTTCCGGGATCCCTTCCAGTTCAAGATGCGCGACGGCGAGGTTGGCCGACGGGGTGGCGTAGACGCCCACGCCGCCAACTTCTTGGATGAAGTCATCGTGGAGGTTACGCATGGTCCTGGGGTTTCGGCGTTCTCGCCGTGCGTCGCGGCGCCGTTGCTTCTCACCATTGCGCCCGATCCTGGCGTCACGGTGTGCTTGATCCTCTCCTTGGACCGTCGGCTCATCGGCGGATATGTCGGAGACGAACGTCTCCCGCTTGGCAGGCACGATCCTCTTATTGGGAGGGAGGACACGTGTGACCCGCGGGAAAGTTGGAGTTAGTTCTGGTTCAGGCGGAGTCGGCGCGTCCTGAGGATGAGGGTGTTGTGTTGCCGCAACGTCCGGAGCAGATCCGATCTGGATGGCCGTGATGGGATCGACCGCCCTGATCGCATCTGGGGAGTAGTCGGCGATCAGCCGTTCGCCGAGTGCTTCTTGGTAGACGGCCCCGCTGTTCCTGAGTCCCAACGGGAATCGTGTCGGCGAGGTGATGCCCTGGCGAGCGGATTCGGCGAGGTCGATGCATTCGCCAATGGAGGCGATGGCGTGGTCCATGTCCGCCTCGAATTGGCGTTGGCGTGCGGCCCATCGGCACCTTCGCTCCTCGGGCGTCTGCTGCACCCTGCGCGGCGGAGGCAGAGTGGATGAAGCAGTCGACGGTGTAGTAGGAAGCGTGTTCCCCTCGGATGGCGGGAGAACGATGTTGGCCGCCACGATCGCCGAGTTGTTGGCGATGGTTGGCGACGGAGTGGTGATGGTGACGATCCCGTCTGGCGTAGCGTCGAGTCGCGGTGCTGTCTCCTCCGGGGTGGCGTCACGGGTGAAGGAGAGCTCTCCCTCGGGTCCGGCGGTGAAGACCATGGATTCGAAGAAGAACATGGCCCCCTCAGCGATGGAAATCTTCATGGATGCATGCGTGATGACGGCGGAAGTGGATGCCATTGAGCTTGCAGATTGATCTCGTCGATCAACCCCTACCTGGCGCGCCAACTGTCGGATTTATGGACCCGGCAGTCCACACAGGGTAGTCCGCGTGGCTGATTTGTCGAGGGACAGATCAAGGATCAGAAGTCGATGGTAACACAAGACGCAAGGATTGAATAGGTTCGGGCCGTCAGGATGACGTAATACCCTACGTCCTGTGTTGGGTGTATGGATTGCTGTGTATGAAGTTCCTGAAGGATCTTCGTAGTTGGGTTCTGTCCTAGGTTGAAGTTCGTGGATGGTTGTAATTGTTCTGGAGGGGGTCCCAAGGCACCTTATATAGTCCGGCTGCCTTGAGTTACAAGTCGGCTAGAGATCATAACCTACCCGAAATACAAGGATGCGATCCTATAACGATTACAGATATCTTTCCCTATAATTCCGGCTAGTTTATCTTGATCTCCGAGCTTCTTGCGGGATACGCCGTCTTGTTTCTTGCTGCGTGCGCCGTCGCGCCCATCCGGCTCGTCCGACTGGTGGGCCTCCGAGTGGTGGGCCACCCAGTCTGACAACCCGGCCCGACAGCACTCGGATTGGGCCGCCCCTTGCTGGTTGGGCCAATCCGCCTTCTGGGTACCCCTGGGGGTCTACCCCCGACACATGTTCTTAAGCATACCCACCGTTCTTTTTAGTTTCAACCTGTAATGGTTAGCAACCAAAAATACCCGAGGGACAACTCAACCGAAGATCATGCTCTTGCAATTTTTTTTCATGTGAATGATGGATCGGTAGTGATGAAAATGAATGGTAAAAATAAATGAAATGATGTGATGGTATGGATGGGGATACATGGGCGAACTCGTTTCGACACTAGTACAGCAACCGTTCCCCGGCAATGGCGCCAGAAAGCTTGTTGGTATTTTTAACGATCACAGATAAATCCGCAAGCATACGGATACCGATGTAGCTTTCACCTGAGAGTATTCTAGGGTATCGAATCCACAGGGAACGTGTGTATACTAGTGACGAGTTAAGATCGACCAAATACAAAAGAAGTGTTAATTGTGTAGAAGGTAGAGAGGGTTATTTCTAGGTATTCTGGATAATTAAAGATTAGCTCAAGGTGTTTACGATATTACTTGCTTCGGGACACTCAACCGTCAAAATCCGGAAAGGGATGCGAAGGGGACTAAGCAAGCCAAGCAATGGTCCTACTGACTCTAATACTTCTCACGTGGTGGACTACGTAGGCCGTCAGGGCTGTCACCACCTGGGGCTACCACTACAAATCCGTGGCACTAGGCGCACTCCAAGGTATTCAAAAGACTATACACCACGTATACTCAATTAAATACTATCTTAGCTTTATAAGTACTAAGACACTTATCACAGCAAGGAGCCCACAAGTATAAAGTAAAGCTCGAACTAAATTAAATAAATATTAATCTGGAAATACTAAGAAAATACCCGGATGTTACTCAAACCTGAGCCGCACCCGCCGAGGAACAAGAAGAAGAGAGGAGCCGACATCCCCGGCTTCTCCCGGACTCTCGCCTCACCTCTCACCTATTCTAACACTACATTGGATCTAGCATTGGAGCTTGGCTTCACTTCTTATGTGTTGAATGAGAGGATGGAGCCCTCTATTTATAGTGGAGGTGGTGCCTTGGGGGAATAGAGATGCTTCAAAGGTTCCAAAGAATATTCCTCCTCCAAGTGCTCTCTTGCCTCCACCTGGCCTCAAACCGACGTCCTCAGAGTCGGTCACGCCCCAAACTCGCGCCCCAGAATAATTCCACGATGTCCTGGAGTCGGTGGGGCGCAGAACCGGTGGGAACCGCGGAGAACCGACAGTCTTGGGTCAAAAACCGGAGAAGAATCGCGCCCTGATTGGCTGCCTGTACGTCGGTATAGCAAAACCGGAGCAAAACCGGCAGAACTCCCGCAAAACCAGCCGGCTCGGCGGTTTTCCCCTGCGCGACCCGCACGTGGCCGTGGGGCGGCCATTCCTTTGGCGCCACGTGTCCTGCGGCCGAACTGCCGCCAGGTCCTCCCGCGCCCGCTCCTTGGCTATCCAGCGCACGCCACATGGGCCCAGCCGAGCGGCTCCCTCACGCGCGCGTGTGGAGGGTTGCTGGGCCGCTCCGGTGCCCGGCCTGGGCTGGTTGCGCCCGAGGTGCCGCTGGGCCCAGCCGGCCAGCTGGCCCGCGCACAGCAGTCGGTCGACTGTGGCAGTGCTGACGTCAGCGCTGAGTCATGCTGACGTCAGCACTGCATATTAATTTCCCATTTTCATATCTTTTTAATATGAGCTCCAAAATATATCAATAATATATTCGTTGAAATCATCTCGACGAGCTCTACACAATGGTGTACTCCAAATAGCCATTTGAGATAGTTTCTTATAATGATATTTTTGGATCTCACCTGATGCTCATAATGTCATTTCCTGCATAGCAATGTAAAACACCAATACTTGTGGAATTCGTTAGTAATAAGCCCTACCACTACGTTTGATGTTTATATTTGACATATTTCTTGCAGGATTTGACGGTCAAAAGTGGCACTTAAGGACCGTCAACAATGCTCATTATATGTATACTTTTAGTGCTATTTAGGTGGTGGTTTTGGACTAATTCACATACTAACCTACCACTTGGCACTTGTAATAACCTCGTTTTTGTATATGTGTTGTGTTTTGGAGCATATTGTGTTTTTGCAGGAAAATGGCCCAATTTGGGGCATTTATATTCAAAGCCCAAAACTAACTATGAGCCCAAAGGAATTGACTCCATTGATGATCGGCATGATCTTTCTTCACGCAAGGGCCCCTACCTAGCGTGCCTCTGTCGAGGTTGTACTCGACAGATATTTGTCCGGCAAGCACCCCGCTTTGTGCGAAGATTGATCACGGTGGACGAACAGAGAGACTCAGGATTTTATACTGGTTTGGGCCCTCGAGATCGAGTAATAACCCTACATCCAGTTGTTGCTTGTATTATTTCGGCGAGTACAGATTACAATGATGTAACAAATACTCTCGGGTGGATTGGCTAAGATTGGGAATACCCTCTACGTGCAGGACCCCCCACTATTTATATCCAGGGAGATGTGCCTTACAAGACGAAACAGACCTAAACCTAATAGGACTCTAACTATCATCGGGCTTTCCTTCTGCGATCCGGTCGTCGTGTCTTGTTCGGAGTCTTCTTCGCTCGGAATCGGTAGTCGATAATCCTCGTGATCGAGTACCCAGGTATTATGGTCTCAATAGTAGCCCCCGAGCTTATCTTGTTCAGAAAAGGTTCCCTTAAGTAGCCTTGGGGTCTTTTTGCTCTTCGGGTGATTTTGGGATATGCAAATATCTCGACAATCACTTGAAAACGAGAGCCAGAGAAGATCCCGAACTCTGAATGGAGAAACCTGCATCTGAATGATAAGGTCAGAGAAAAAATCAGCCATAATATTAATAAACAAAGAATATTCCATCTTGGAAACTGAAACGCCAAGGGTTGATGTAGCCTCTGCCTCGTGCATTTAAAACCCACTCCGCACGTCTCCCGAAACTCTAGCAGCGCACGCGGCATAAATTACGGCACTGTTTCAGTTCCTCGATTCTTGTGCGAAGCGTCGCCTCAGGGTCTTTAAATATCAAATCCCTTGGATAGATCTGCACTTGAACTTTCCTCTCTAAGCCTTCTCCCTCCCCACACTATGGGAAAGAAAAAGATCAGCCACAAGTTCAACTTGCCTCGCCTCCTTTTCGGAGACTCTCCCCGCAGCTCTGCTGAACTGCCGTCCGACAAGCCGGAGGACCCGCCGGCGATGACACCACCTCCTGCTCCTTTTCAGGCTCCCCTCCTATCTCTCCCCTGGTACGGGGATGAAGGAGTCGAGGTCGAGCTACCAGAGGAGGCTCCGGCAATGGTATCTCCAATCCCGGAGGCTGCTCAGTCGAGCATCGCCACCGGGAAATGTCCTACGTCACCTTCTCCAGCCCCGGCGTCTCCCATCTTCCTCTCCTCCGATGACAAGCCGAAAGGGGGGCCCAGCGGAGCCTGACTGGAGCCAGAGTCCTCACAAGTAGGCGCATCTTCGTCTTCTGCTCCGGTCGACACCAGCGGCGATGAGGAGTTCGCCCGGCGCCTCTTCGTCTCCCTGAACCGCGAGCTGATCGGGATTCCAGGAGACGGCGCGCTCGTAGACCTCGTCAGCGACTCCGAAGAGGAGGACGCGGAGGAGGCTCCGCTGTCTGGTGACGCACTGCACTGATCCTGGCCGACGACATTACTCAGAGCCAGGATCGTTATTTTGAATTTTTAGTTTCAGGATAGTTATCGATCCCCTGTGAAATGTTCTCCCTTTTGGATTAATGAAGAAATTTCACTTGAAAGATGTAACAATAGTCCCTTTTTCTGTGTTCGGAGACTTTCGGGTTAATCTGTTTATGAAACTGCTTGTCCAGAGAATAAAATCCCCTGAACAAGACCTCTTTCCGAACAGACTAACTATTTTAGCATGTTCGAGAAATTTGATCCCAATCAAAGATGATCGGGCTATTTCCT
>CM014277.1:33753248-33823550 GCA_004135705.1 Alloteropsis semialata
ACACACCACTGACGAACTAGTTGAAATAAACCTCGGGAGCGAGGATGATCTGCGCCCAACCTTTGTTAGCGCGAGCTTCACACTTGAGGAATTTGAGGAGTATAGAGTATTTTTAATGCAATATCATGATTGTTTTGCATGGTCCTACAAAGAAATGCCCGGGTTGGACCTGAAGGTTGCTACACACAAGCTGGCGATAGATCCTCAATATCGTCCTATCAAGCAGCAGCCTCGTCGCTACTGACCTGAGTTGCAAAATGGGCAGAGGTTGATAAATTAATTAGTGTGGGGTTCATTAAAGAAATACAGTACCCCCGGTGGCTAGCAAATATAGTCCCTACAATAAAGAAGAATGGGGAAGTAAGGGTGTGTGTAGATTTTCGTGATCTAAACCGCACTTGCCCAAAAGATAACTTTCCCACTCCCATGATGGAGATGGTTATCGACGCCATCACTGGCTATGGGGCCCTTTCATTCATGGACGGATTTTCAGGATACAACCAAATTAAGATGGATGAGAATGATGCCTATGACACTGCTTTTCGAACTCCAAGAGGGAATTACTACTACACAGTAATGCCCTTCGAACTGAAAAATGCCGATGCAACCTATCAAAGAGCCATGACGGTTGTGTTTGATGAACTTATCCACCAATCGGTGGAGTGTTTTATTGATGACTTGGTAGTCAAATCCCGAGAGAAAAGGGATCATCAAGAATACTTGCGCCAGGTGTTCGAAAGGTTGCGAAAATACCAACTCAAGATAAACCCACTCAAATGCGCATTTGCTATACAATCAGGCGTTTTCTTTGGTTTCGTGGTCCGGCATCGAGGCATTGAGATTCAGCCTAAGAACATAAAAGTAATTCTGAAAATGCCCCCACCAAAGAATTTAGAGAAGCTCCGATCTCTACAAGGGAAGCTAGCTTACGTAAGACAAATTATATCTAATCTGTCGGGATGAATCCAACCCTTTTCCGAGTTGATGTGAAAGGGGGCGCCATTTATATGGGATGAGCAATGTCAAAATGCCTTTAACAGCATCAAGCGGTACTTGCTCAATCCTCCTGTCCTGATGGCCCCTGTCAAAGGTCGCCCTCTGATTCTGTACATAGCGGCACAACCCACATCTGTTGGTGCCCTCCTTGCCCAAATAAATGATGAGGGAAATGAAGTGGCCTGCTATCATCTCAGCCGAACTATGGTGGGGGCTGAATGCAATTACTCTCCGATTGAGAAGTTATGTCTGGCTCTAATATTTTCTCTCAAGGAACTCCGACACTACTTATTGGCTCACGAGGTTCAACTCATTGCAAGAGCTGACCCAGTTAAATATATCCTTAGCCAACCGGTTCTCACAGGAAGGATCGGCAAGTGGGCGTTACTCATGATGGAGTATGACATTACATATGTCCCGCAAAAAGCCATCAAAGGCCAAGCCATAGCAGATTTCTTGGCTGCACACCCGGTCCCAGATGACTCTCCATTAGTCACCGACCTCCCAGATGAAGAGGTATTCATGGTGAATAGTGAGACCCCTTGGGAGTTGTACTTTGATGGAGCTGCCCACATAGAAAATGTCCCTGATAAGACTCAAAAAAGAAGGGACGGTGCAGGGATAGTATTCAAGACCCCTCGCGGATCAGAATACGAGTCCCTTATATTTGGGCTGTTATTAGCTCTCTCCATGGACATTCATGTCCTTCATGCTTATGGAGATTCTCAGCTCATTGTAAGGCAGATTAATGGCATTTATGAAGTACGCAAACCAGAATTGGTACTTTATCATAGTGTCGCACGTAAACTAAAGGCTAAGTTTGAGCATATAGAAATTAGCCATGTTCCTCGGAGTGAAAATGCATCGGCTGATGCTCTAGCAAAACTTGCGGCCGCCTTGGCTCTCCCTGATGGACAAGCAGAAGTGAAAGTAGAAGAAAGATGGCTCCTTCCAGCCGTACTTGACCTTATACCTAAAAATGGTGACATCAACACTGTCACAACCATAGAGAAAAATGATCAGGATTGGCGTAAGCCGTTTCTTGATTATTTCAAACATGGGACGCTACCAAGCGACCCTGTCCAATGGCGACAGTTCCAACGTCGGGTCCCCTCTTATATCTTCAAAGTTGGAGTGCTATATAGACGCTCCTTTGGCCATGAACTGCCCCTCTGATGTCTTTCTCGAGATGAGGCTGATAAAGCCCTTAAAGAAGTCCATTTCGGAGTGTGCGGTGGACATCAAAGTGGCCCAAAGATGTATCATAGCATCAAGCTTACTGGATGTTATTGGCCGGGCATGATGACTGACTGCATTGATGTAGACCGAGCCTGTTATGACTGCCAGATTCACGGCAGCTTTAAACACCAGCCTCCTGTTCCGCTCCATCCCACCGTACCTTCGTGGCCTTTCAATGCCTGGGGTATCGACGTGGTTGGTATGATTGATCCACCATCGTCTAAAGGGCATCACTTTATCTTAGCAGCCGTTGATTACTTTTCAAGCTGGGCAGAAGCCATCCTGTTGAGAGAAGTGAAGTCTGAAAATGTCATTAACTTCCTTGAGCGCCACATCATTTACCATTTCGGTATTCCTCGTTGAACTACCTCGGATAATGGAAAAGCATTCACATTTAATAAGATGGCGAAATTCCAGAGTAAATACAAGATTGAGTGGAATTACTCCACAAGGTATTACCCCTAGGCCAATGGCCTAGCTGTGGCCTTCAACAAAACACTAGGCGGGATCTTAAAGAAGACCGTCACAAAGCACAAGAGGGATTGGCTTGACTGTTTGTTTGAAGATTTGTGGGCATATCGTGTCACAGTTCGAACGCCTACTCAATCAACTCCATATTCCCTTGTGTTTGGCACAGAAGCAGTGTTGCCATTAGAAGTTGAGCTTCCAGCATTGTGAGTCACCATCCATGATGAACTTACCCATGATGAACAAGTTCGACTTCGTTTCCAGGAGCTCGATGCACTTGAAGAGCCCCGCCTCAATGCACTACAGAACCTTGAGTTCTATCGACAAAACATGGTTTGCACATACAATAAGCTCATCAAACCACGAGTCTTCAAGAAAGGAGACATGGCTCTAGTGTTGCAGAGACCCATTATCGTGACCAAGAGCAAAGGAAAATTCGACCCAAAATGGGAAGGGCCCTATGTCGTGGAACAAGTCTATGATGGCGGTGCCTACCAACTCATCGATTAGGCAGGAATCCGGCCAATGCCTCCTATCAATGGCCGGTACTTAAAAAAGTTTTTCCTCTGAGTCATGCGAAGAGTTCCTATTGGTCCCCTTTGATAAACAAATGAAAGGTGGGACACGTAGCTCTCTAGCATGTTGTTAGTTTATAAAAAATAAGGGTGTCAAATCACCCCATATCAGAAGGCTTCCCAAAATTCACTCAGCTGGTGACGCAAGGTTTGTCTGCTTGAGAGCTCATCAATGGATCTTGTCCCCACCGTCCTAATACACATAAGGCACATACTCTGTGTGTGGGACCGGACTATAGAGACCAACTTGAGCCTGATCCAAGGTGACAAGTCTATGTAAAGCCCGTACCTTCTCATGCTCCTCCGACAGAGACATCCACCAAAGGGGAAAACTATAGGTACAAGAGCAAGAGAGGGCTACCTCCCTCAACAAAAGTTGTGGTGCAGTGTGCAGCTTCTTGCCACCACAATATTTCAACAAGGGACTAAAAAAAGAACTAAATTGTGCCCGCGAGGTTTAGTTACACAAAGTGTGGAAGGTGGGATGTCAAAGGTCTAAAAGGGTGCTGTCCAAGTATATTCTACATTCCAAGTCAAGCCTCCAAGAAAATAAATGGACAGTACCAAAAAGTTCTAAAAAAACACAGTAAAAAAAGCTGTGAACCAATGGAGCACCCAAGCTGCACCAGCGAGTGACTACCTTCCACCACCCTCGCAAGAAAAGTGAGGCACCCATAGCCGCTTATACCCATAAACAACTCCTACTCAGCCATACCTAATGTCTCCCGAGGGGTACGGGGGCTGACAGCCTGGTCCAACCAAGATGACGGCTTGAGGAAGTCTCTGTTGCTCTGGGAACGTCCGCAGATCATGTCGGCCTTAGTCATGAACACACTAGTCATTCAAACATTCGACCAAAGATCGAGCTTTCTTGCAGTCTCACCAGCAGTTACCCCATAGCTCAGTGATAAAACGGGAAGCCAACATTTTTTTCTTCCTAAAAAAAATCCCGTGTCATAGCTTGATAGATCACATGCAGTTTGTTACATCAACAACTCCAAAATGAGTATGCCAAAAGGATTGTTTACACATGGGAGCAGTGAAGCATGCCATAGTGGTTCCTGTGGATCTGTGAAACCCTTCGATGCTATCACAAGGCGCCATACTAGCTAAATGGCCGTGGCAGTATCGATAAATACAACTATTTGGGAGCAGTGAAGCATACCATAGCGTTTCCTGTGGATCTGTCAGACCCTTCAATTCTATTGGCTAGCACCGTTATAGCTAACACGGTCGCAATAGGATTGATAAAATTTCCCTTGAGAGTAGCATGTACTTTCGCTGCATAACAAGGAAGATCATAGAAGTTTTATTGGCCGGTGCCTAACAACATATGGCCACAATAAGACTCGCAAGATATTCTCGGACCATGGCATGGACTTGCGCCATGGTCGATAGATAATCTCATTATAGACACTGTGTGATATGGTCTTGCATCACACAAGTTGATCAATTTTATGGCTTGGTTTTTCGCCACACAAAGAAGCAATCCTAATTGGCTTGTGAACTAAAGGCACCAGTTTGTTAGCTATCGCCTTGTTCAGAAACTGCAATGATACCGACATGCGCCGCATAGTTGGAGGCATGGTTATCGCCCATTAGGTATCTATGTATGCAACATGTACTCCAATCATATGCACTAATTTATCTAAGGCACGGTCTTCCGCCTTATTCTTTGTCGTGTTACAAGCGATATGGTTACGTTGCTATTGTTGCACAAATTATGAAACAAAAGAGGGCTGTATAGCGTCCTCCTACGGGTCAAGAATCAATAGCAAAGAAATAATAATGGGCACATAATGGGGGCAGAGCTCTTCCTGCCATCTTCATGTGCTTCGAATGTCTCAAGTGGACTCATGTATGCATGAGTGGAGGCAAATTAGTCTACCCATATGCAAGCACTCAGTTAC
Source organism: Alloteropsis semialata (assembly GCA_004135705.1). NCBI lineage: Eukaryota > Viridiplantae > Streptophyta > Magnoliopsida > Poales > Poaceae > Alloteropsis > Alloteropsis semialata. The sequence continues at coordinate 33,758,437 of CM014277.1, forward strand.
CTGGGTAAACAAAAAGAAAAGAGAAATGATGTTGAGGCCCGGTCACATATTCCTGCTTGAGCTGGGCACCAAGCTGAGTTCCTGCTCCTCCGTCGCCTGAGCTCAACTTGGTGGGGGGGCATTTGTATGATGTGATTTTGACGTGGAATAATTAAAATTACAGTGCCATGGATACGTAACGCACGCTTAATTTAGTTGTCAGCAATGGGCTATATGAATATTTTTGGGCCGTATTAGATGATAATGGATGGCCCTTAATATTTAGTTAATACGAATGATTATGCATGCAAATAGCCTATGGACATGGCCCATGCAAATGTTTCATCCATATGGGCCTTCTTAGAATTTTGGGCCCATATTTGATAACATTCTAGCTAAAAATACTTTAGTCTGAACCTATAAAATACTAATCGCCAGCTTCAAGCTACGTGATTGAGTTAATTAATCTTTACATGAAGTGCATGTACGTGTGCCTCTGGACAAGCCATGCATGAACTTGCTTGTGTGAATGCATGTATACGTACATGTACAAAGGCACATTGCTTGCAGCACATAAGTCTCCATCTCCATGCAAGTACAAATATACTCTAGAGAGCAGCTAGCTCATGCACGAGAACTGCAAGCAGTCCACAAGTACCTGCAGTTTCGAGAAGCTTCCTGTTGCCAACGCTATAGAGATAAGGTTCATAGGTAAGAATGGCTTCAAATTTGAAATGAGTCGGCCGCGCGGCGAGTAACGGATGCCGGATGACTCGCTCCACTCTCGCTCGCCTGTCAGGGGATCAGTGGCGGCGCCGAGCGCGGACGCTCTTCCTCTGGTACCCTAGCTGCCGTCTATAAAAGGAAGGCCTCCCTCTCTCATCACAGACATTCATCTCCACCACCTCACCGGTGTTAGGATGATCTCCGCCAGTTGTCCCAACGACCAAATGGGCCTTTGACTCGTGTCCTGATTGGGGGCGCCTAGCCCAATGCAAGGCTGGTAGACCCCTGTCACGCAGCACTATAAAGAGGAGGTGAGGGCCAAGGGCTCTGGTTACGAGGTTCGACTGCAGCCGCCAGACTCCCCACCTCCAAACCCTAGACCGATCGAGAGGGTGGGCTGCCAGCGACGGGAAGTCCGCCGGCACCACTGCGCCTTCCCTCTTCCCCAACCGACGCTACCCGTGCGCAGACGACATCGACGAACCAGCGAAGGCCCTACCTATGGTACGTTCCTCTCCCTATCTCTCTCTGTTCCTCATGATATTATTCCCGAGTTAATGAAAGAAGCCCCACTGATCAACTCCTAGAGATCTAAAAGAACTAACAATGCTATCAAAGCCAGTCTAGTGTGTGGATCTAAATCGGGGAAAATTTTCAATCACGGATCGAAGAACAGAAAAAAAAGTCAATTTTGAATCAAAAAGAAAGAAACGAAACGGTTCGAACTCTAATCAAAAGAACGGAGAACAAATCCGCAAAGCAAACAGAAGGAGAAAATGAAAACCCTAACCCTACATCCTGCTAGCCGGCCGCTGCGCCATAGGGCCACCTCGTGGCTACGCTCGACCAAGCCGCGCGCACACGGTGGTGCACGCGGCGCGGCCGAGAAAAGCCGTAAGGCGGCAACGGCTGCTGCTCTGTGCGGCACAACAGAGGAAAAAGAAAAGAAAAGAAACCAGAGCTGCAAAGAATATAAAATGATAGAATGAAACAAAAACAAAAAAAAAGAGAACAGCACGCGTGCGCACGTGGGAGCCCGAAGAAAGACATAAATAAAAAAGAAAAGCAACATAGCGGCGCGCAGGCACCAGGCCCCGCGCCTCGCGGCCAGCGGCGCGGTGGCAGGCGGCCTCGCGGCTCGCTCGCCCAGGCGGCCCCGCGGCCAAAGCCAACCCGACGCACAGAGAGCAGAGGCCACGGCGCACAGAGAGCACAAGGCCCGATAGGAGAGCAAAGCGACCGGGACTATGGGGCCAGGAGAGGCGCTCGCTTGGCGGCCCGGACCGGCGCGCTGCAAGGCCTAGCATGGCTGCGGCCCATGCGACGGCGCGGCCGGAGGCCGGCGGAGGCGCTAACAGTGCAGCCTGAGAGCCTCTGTGCGGCTGCTGAGAGAGGGAAAGAATGAGAGTTTGGGTTATGGTTTCTGCAGTCACGTTTTTATACTAGCCGAAACGGCCGGACGACCGTTCATCAAAACGGACGGTCGAGATTGTTTTCGCGGCCGGGGGGATCCGCTAGGCCAAATTCGGCCCAGGCGGGAGCGCGCTTTCCCAGTCCAGGCCTAGGTTGCAGCCTGGGCGCGGCGCGAGGGGGGGGGGTGCGTGAGCAGGCCTTGGGCCACTTTTTAACCCCGTTCCGTATGCACAGTAATTTTTGAGAATTGTTTTCTTCAATTTCAGAAGCATTTCTTTGTTGAATTTTGTATAGTTTTTTTATCTCTATTCAATTTTGAACCAACGAGATAAATTGTTTAGAGAGAAGATCAGCAAAGTATGTTTCTGAATAAATAGTTTTTACTTAATGTTTTGCTGCAAAGTTAAAGTTTATTGTCTTCTCATTAAATTCGAACCAACGAGAGAATTTAATTTGAAGTGCAATTATGTTTATTCAAAAAAATTGAAAGAATATGTTTATCCTCTATTTAATTAGAGGAGTAGAAAGATATTTATTTAAAGATGATTATGATATTGTTATTTTCTGACCAACGTTGATGATAACAATATTATAATCTGGTTATGAGTTTATGTTTAAGTTAAATCTCTGATAAATTTTGCATCAAAGTGATCAATTTTTCAGAGAATAGAAAAATAAAGAATTGTTCATGTTTTCCGCTGCAATGATGATGGTTATCTTCTTATTAAATTCGAACCAATGAGAGAATTTAATTTGAGGAGTAATGTTTTTAAGATAATTGAGTTTTCTATATGTTAGTTCCATTTCTGCCCAGCAGTGATGTGGAATTAATGTAAAAGAATGATGTTTTATTCTATTTCTGCCCAAGGGTGATGTAGAATAGAACAAAAAGATTTCAAAGTTGGATGAGCTTTATTGTTGAATATTTTGTCAAACAAAGATTTCATGCTTTCATTCTTGGAGGCAAAAAGAAAATAAGTTGGATACTTGTGACTCAGATGATAAAAGGCCTAAGAGCAACTTGTGTACGAAAGAAGGCCATTGCATGAGAGACTGTGTTCTCTGTAAAGAATGGCTTCAAAAGAAAAGAATTCTAGGATACTGATCCAAGAAAAGAGATAGATCATTGAGAGTTTAGTTTGAGAAATGCTTCTCATGTACTCTCTATGAAAAAAAAATTATATCCATTTTCAGTCATCATGACATGAGATGTAATAAGTCATATGCATGTTTAATTTGACCAATGTCGGACTAAGCATGTGTGTGAAAGAATATTTGGATTTGTTTCTGAATTTGATGATTGAACACGAGCCAATTCTGGCATTTATCTCCCTTCGAGGGAATTATCTTGCACGGCAGGAAAAGTTTGAGCTAGTACCCGCATGGCGGGAAAAAGTTGAGATAATATCCGCATGGCGGGGTAAAGTTGGCATAGTGCTTATCCTGCAAGGCGGGAGAAGGTTGTGATGACTCATGTACTTTTAAGTGTATCCCGTATTGGGAGAGAAGTTTGGAATAGCTCTTATGCTATCCTAGCATTGATCGTGCACTTCTATTGTGTCATAGTCATTAAGCACTCAATGAGTTTAAGGAGAATAGAAAGTTACAGATGAACCTAAAGGTAAGAATGATATGTGAGTATGACTTGCAAAAGTACTGATAATAAAGGACTCTGTTAAGTTCTTAAAGTGAAATGAGGAAAAAGTACTCCCATACGAATTAAGAGATAACTTTGTTTTGCATGACGTAATCATGTGGATGAAGTAAGTAATCAAAGTTTCTTCATTCACAAGAGTTCTGAATTGTTTTCGAATTGTGGCAGAAAAGTTCACGCCACATTTTGAGGGGGAGAAATGAAAGATAATTAAGAAAGATAATTACGAAAGATACTCCCTTACACTTCAGATAGGCAAGAGTGATCTACAAAAGATGAATGTGATCGTCTGGGGAGTACGACGGTCATAATAACGATACCCCTAAAGCAAAGAAATAGCTAAATTCCTGAACGGACATTTTTGTTCTGGTGGGAAGATAGCGTTGTCAGCCAGTTTTCATACTGGACAAGTTTCAGAGTTATTAAAGCGGTGCTTAAAGCGCCATATGAGAAAAGTTTTAACAGAATAAACCCAAATAAGAAGAATTTAAAGATACACTATCTTTACAAAAGATGGAGTAATCTGAGGGACCATGGTATGGGATACTTAATTGATTCAAGAGAAATAAACTTGTCAATACCTGTTGATGTTGTATGACTTTACAACACCTGTTGTTTGCTCTTCAAAGCAGATCAATAAGTAAACAAGGATCTTGTGATACAGGAGCCTATAGAATCAATTCCCTCTTGGCAATAAAAGAGCAACAACAACCCCATATGAAAGAAGTGCCAATAGTTGAGGCTCTCGCTTGTCTAAATGGCAATGAGCTAAGGGTGATGAAATGAAATCACTAATTACCAATAATGTTTGGAACTCAGAAGTAATTCCCAATGGAGCCAAAACAGTAGGCTGTAATGGGTCTACAAGACGAAAGGTGACTCCAAAGGGAATATGTAAAGATGTAAAGCGCGACTTGAATCGAAAGTTTGTGCGCAAAGAAAATGAATAGATTACAATGAGTGCTAGTGGCATGTCATGATCTGAGTTACATCAGATGAAAGCAAAGACAGTTTTTCTTAATGGGGATCCAAAGTTAATGTTTACATGGCACAACCAAATGATTTTGTCATGAAAGGAAAAGAAATTTTGGAACATCATCAGAAGAAATCCATTTACGGATTAAAGATTAGTCTCTAGATAGTAGTATTTGAAAGGTTGATAGATTAAAGAGGTATTTTAGGTTTTAAAGAGAATGAGAGGAAAATTGCATTTGTATAAAAGTAATAGAATGGGAAATTCATTTCCTAATCCTATATATGTGGTTGCCATCTTACTTGCTAGTAGTGATGTCAATCTACTGCAGGAGAAGAAGAAGTTCTTGTCCTCATGGTTCAATGAGAAATGTTCTCGGTGAAATGTCTATTGTTAAAAGAATTGAGATTCACCGAGATAGAATAAAAGGGGTATTAGGACTATCTCAAAGAAATAAAGTATGCATGCGAGAAAACCTACGCCAGTTCTTATGGTCAAGGGTAATGGTTTTGGAAACTTAAGTGTTCCAAGAATCAATATGAGATAGATCAAATGAATATGGTACCATGTGCTTCAGCTGTTGGAAGCTTAATGAATGCACAAGTATGATATTACCCTGACATACTTCATATATCCGGGTTGTTTTGGCAAAAGTCCAGTCTAGATATAGATCATTGAAATGGAGTTAAAAATGTCGGCCCCATGCTTAGAAAGAGAAAACCAAGTGCTCTCAAAAGGTTGTGAGTATAAAGATAAAACATTGTGAAATGTGTAGCGAAATCCACAATTGTCGCTAACATTTGCACTTGGAGTTTTTATGTGGAAAAGCTCCAAATGAAACAATTATCATTAATGTGATGCAAAGACATGGTGTTGCATGATATGAGGCTGAGGGACAGGCAAAAATTGTTAAGGAAATCTATTCCTGGAATAGATAATGGTTGACAACAGCAATAACCATTTAAGTGTTTTACTCCTATGACAACGAGTCAAGTGTGCTGCCAAACACATTGACGTTAAAGTTATACGTTGTAAAGGAGAAAATTCGAAATCTTGTTAAAATGCATTGAGCATATAAGTAACAGGCAAGTGTTTGTGGATTCGCTTATTAAAGGCTTACCGCCCAGTGCGTTCAGAGAACACACAGTCGACATGGGTTTATGGTATAGCCTATGATTTCTGGACAATAAAAAGGTCCAAGGTTAAAGAATCTGTTTCAGAACAGAGACGTGTATTGTAGCTGTCAAGTCTATCGGCAAGTGACCGTGAGGATGGGGCGTGCTCTCTGCACTAATCTGTGATGGAATAGGAAAAGAAGTCAAAGCATAAAGTTAAAAAGTACAAGATGAGATCAAAGGGGAGAATGTTAGGATGATCTCCGCCAGTTGGCCCAATGGCCAACTGGGCCTTTGACTCGCGCCCTGATCGGGGGCGGCCAGCCCAATGCAAGGCTGGTGGACCCTTGTCGTGCAGCCCTATAAAGAGGAGGTGGGGGCCAGGGGCTTTGGTTACGAGGTTCGACTGCAGCCGCCAGACTCTCCACCTCCAAACCCTAGACCGATCGAGAGGGTGGGCTGACAGCGATGGGAAGTCTGCCGGTACCACTGCGCCGTCCCTCTTCCCCAACCGACGCTGCCCGTGCGCAGACGACGTCAATGAACCTACGAAGGCCCTACCTATGGTATGTTCCTCTCCCTATCTCTCTCTGTTCCTCATGATATTATTCCCGAGTTAATGAAAGAAGCCCCACTAATCTACTCCTAGAGATCCAAAAGAACTAACAGCCGGCACTCTGCTGCCACGCACATCCACTGCACCGCCGTAGGCATCCTGCTGCCCACACGCACCACCGAGCATCCAGTTTCTTCTTCGTTACTACACATCACACCACCAACCAACCACTTCGCCGTAGCATGGACAGGTTCCTTGCAACAGCCCGGCGCCGTCGACACCGTCGTCACCATGGTCATGCACTTCGAAGGTGAGATTCTATATACATTGACGGTTCAAGATCCATGGGAGTCCTCATGGGCTGTGGGCCCATTAGGAAATTGGGCCGGCAACTCTGACAGATACAAGGAAGAGGCGTACTGCTTAAGGAAACTAGTCGGCCACTGGGAAACAACCCGGCCTACTCATGTTAGGACTCTATGTATTGTATCCGACTAGGAGTTTATGTTTCTTGCCTTGTAGACCCTGTCTCCCGAGTATATAAGGTGAGGCAGGGACCCCTTGTAAAATCATAACCATCAATAAGAGAAGATCCACCATACAGGACGTAGGTTATTACGCTCTCTACTCGAGGTGGCCTGAATCTGTCTAAATCGTCTCGTGTTCACCATTATGCTTCTGGTTCCGGCGAGGCCCTCACGAACAACTCGACTACTTTAGGACCCCCTATAGTAGGCTAGCCGGTATAAAAAACCGACAGCTGGCGTGCCAGGTAGGGGCTCTCATCGAGAATCATATAGCAAGCTCGATGGCACCAGTCATCATCAACTGCGGCGGTGACATGGCGTTCAGGAAAGGTGCCACTTTCGTCTTCGGCTCCTGGGTCTGCATGGCGGACGGCACGGGCAAATTCGACCGTGTCCTCAAGTCGCCGACTTTGGAGAAACTCGCCGACAAGCTCGACGAGATCGCGCCCTTGGGTCCGAATTCAACTCGGGCTCGGGGAACCTCGAGTTCGAACTCAACTCAAACTCAGGGAACTTCGACTCCTAGTTCGACTCCAACTCGGGCTGGGAAGATTCCAAAGCGGACCAGGCGATCCGAGTCGGTTTCAGAACCATCGGTTACGCCAAAATCCGTCAATTCAAAAATCTAGAAGAGAAGGAGTCCAGCCACTACTAAGCGCGAGGCCGACACCCCGAGCCAATTTCCCTTTGGACTCGCGGGCCCCACCTTCGTTTTCTAGGCGGCATCCTCAAAACAACTCCGATCTCTGGTCGAATTCGACGAACACCCCCTAAACGGGAAATAAGTCGGACTCGTCATCACTTCAACCCCTGAAGGACGATTTGTTCATTGGCCGGGCCACAAACCAAAGCTAGGAGCAACACCACAGGAGGACCTGGACATGTCTCGCATCATCGCGTGCATTGATCCACTCCCGTTTCAACACGGGCAACCTATGAACTCTTCAAGCAGCCGCGGATCAACTGTTGCAGAAACTTCAAGCACAGGAAGCTACTCGCCAGGGCGTCAAGCCATGGTGATCATTGGCCAAGAACCAGAAATCTCCAACGACGAGCCAACTGTGGAGAACGAAGCTGAAGCTGACCGCAACCAACGCAGGGAGCGAAACGCTGCTCGTGCAGATCGTCGCCGCCGCGCCGGCCGTAGACTTCCTCCACAGAACCTCAACCCTAAGTTCATCCAAGTTGCTGGGCAAGATATATACACCAACGCCGTAGCCAACATCATGGCTGTCGTCACAAAGTTGGGACAGATGGCCCAAACTTCGGAAATCCTAAGGATGAAGACAATGCTCGAGACAGCGGCCGTCCAGCACGACACAATCAACCCGGCGAAGACCATCACTAGAGCACCTAGCCGTTAGGGAAGCAGCCGACTCCCTGAAGTTGGCAATTGCGGCAACCAGTCCCACCACCCGAGCAGAGACCAACGCAAACGCGACAACGAGGGAGGTATGGTACTCGGAGGCGGAGGTCGTAACCACGACGCCGGACCTAGCCACCGCGATGTTCAACAAAGTCACAACGGTGGGCGGATTGGCAACAGGGACAGGGGCGTACGACCTGGCAACCGCGATAACAACAGGGATTTACGACAACAATTGCCGCCCAGAGGCGCACGTACCGTCATCTTAGCACGGGCACACGATCGCGAAGAACACGAACGTCACCGGCGCCAGGAGTATGACCAGGTCTACGGGCCACCAGGTCAGGGTTATCACAACCTTAACAAGTACGAAGGGTTCCCGGTCTTTTCAGACCGCATCCGCGCTACTTCTTAGCCCGACAAGTTCAAACCAGCTTATGTTGAAAGATATGATGGGAAGCGCGATCCTGAGCAGTGGATTCGTATCTACTACTCAGCAATCAATGCGTTGAGGGGCAACACCGACACTATGTGCACCTATCTTCCAGTTGTCCTTGACCAGGCCCCCCTAACCTGGTTAGAAGGGCTCGAGCCTGGCACCATCGATTCCTGGGATGAGCTTTGCAAGGTTTCCATCAACAACTTCCAGGGTTCATGGCAAAAGCCGGGTACTCATTTTGGACCTAGCCTAGTGAAAACAAGGCCAGAATGAGTACCTGCGAAGCTACAACCGACGATTCTGGGAGAAGCGCTCAACTTGTGCAGGCCTATCTGACCAAGACATCATTGACTGCTTCCACGGTGGCCTTACAGATCCCGTCTTACACCTCGATTTCGGGAGAAACAGGCCCAAAACGCTGGAGCAGATGCGAGACCTTATCGGTCGCTGGCAGACACTGAAGACTTGCAGCGTGAAAGATTCAACCGAAACAAGTCGGGAGGAGACCGCAACAACAACAACGACCGCAACAAGGGCAAGCAAGTTGAGAACAACAGCAGACGCGACTTCAACGAAAAGAAGCGCAAGCCCGAGAATACGGTCAACGTTGTTGAGAAGAACTCTTCTCGCAGGAAGTTCGAAAAACTACTCGACAAGCAATGTCCTTTCCATCCAAATGACAAGCACTCAAGCAGAGACTGCTACGGGCTCAAGAAAGCATTTGCAGTTGAGGGCGCTCCTAAGCCTAATAACCTAGACGACAAGGGAGACAGGGGTGACAAAGACACTGGCTATCAACAAGCCAACAAGGTGGTCAACGTCATCTTTGGGGGGATTACCAAGTCAAAATCAAAACGCAACCAAAAGCTTATCCAACGCGAGATTGCCTGCATCGAGCCTGCCATCCCCACCTTCCTGAAGTGGTCAGAAGTCCCGATCAGTTTCTCTCGCGACGATCAATGACCAACATCAAGAACCCAGAGCGGTACCCTCTGGTACTTGACCCTGTGGCATAAAACGATGCATTAATTGCACTAAATTGGCACATTTTGGGGTGTCACAAAAGCACTAACGATATGGTCCGAAACTCACCCTGACATGGTTTGGAGTCATCCAATGCGAAAATATTGACAGCAGTTCGGCCGCATAAAATGGTGCATTAATTGTACTAAATAGGCCCGTTTCGCTACATTACAAAAGCAGTAATGAAATGGTCCGAAACTCACCCAGACATGGTTTTTAGTCTAATAGAGTGGTTTGGGGTCATCCGTTGCAAAAACATTGACAGCAAGTTCGGCCGTATAAAACGGTGCATTGATTGCACTAAACTTGCCCGTTTTGCTATGTTTTAAAAGTAGTAATGAAATGGTCTGAAACTCACCCAGACATGGTTTTTTGGTCTATTAGAGTGCTTTGGAGTCATCTGTTGCAAAACAATTGACAGCAAGTTCGGCCGCATAAAACGTTGCATTAATTGAACTAAACGGGCCCGTTTCGCAACGTTACAAAAGCCATAACGAAATGGTGCGAAACTCACCGAGACAGGGTTTTTTTGTCATATAGAGTGGTTTGGAGTCATCCGTTGCGAAAAAATTGACAGCAAGTTTGGCCGCATAAAATGATGCATTAATTGCACTAAATGGGCACATTTCGAGGTGTCACAAAAGCACTAACGAAATGGTCCGAAACTCACCCACACATGATTTTTGTTCTAATAGAGTGGTTTGGAGTCATTCAATGCAAAAATATTGACAGCAAGTTTGGCCGTATAAAATGATGCATTAATTGTACTAAATAGGCCCGTTTCGCTACGTTACAAAAGCAGTAATGAAATGGTCCAAAACTCACCTAGACATGGTTTTTGGTTTAATAGAGTGGTTTGGAGTCATGCAATGCGAAAATATTGACAGCAAGTTTGGCCGCATAAAACGGTGCATTAATTGAACTAAATGGGCCCGATTCGCAATGTTACAAAAGCAGTAACGAAATGGTCCAAAACCCACCCACACATGGTTTTTTGGTCTATTAGAGTGGTTTGGAGTCATCCGTTCCGAAAAATTGACAGCAAGTTCAGACACATAAAATGGTGCATTAATTGCACTAAACGGACCCGTTTCAGGGTGTCAAAAAAGCAGTAACGAAATGGTGCGAAACTCACCGAGACATAGTTTTTTGTCTAATAGAGTGGTTTGGAGTCATCCGGTGCAAAAAAATTGATAGCAAGTTTGGCCACATAAAACAATGCATTAATTGCACTAAATGGGCACATTTCGGGGTGTCACAAAAGCACTAACGAAATGGTCTGAAACTCACCCACACATGGTTTTTATTCTAATAGAGTGGTTTGGAGTCATTCAATGCGAAAATAATGACAGCAAGTTCGGCCACATAAAATAGTGCTTTAATTGTACAAAACAGGCCCGTTTCGCTACGTTACAAAAACAGTAATGAAATGGGCCAAAACTCACCCAGCCATGTCTTTTGGTCTGATAGAGTGGTTTGGAGTCGTCCATTGCAAAAAAATTGACAGCATGTTCGGCCGCATAAAACGGTGCGTTAATTGCACTAAACGGGCCCATTTCGGGGTGTCACAAAAGCAATAACGTAATGGTCCGAAACTCACCAAGATATGGTTTTTGGTCTAATAGAGTGGTTTGGAGTCATCCATTGCGAAGAAGTTGACAGCAAGTTTGGCCGCATAAAACGATGCATTAATTGCACTAAACGGGCCTGTTTTGGGGTGTCACAAAAGCAATAATGATATGGTCCGAAACTCACCCAGACATGGTTATTGGTCTAATAGAGTGGTTTGGAGTCATCCAATGCGAAAATATTGACAGCAAGTTTGGCCGCATAAAACGGTGCATTAATTGCACTAAACGGGCCCGTTTCGCTACGTTACAAAAGCAGTAATGAAATGGTCCAAAACTCACCCAGACATGGTTTTGAGTCTAATAGAGTGGTTTGGAGTCATCCATTGCGAAAAAATTGACAATGAGTTCGGCCGCATAAAACAGTGCATTAATTGCACTAAACAGGCCCGTTTCGGGGTGTCACAAAAGCAGTAACGAAATGGTCCGAAACTCACCTGAGACATGGTTTTTGGTCTAATAGAGTGGTTTGGAGTCATCCATTGTGAAAAAATTGACAGCAAGTTTGGCTGCATAAAACGGTGCATTAATTGCACTAAACGGGCCCGTTTCGCTACGTTACAAAAGCGGTAACTAAATGGCCCGAAACTCACCCAAACATGGTTTTTAGTCTAATAGAGTGGTTTGGGGTCATCGGTTGCGAAAAAATTGACAGCAAGTTCGGCCGCATAAAATGATGCATTAATTGCACTAAATGGGCCCGTTTCAGGGTGTCTCAAAAGCAGTAACGAAATGGTCCAAAACTCACCCAAGCATGGTATTTGATCTAATAGAGTGGTTTGGGGTCATCCGTTGCGAAAAAATTGACAGCAAGTTTGGCCGCATAAAACGGTGCATTAATTGCACTAAACGGGCCCATTTCGGGGTGTCACAAAAGCAGTAACAAAATGGTCTAAAACTCACCGAGACATGGTTTTTGGTCCAATAGAGTGGTTTGGAGTCGCCCGTTGTGAAAAAATTGACAGCAAGTTCAGCCGCATAAAATGATGCATTAATATCACTAAACGGGCCTGTTTTGGGGTGTCACAAAAGCAATAATGATATGGTCCGAAACTCACCCAGACATGGTTTTTAATCTAATAGAGTGGTTTGGAGTCATCCAATGCGAAAAAATTGACAGCAAATTCGACCGCATAAAACGGTGCAATAATTGCACTAAACGGGCCTATTTCGCTACGTTATAAAAGCAGTAACGAAATGGTCCGAAACTCACCCAGACATGGTTTTTGGTCTAATAGAGTGGTTTGGGGTCATCCATTGCGGAAAAATTGACAGCAAGTGTTGGGGGATTGGCCTTCCAAGAAACACCTTCTGATAAATTTTGAGCAGCATGTCAGGTACATTGCCTTCATCTAATGAAAGGGCAGATCATTTTGGGTTCGTCTTGACGCATGCCACAGGAATGGCTTCATCCTGAAAATGGGTGAAACACCAAAACACGGCCATAGAATGGCTTCAGAAGCTGTTTTGATGAAACAAAGGTAACGTTGAGTGCTAAATGTGATGAGCAGAGCTCTGGACTGCTTCGTTTTTTATTATAGAGCAGATTTGATGATGAGCTAATGGCTTCGGGAGCTGGTGGAGGATCGTCGTTGCTGTTGACGGACCGAAGCAAGCTGCAAAGGTGGCTGCGCCCTCCTACACGCTGACAAAGCCAAGGCGGACCAAGTCCAAGCCGAGTCAAACACGGTGTAACTAGTCTACGCATTCACACTGATGATTGCGAATGTACAGTTATGTCCCAAGAATGTCCAAGTTGTATAGTCTAGAGGATGATGCTTGGTTTTCAGGGGCACAAGGGGAATGTAAAAGTGCCCTTTGGCCTCCCTATAAAAGGAGACCCCTCACCAACGTGTAAAGGGCTGATTCCTGAGAATGCTGTTGATAAGTGATATATTGTTACTTGTCTCTACTTCTCTGTCTTAGCTATTGTTTGGGCTTATTAGTTTCGGCCGTAACCAGTGTTCTAAATCTCCGGCTAAGCCATTTAGCTGCCGGTGTTTTGAACAGCTATAGCGGGCTATAGCTGCAGCTAAGCTATTTAGCGGATTTACAAAACTTTAGAAAAAAAATATTGTTGCTAGCCCTGTTTCCTAGCAAATCTCTTTTACTCACTTAATTGTATGTGTGTAGAAGCAAAAAAAAATTAGTAATTCCCAACATGATAGCAACATATGACGAGGTGAAATTTTGAATCCGAGAAGTGCAAGAGCCTCACGGGATAGCAAAGACAAGATGTGAATCTGTGAGGAACACAAGAACCTGCTCACGGTCACTAGGGATGATGTTGGAGTTCATCCGGCGGCCGTCCTCAGAATTTCCGGCAAGCCCCAGGCCAGGATGTTCGCTAGCACCATTCCGGTGAGCTCGTCGCCGCTGGCAACCACAAGCTCGTCATCGCTGGCCACCATGAGCTCCTCGCCCCTGGCCGCTGTATCGGCCAGCACACCATCCCGGCGTCGCCGACAGCCTCGATGACGGAACCGCGTTGACGCATCTGGCTGCTGTCGTCTTGTTCGGTTGAGACTCGAGAGCAGGAGCGAGTAGTGGATTTGGTCGACCCTGGTAGGTCCTGCTTCCTCATAATGGCAGCCATTTTGGGCCCCTTTGCGCATGGATCTTGACAGGCCACGCTGATTTCAGCCCATAACACGTCTTAGCGGCTGATTTTGAGAGTCCATTTAGCGGATTTCGCCAGCTAATCACCGCTATTAGCGTCTACGATCCTGTAGCGGCGAAAGTTGTCTATCCTAGCGTCGGCGCTGCTGAGCAGCTATCTCCGGCTATAGCTGCCGCTATAGCCGGAGATTTAGAACATTGGCAGTAACCCAACAATTGGCGCCCACCGCTTGTGCTGTACACGAAGGAAACCCACGAACACCACCATGCCACAAGCAAAAAGAGTACCTAGAAACCCAAGAAACACCACTGAAAACACAACCTCAGATGACGAAGCTGATCCCCAATCCATAATTCCACCAAGCACCTTACTACCCATAGCCAAAGCCATCACTGACGAAATAGAAGCCGATGAAGACACACTAACCACCAACGACAAGCTGCGCAGGGTGGAGGAAAGGCTCCGCCTTCGCCGACTGGAACAGCAGAGAGAGCTCGAAGTTGCCCAACTTGAGCTACAACAGCAAATGCAAGAAGAAGAAGAAGAAGAGCAACAACATCAACTGCTGCAGGTCAGGAAGCAGTTGGAGGAGTTGCGACAAGTGAAGCAAAGAAGATTGAACACCACAAATTCCAGAGCTGTGAAGCTCTGAGAAGAACTCGAAAAAGCCAAGAAACAAGTTGCTGAGTGTTGGGGAATTGGCCTACCAAGAAACACCTTCTAATAAGTTTTGAGCAACATGACAGGCGCGCTGGCTTCGTTTATAAAGGGGAGACTATTTTCAGCTTCGTCTCTCCATGCCACCCCGAGAACGGCTTCGCCTCTGAGTATGGGTGAAACAATAAGTGCGACTGTAGAACAGCTTCTGCTATTGTTTTAATTAAGCAAAGACGGCACTTTGTATTAAAAACGACGGGCAGGGCCCTGGTCTGCTTCGGTTGTGATTATTATGCAGGTCCAAGGGAGAACTGATGGCTTCCGAAGCCGATGGAGGATCGACGTCGCCGTTGTCGGACCGAAGCAAGCAACAAAGGTGGCTGCAACCCTCCACGCGCCAACGAAGCCGAGATGGACCAAGTCCAAGCCAAGTCAAACACGATGTCATTGGTCTTCGCATTCACATTGATGGTTGCGAATGTACATTTATGACCCTGGAACAGTTGAGTTGTACAGTCTAGATGATGATGCTTGATTTTCAGGGGCATAAGAGGAATGTAAAGATGCCCTTTGGCCTCCCTATAAAAGGAGACCCCCACCAACGTGTAAAGGGCTGATTCCTAAGAACACTGTTGATAAGTAATATATTATTGCTTGTTTCCATTTCTCTGTCTTAGCTATTGTTTGGGCTTATTGGCTTTGGTCAGTAACCCAACAATTGGCGCCCACCATCTGTGCTGTGCACGAAGGAAATCCACGAACACCACTATGCCACCAAAAAGAATAGCAACAAAACCACCCACCACCACCGGAAACACAGCCTCAGAAGACGAAGCTGATCCCCAAACCATAATCCCACCAAGCACCTTACCACCCATAACCGAAGCTGTCACTGAGGAACCAGAAGTTGATGAGGACACACTTACCACCGCTGACAAGCTGCACAAGGTGGAGGAGAGGCTCCGCCTTCGGCGATTGGAGCAACAGAGAGAACTCAAAGCTGCTCAGCTTGAGCTACAACAACAAATGCAAGAAGAAGAACAAGAACAACAACACTAGCTGCTGTAGGTCAGGAAGTAGTTGGAGGAGTTGAGGCAAGCGAAGCAAAGAAGGTTGAACAACACAAATTCCAGAGCCGCAAAGCTACGAGAAGAACTCGAAAAAGCCAAAAAGTAGGTTGCTGAGCTCCAAGCAGAACTCAATGAGCCAAACCATATTTCCACATCGGAAACCGGCTTCCAAGTGTTACATACTCGTCCCATTGACCATACATGCCCTCTATCAGAAAGCCTACAATTGGCAAGATGGCCGCCTTCGTACAAGCCTATCTCTTTACCAAGATATAATGGCCTCACCAACCCCAAACAATTTCTCATGAGCTATGAAGCTGCAATAGCTTCGGTAGGGGGAGACGATGTCGTGCTAGCAAAATCCTTCATCATCGTTTGCGATGGGACAGCAATGAATTGGTATACGAAGCTACCTGGCCTATCCATCAACAGCTGGTATGACCTGAAGAGAGAGCTCATCAAAAATTTCAGCATTATGGGAGATCAATCACTCTCATATGCCGAACTCACACTACACAAGCAGCCGAAGGAGCCATTGGAAGACTACTTTCGCAGATTTGTAGGCCTAAGGGCTTAGGCTCACCATATCCCTGATGAAGCTGCTAAGTTTGCAGCTATCCAAGGCCTTCGTCCAGGTCTATTCGCACAACATATCGCGAGAGAGACACCAGCCACCCTCGGAGATCTCTATGAGGAATTCAAAAAATACTGTCGATCCGACAATGACAATCGAATGCGACTAGCCAGAGAAGCCATCCTGAGAAACCAACATGAACCCCAAAATAGACCCCACCACCACAACCAGCACAACTACCAAAACAACTCCCATCAAACCATCATGAATATTGAGAGCCCGCCTTCGTTCCAAGAGAACAAAACCACTTTCCCAGAAAGCCAACACCACAACCAAAGAAATGATCCTACCCAAAGGGGTGGAAGAACTGGCAGAGGCCGAGCAAGAGGAAGGGGTCCACCTTCGGGACCAGAATTTTTCTGCCAATATCACGGCAAGAATCACACCCATAGCACAGAATAGTGCCGAGACATCAAGAAAACCATCGACAAAATGAAAGCAGCAAAAAATCCAGGCTACCCAAACGAAGCCACCTTTGTCTTCGCACCCAAACACCCACACCCAAACTCAAACCCAGGCTATCCAGCCATACTGCCCAATATATCCATCCCTGAACTCAGGTGCTGTACACCCAACAACAGCAATGGCGACTCAGTATTCGCCTTCACCACAAACCTTTCAACATTACTACCCACCAACCATATACCCTCACCTATATCCACAAACTTCCCAGCATGTGGCTTCGCAAAACATTAAGGTTGAGGAGCTACCGCCACCACCACCACCACCACAACCAAAACCCCAAACACAAGAACAACCTAATCCACTCCCAAGTTATGGACTCATTCTACCCATAACTGGAGGATCATCACTCGACTTCGAAACCAAAAAACAAAGAAAGAGCTACTTTCGCCAAGTCAACAACATTTCAGTTGACGGTCCCTACAAGAAATCAGAGTGGTCCCACATGCCAATCATGTTTACCGAAGATGATTTGAAGCAACATAACTTCCCACACAATGACGCAATGTCAATAGAAGCCAATATTGCTGGCTGGACAATTGGAAAGGTGCTAGTGGACACAGGAAGCTCCGCTGACATCATCCTTGCAAAAACATTGAGAAACATGACCAATATCAACCCAGACAACCTGGAGCCATCAGACACTCCACTGGTTGGCTTCGGGGGGAAGCGCACACAAACATTTGGTAAAATCTCATTGTCAGTATCTTTTAGCGATACATCCAATGCAAGAACCGAGTTCATCACCTTAGATGTCTTAGACATGATCTTTGATTACAATGTCATTTTCAGAAGAGGAGTTATAAACGCCTTCGATATCATCATAAGGCAGTCATTCCTATGCATGAAAATGCCAGCTCTAAAAGGAGTCATCACTGTATTTGGCGACCAAAGAGAAGCCAGGAACATCGAGAGAGCCAAAGCAGCAGGCCAAAGAAATGTACATCTGCTTGAAGAAAAAGGAACCATGCTACCCAGAAGAAAACCCAAATATCGAGAGCGATACATCCAATGCAAGAACCGAGTTCATCACCTTCGATGTCGTAGACATGATCTTTAATTACAATGTCATTTTCGGAAGAGGAGTTATAAACGCCTTCGATATCATCATAAGGCAGTCATTCCTATGCATGAAAATGCCATCTCTAAAAGGAGTCATCACTGTATTTGGCGACCAAAGAGAAGCCAGAAACATCGAGAGAGCCAAAGCACCAGGCCAAAGAAATGTACATCTGCTTGAAAAAAAGGAACCATGCTACCCAGAAGAAAACCCAAATATCGAGAAATATAGCAAAAGAATGCAACAGGCAACAGAGAAGAAGCAGGTTCAGCTACAGCCTGACGTCTTTGACAGAAAAGTGATTATAGGCTCGAATTTGGAGCCGGACGAAGAAGACAGACTCATAGAGTTTCTGAGAAACAACAAAGATGTCTTCGCCGGGTCAAGCAAAGATTTGCCTGGCGTCGACAGAAGCCTAATTGAACATAAACTGGCAATTAACCCCGATATGAAGCCGAAGAAGCAGAAGCTAAGAAAGATGTCCGAAGAAAAAGTAAATGCTGTGAAAGCTGAAGTGCAAAGGCTGCTGGATGCCAATGTCATACGTGAAGTGAAATGCCCAACCTGGCTGGCTAACACTGTGCCAGTTCAAAAGAAAAATGGCAAATGGAGAATGTGCATTGATTTCACCGACCTCAAAAAGCTTGTCCAAAAGATGATTTCCTACTCCCAAGGATCGACAAAATTGTTGATCAAGCCGCAGCAAGTGAGATGAAGTCACTCCTAGACTGTTTCTCTGGCTATCACCAAATCTGGATGAAAAAAGAGGATGAGGAAAAAACCAGCTTCATTACACCAGTTGGCACATTTTGCTTCGTCAGGATGCCTGAGGGGCTTCGAAATGCAGGCACCACCTTTTGCCGCATGTCAAGCACAGTATTCAAAGATGAATTGTTCAAAACTATACTTGCATATGTCGATGACATCCTGGTAAAAAGTGCCAAAAGACAAGATCACATCTCAGATTTGGCAGTCGCCTTCGCACGAATGAGACAAGCCGGCCTCAAGCTCAACCCGAAGAAATGTGTCTTCGGGGTAACCAAAGGGAAGATACTCGGTTGCCTGGTGTCAGCAATCAAAATAGAAGCCAATCCAGATAAGATAAACGCAATCCTTGACATGGAAGAGCCAAAATGCATAAGAGATGTTCAGAAGCTATCAGGCAAAATTGCAGCACTCAACAGATTCATCGCAAAGGCGGCCAAACGAAGCTTACCCTTCTTTGCAACACTTAGAAACGCATCAATGTTTGAATGGGGAGAAGAACAGTCAAAAGCATTCCACGAGCTAAGGCAATACTTGATGCAGCTCACCAAACTGACAGTACCTGACCCGAAGGCATCTCCGCTACTGTACATTGCAGCTTTAGAATCTGCCGTCAGTGCTGCACTCATTGCGGAAAAATTGATAGATGGAAGAAGGGTACATCAGCCAGTGTATTACGTGTCTGAGGCATTGGCCGGGTCGAAGCTGTTCTATACAGAGATCGAGAAAATGATCTACGCTGTCGTAATGGCTGTTGGGGGATTAGCCTACCAAGAAACATCTTCTAACAAATTTCCAGCAACCTATTGAACACATTGGCTTCGTTTATAAAGAGGAGATTATTTCTAGTTTTGTCTCTATATGTCGCCCTGAGAACGGATTCGTATCCGAGAATGGGTGAAATATCAAACACGATCGTAAAACAGCCTCTGTCATTGTTTTAATGAAACAGAGATATTGTTGAGTACTAAAAGTGATAAGCGAGACTCTGGTCTGCTTCGTCTGTGGTTTTAGTGCAGGATTGATGTGAAGCTAACAGCTTCGGACACCGGAGGAGCAAGGACGTCTCGGTGGCTGAGTCAGAAGCAAGCTACGAAGCTGGTTGTGCCTTCCAGCATTCTAACGAAGCCAGGGAAGACCAAGTCCAAACCGAGTCAAACACGGTGTAACTAGTCTACGCATTCACATTGTTGGTTGCGAATGTACAGTTATGTCCCTGAAACATCTAAAGTTGTATAGTCTAGAGGATGATGCCTGGTTTTCAAGGGCATAAGAGGAATGCAAAAGTGCCCTTTGGCCTCCCTATAAAAGGAGACCCATGGCCAACGTGTAAAGGGCTGATTCCTGAGAACACTGTTGATAAGTAATATATTGTTTCTTGTCACCTTTTCTCTGTCTTAGCTATTGTCTGGGCTTATTGGCTTCGGTCATTAACCCAACAATTGGCGCCCACCGTCTGTGCTGTGCACGAAGGAAACCCACGAACACCACTATGCCACCAAGAAGAATAGCAACAAAACCACCCTCCACCACCGGAAACACAGCTTCAGATGATGAAGTTAATCCTCAAACTATAATCCCACCAAGCACCTTACCACCCATAACCGAAGCTATTTCTAAGCAAACAGAAACCGATGAGGACACACTTACCACCGCTGACAAGCTGCGCAGGGTGGAGGACAAGCTCCGCCTTCGCCGTCTGGAGCAGCAGAACGAGCTCGAAGCCGCTCAGCTTGAGCTACAACAGCAAATGCAGGAAGAAGAAGAATAACAATGCCAGCTGTTGCAGGTCAGGAAGCAGTTGGAGGAGTTGAGGCAAGCCAAACAAAGAAGATTGAACACACAAACTCAAGAGCTGCGAAGCTCCGAGAAGAACTTGAAAAAGCCAAAAAACAAGTTGCTGAGCTCCAAGCAGAACTCAATGAGCCAAACCGTATTTCCGCATCGGAAAACGGCTTCCAAGTGCTGCATACCCGTCCCATCGATCATACATGCCCTTTATCAGAAGGCCTACAATTAGCAAGATGGCCGCCCTCGTACAAGCCTATACCTCTACCAAGATACAATGGTCTCATTGATCCCAAACAGTTTATAATGAGCTACGAAGCTACAATAGCTCCGGCAGGGGGAGACGATGTGGTGCTAGCAAAATCTTTCATCATTGTTTGCGATGGCACAGCAATGAATTGGTACACGAAGCTACCAGGCCTATCCATCAACAGCTGGTATGACTTGAAGAGAGAGCTCATCAAAAACTTCAGCATAATGAGAGATCAATCACTCTCATATGCTGAACTCACATTACACCAGCAACCGAAGGAGCCATTGAAAGATTACTTTCGCAGATTTGTGGGGCTATGGGCTCAGGCTCCTCATATCCCTGATGAAGCTGCCAAGTTTGCAGCCATTCAAGGCCTTCGTCCAGGTTCATTCGCACAACATATTGCGAGAGAGACACCAGCCACCCTCGGAGATCTCTATGAGGAATTCAAAAAATACTGTCGATCTGACAACTACAATCGAATGCAACTAGCCAAAGAAGCTATCCTGAGAAACCAACATGAACCCCAAAATAGACCCCACCACCACAACCAGCACAACTACCAAAACTACTCCCATCAAACCATCATGAATGTTGAGAGCCCACCTTTGTTCCAAGAGAACAAAACCAATTACACAGAAAGCCAATCTCGGAACCAAAGAAATGAGCCTACCCAAAGGGGTGGAAGAACTGGCAGAGGCCGAGGAAGAGGAAGTGGTCCACCTTCGGCCGGAATTTTTCTGCCAATATCACGGCAAGAACCACACTCATGGCACAGAACAGTGCCGAGATATCAAGAAAACCATCGACAAAATGAAAGCAGAAAAAATCCAAGCCACCCAAACGAAGCCGCCTTTGGCTTCGCACCCAAACACCCAAACCCAAACACAAACCCATGCTATCCAGCCATACTGCCCAATATATCCATCCCTGAGTTCAAATGCTGTACACCCAACAACAGCGATGGCGACACAGTACATGCCTTCGCCACAAACCTTCCAACACTATTATCCACAAACCTTATACCCACAACTATACCCTCAAACCTCACAGCAAGCTGCTTCGTAAAACATCAAGGTTGAGGAACTACCGCCACCACCACCACAACCAAAACCCCAAACACAAGAACAACCTAACCCACTCCCAAGTTACAGGCTCATTTTACCCATAACTGGAGGATCATCACTCGCCTTCGAAACCAAAAAACAAAGAAAGAGCTACTTCCACCAAGTCAACAACATCTCAGTTGACGGTCCCTACAAGAAATCCGAGTGGTCCCACATGCCAATCACATTTACCGAAGATGATCTGAAGCTTCACAACTTCCCACACAATGATGCCATGTCAATAGAAGCCAATATTGCTAGCTAGACAATTGGAAAGGTGCTAGTGGACACAGGAAGCTCCGCTGACATCATTCTAGCAAAAACATTGAGAAACATGACCAATAACAACCCAGACAACCTGTAGCCATCAGACACTCCACTGGTTGGCTTCGGGGGGAAGCGTACGCAAACACTGGGTAAAATCTCATTACCAGTATCTTTTGGCGACACATCCAATGCAAGAACTGAGTTCATTACCTTTGATGTCATGGACATGATCTTTGACTACAATGTCATTTTCGAAAGAAGAGTTATAAACACCTTCGATATCATCATAAGGCAATCATTCTTGTGTATGAAGATGCCAGCCCTCAAAGGAGTCATCACTGTGTTTGGTGATCAGAAGGAAGCTAGAAACATCGAGAGAGACAAAACACCAGGCCAGCGAAATGTGCATCTGCTTGAAGAAAAAGAACCATACTACCCAGAAGAAAAGCCAAACATTGAGAAAGATAGCAAAAGAATGCAAGAAGCAACAGAGACGAAGCAGGTGCAGTTACAGCCTGATGTCTTTAACAGAAAAGTGATTATAGGCTCGGATTTGGAGCCAGACGAAGAAGACAGACTCATAGGGTTTCTGAGAAACAACAAAGATGTCTTTGCATGGTCAAGCAAAGATTTGCCTGGTGTCGACCGAAGCCTAATTGAACTTAAACTGGCAATTAGCCCGATATGAAGCCGAAGAAGCAGAAGCTAAGGCAGATGTCCGAAGAAAAAGTAAATGCTGTGAAAGCTGAAGTGCAAAGGCTGCTGGATGCCAATGTCATACGTGAAGTAAAATATCCAACCTGGCTGGCTAACACTGTGCCAGTTTAGAAGAAAAATGGCAAATGGAGAATGTGCATTGATTTCACCGACCTCAACAAAGCTTGCCCAAAAGATGATTTACCACTCCCAAGGATTGACAAAATTGTTGATCAAGCCGCAGCAAGTGAGATGATGTCCCTCTTAGATTGCTTTTCTGGCTACCACCAAATCTGGATGAAAAAAGAGGATAAAGAAAAGACTAGCTTCATTACCCCGGTTGGCACATTTTGCTTCGTCAGGATGCCCGAGGGGCTTCAGAATGCAGGAACTACCTTCTGCCGTATGTCAAGCACAGTGTTCAAAGATGAATTGTTCAAAACTATACTTGCATATGTTGATGATATCTTGGTCAAGAGTGCCAAAAGACAAGATCACATAGTAGATTTGGCAGTTGCCTTCGCACGTATGAGACAAGCTGGCCTCAAGCTTAACCCAGAGAAATGTGTCTTTGGCGTAACCAAGGGAAAAATACTTGGGTGTCTGGTATCAGCCTATGATATCGATGACAATCCAGACAAGATTAATGCAATTCTTGATATGGAAGAGCCAAAATGCATAAGAGATGTCCAGAAGCTATCAGGAAGAATTGCAGCTCTTAACAGATTTATCGCAAAGGCACCTGAACGAAGCTTACCCTTTTTTGCCACTCTTAGAAATGCATCAAAGTTTGAATGGGGAGAAGAACAGTCAAAAGCATTCCACGAGCTAAGGCAATACTTGATGCAGCTCACCAAACTCACAATACCTGACCCCAAGGCATCTCTGCTAGTGTACATTGCAGCTTCGCAATCAGCCGTCAGTGCTGCACTCATTGCGGAAAAGCTGATAGGGTACAGCAACCAGTATATTACGTGTTTGAGGCATTGGCCGGGTCGAAGCTGTTCTATACAGAGATCGAGAAAATGGTCTACGCTGTCGTAATGGCATCCAGAAAGTTGAGGCATTATTTTGAGGGGCACAACATTAAAGTGCTCACTGACCAACCAATCAAAGAGCTCTTGAGCAATAAAGAAGCTTCGATAAGAATACGCAAATGGGCTACAGAACTACCAGAATACGTGGTGGATTTCGAATGAAGAACAGCGATTAAATCACAAGTCTTGGCATATTTCATAGTAGAATGGACATCGCCTTCGGCAGAAAACCTAACCAGAGAAGAAAGCTGGCTTATACACTGTGATGGTGCTTGGGGGGACAAAGGGGCTGGCATCGCAGCAATTGTGCAATCGCCTTCGGGCGTAAAAATGAGATACGCAGCGAACTTAGAGTTCTACAGAAACAGTGACAGGAGCACAAATAACATTGCTGAGTACGAAGCTGTACTATTGGGGCTCAGAAAAGCGAAGGCATTGGGTGCTCAACCATTCATTGTGAAAACAGATTCGAAGGTGGTAGCAGACCACATCAAAAAGGAAAGTGTTGCGAAGCAACCTGAGCTCATCAAATACCTAAGCGCAGTGAGATCAATGGAGAAAAAATTCAGAGACTTCACAGTAGAATACATACCAAGGGGAAAACATGAAGAAGCAGATGCACTGGCTAAGGCAGCTGCAAAAGGGGAAAAGCTTCCACCAGATGTATTTTTTCAAACACTAACAACACCATCAGTAAAGGACACAGATGAACAGCCAAGGCTAATCAGTGCAATAAGTTCAGAAGATTGGCGATCGCCAATAATGGCTTACCTTCGGGGATTCTATGAGCCCATTGATGAAGATGATCTAAAATCCATGCAGCAAAGAGCAAGGTGCTACCAAATAATTGATGATGTCTTGTACAAAAAAGGGGTGGTGGCCCCTTGGCTTCGTTGCATATCATACAACGAAGGCAAAGAGCAAATCCAAGAGGTACATAGCGGCTTATGCGGAGCTCATTTTGGGGCAAGAGCAATTGTGGGGAAGGCAATAAGACAAGGATTCTATAGGCCTACAATCATCAACGATGCAACAAACACAGTCAAGACCTGTGATCAATGCCAAAAATGCGCAGCAACCCAAAAATCTCCTTCGGAGCCATCACAATTGATAACTCCCACTTGGCCATTGCAGAGATGGGGCATAGATCTAGTTGGCCCGCTTCCAACAGCTCAAGGAAATCTTAAATATGCATAGTAGCAGTAGAGTATTTCACCAAGTGGATTGAAGCCAGGCCATTGGCCAATATCACAGCAAAAACAGTAATCAAGTTTTTCTGGCAGCAAATAGTATGCAGATTCGGAGTCCCAAGAGAAATCACAGTTGATAATGGGAAGCAGTTCGATTGTGACGAATTCAGACAATATAGCATGTCAATTGGAATGAAGGCAAAATTTGCATCAGTGTATCATCCACAAACCAATGGGGCAGTTGAAAGAGCAAATGGCTTAATCTTTACTGCCATCAGAAAATGCCTAGCAAATTGTAAGAAAAAAGGCAAATGGGTAGAAGAGCTACCGAAGGTGATTTGGGCTCATAACACTTCCATTTCAAGGGCGACCCAATTCACTCCTTTCAAATTGCTATATGGTGAAGAAGCAGTATGCCCAGAAGAAATACTCCACAAAAGGCTTCGTACCCTGCAAGAAGCTCCAAAAGATAGTGATGCTATCGATAAAGACCTCATCGAAATCTACAGGCTACAGGCAGCCAAGAACATCTCTAAATATCAAGCCGAAACAAAGAAGTGGCGGGACAAAAAGTGGTAAGGAAAGACATCAAAGTAGGTGACTGGGTCCTAAGGAAAAATCCAAGCATGCCATCAGGAAAGCTACAAAACAAGTGGGAAGGCCCATTCCTAATTCTCAAAAGCAACAGGCCTGGATCATTTCGCCTAGGCGATGAAGAAGGTAATGAGCTGCCGCATTTATGGAATGCAGACAGCTTGTGAAGGTATTACCTATGAAAAGACTGTAAAATTGGCTTTGTAAGCTATAAACGAAGTCAATAGATAGAGTAAACTTTTCCTTTTTCAAAAAGCCCGTACTCTTTTCCTCACAGGGGAACCCTGACGAAGGGATGAGGTTTTTAACAAGGTGGTGCTAAGTGTAACTCGTGCAAAATACATGAACGAGATATTCCCTAGGAAAACTGCATCGAAAGCGATTGGCTTCGACCAGATCACTGGTATTCGATAACACAAATAGAACTAAATTGACCCTACCAGAAAGGTAAGGTCAATTTAGATCTAAAAATGCTTACTCTAAGGAGTAAAAGGGGATTCGGCTCATAAAGCTTTTCCTTTATTTAAAAAGGCTTACTCCAAGGAGTAAAAGGGGCTTCGGCTCATAAAATATTTTTTATTTTTTATTTTTATTTTAAATAGCTTACTCTAAGGAGTAAAAGGGGCTTCGGCTCATTAAGCTTTCTCCTTATTTAAAATCGCTTGCTCTAAGAAGCAAAAGGGGATTCGGCTCAAATAACATTAACCTTGTACAAAAATGCTTACTCCTTAGAGTAAATGGAGCTTCGACCCAAATGATGACGAAGCAAATGGCTGATCAAGACTAGTTGTAACCAAAAGCAAAATCATTCCAAGCGAATTTATATAATCACATCTCAAGCGTTAGCTTCGTACCAAGCAAAACAAATAGTAGTGCGCATGAATGAACAAAAACTCGCTTCGGGGGAGGAGGCGTTTCTCTCGAAAACGAAGGCAAATCAAATTTTCATTCATTCATACAACAATCTGGATACACCATCTCAAATCAATTACAACAGATTATTCTTAAAGAGATGATTAAAACATCTCAAAGACATAGCCATCAAATTGTTGGCCAGATCTCCTAAACCTAGGAGTATAAAAGACACAAGCAAATTCAGGGCAATCGCTAAAGTCCATCGGCTCAATTTTCACAGGAAGTGAAGGAATAGCTTCGGCATTCCTCTTCCTGGCAAGTTCGACGCGCTCCGAGCGCAGAGCAATGAACGAAGTAAAAAAGTCAAAAACATCGAACTCACTATGACGATAGAACTCATGGCAGAATTCCCAAAAATCACTAAGGCACGCATTTGGATAACGTCGCTGAAATTTTTCCCATGCGAAGCCAGACACGCACAGGGGACCATCCCGCATGGCCAACGGTGCATCCCTCATCAGGGATCTGAATATATACAAATTTACAAGTTTAAAATTTCTCAACAAAATCTCAAAAGTCATTGTATCTGACGAAGCTAAACCTTCGGATCAGCATCGGATGCCCCGTCTCCAGCTTCGCCCTGGCCAGCTCCGGCTCCAGCTCTTGAGGTGGAATCCCCAGCGGCAGCGGCAGCAGCATCGGCTTCAGCTTTCTGCTGCATCTCGATCGCGAATAGCTCCTTAGCCTGAGATAAAATAAGCTATCAGAAGAACATAATGGCAAGTGTTAATGAAAAAATAAGCAAAAACAAAAAGACATGGCAAACGAGGCTAACATTAGCAAGTCGATCATGAGTTGCGCGACGTGCGCACTCTTGGCCACTAACAGACCAGAACTTCCTCAAAAACACCCCACGAGTAGCCACAACAGCTTCGCTGAATAAGTCATCCTTATCAGGATTAAGGGCAGCAGGGAAACGATATTCTCTCCTCAAGAAGCTCTTTTAATGAGAACAGCCCTGGTCTGAAAGCAGTTTGAAGGCGTTGGTTATGCATGTGCGAGCTGCATAGTCCCCAACCTTGGACAGAACGTCCGGAAGGAACTTGAACTCATCGTCAAGCCAGTCAAAAAGCTTTTCGAAACTCTAAAACTGATTCGGAAAGGGAAGGGGCTCCCCACCATACTGCTTGAGGGCTGCTTCGTACTCCCGATACACCTTAGAACCACGACAATAGAACTCCTCTTCCATCTTTTTCAGTACGAAGCTTCTTAACAGTGACCCTGTGCCTGTTAGCTTCGTCGCTCAGAGAGTTCTTCATGTCAATAGCAACAAGGAGATCCTTCTTGTACTTTTTGGCATCAGCAGAGAACTTCTCCTTTGCACCTTCCAAACTCTTTATCTGATTTTTCAATTCGTAGACTAAGGTAGCATCTTCCACTATCTTAGTACAAAGCCCTTCAATAGTTTTGGCGTTACGAGTGCGCTCGGCTTCAAGACTAGCCACTTTATCCTTAAGCGCAGATATCTCTGTATAAGCGCCTTCGCATTGCACACGAAGCTGTTCCTTTTTAGCTTCAAGAGCTTCCTTAAGCTTGGCAATATCGGCTTGCTCAGAAGCCCATCTTTCACGCTCCTTCCGCAAAGCCTCCAATTCGGCTCTCTCGATCTCAATATCGTTGAGACGAACCGGAAGGCGTGCGCAGATCTCCTGAAGCGAAATCATTGATTGAAAACAAAGGCAATAATTCAATCGAAGCCGAAAATAAAATAGAAACACAAGGTCGAAGGAAACATCAGTTACCATCATGTTGCCAGTGATGCACGACCCAACAACGACATCAAGATTAAAATTCTTCACACAATTCTCAAACTCTACAAAAACAATTTAATTAGTAATGAAGCCAAAAAGAGCAAAGCCCATCTCGATGAAGGCGACTAACAAGAGATAGCAAAAAATACCATCTGGATTAAAATCAGGGACATCGTTCATAGAACGAAGCCCATCTCGATGAAGGCGATTAACAAAGGAATCAGCGTCAACATTAGCAGTGCCTGAAACGTATCATATAATTACTTAGTGCTTTTTTGCCAAAAGTTCAAACCAAGAAAACCAATACGAAGGTAAAACAAGTAATTACCTTCCACATGGACAGGCCTGGAATCAGCTTTAGCCGGGCCGGCAGAGGGTTCAGCTTCAGCGTCATGTACATGAACCACAGGTGAGGCAGTAGCTGTTTGCAACGCATCACCTGAATCCGCGCCGACATCGGTAAGTGACTTAAGATGCTCCACATCTTCACGAATAGTCTCAAGAGGAGACTTAGCTGCCGCCTTCGCCAAAACATCAAGAGAGGAAGGCATAGCTTGGGACGATGAAACTTCAAGGTCCGCAGAAGCCAAATCCTTAGTCTCATCCTCCCTCAAAAGGCGGCTATAGCTAACATCGACCTCCTCCTCATCAACACACCCCGAGATACGAACCCGGAGAAAAGGACCAGTAGGCAATTTCACTGGAGAAAAAAAAACACAAGTTAGCAAAAACAACCTAAAGAGATGAAAGACAACACAAACAACTAACCTCCAAAATTAAGGTCTATAGCTGTCGAAGCCGCAGCAAGACCAAAAGAGGACACCGCCACTGTAGCAGAAGCCGGAGCAGTAGGGGCAACTGGCGCAGCAGAAGAAGGCACTGCAAAAGTGGCAGAAGCTGCAGCAGCAGAGGGCGCATACGAAGCCACTGGGGCTGCAGACGAAGCCGCCGGGGGCGGAGGCGCACTTGATATTGGCGTGACAGGCAAAGCTGCACTTAACCGCTGCCGCTTCGAAGCTTCGAGCGCAGGGGTCAATGCCCTCTTCTTGGTCAGAATGGCCTTAGTGCCATGACCTCTTGCTTGACCTCCACGAACAGAAGGAGCCGCCGCTCGGCTGCCCCTAGCTTCATCATCACCATCGTCAGATCCACCACCTGTGGCACGACCGCTGCCACAACCTTTTCTCCCGCGGCCACGAGTTGTCTTCGGAGGCGGCTGCACGCTGGGGTGGTCCACAGCCGTGAGCTTCTTGCCAGGCTTGGGGGGAGCGGCACGTTGCGAATAACTAACTCCCATCTCCTCAAACACCCTATTGAATCGATGACCGCCAGGCAGAGCGACACAACTATCATGCTCCTTCGACGTATACTTTCCAAGTATTATTTCAGCCATCAGCTCGATGGACTGAACAAAGGCATAATCTGACATATGGGGGGCCTCGTAGCGCCCGAAACGAGGAAAGCATACTTGCGGAACCCCTCGATATGGCTTCACGTCGACAACAAACGGCTTCCATTTTCGCAGAAAGGAAATTCACGCCCATGGCAAGGCCCTCTTCAATAAGGTCGTGGCTGCCACTGATTCGACTAGCTTTGAAAAAAGCAGACTCGCAGCGACTGTAATTAGGCGCCTTCGGATCGAATGGAGGGCAAGAAATGAAATTGCTAGGAAGAACTTGGCCATGCAAAGGAAAGCTTATTTGCTTCGTGCCATCCTCCAAAGTTCTCTCCAACGAAGGCACCTTCACGTACAACCAGTACTTATGCCAGTTTTGGTCCCAAGCATTCTTCTAACTGAAGGTAAGCTCTACCTTTTCCAAGTCAGTAAGACGATGGCGGGCGCAGAAGCTGATGCTGCCGTAATCAGGCTCATATTCAACACCATCAAGTTCAACGGCCTTCATCTGACGATGGCCCTCAAAATAGCGGACGAAACCATCAACATCAACACCAGATCCATTGGTCTTAACTTCCCAAAAGAACCGAAGCAGATGGGTGATACCATTGGGAGTAAGATGGTAAAGTTGAATCCCAAACCTCCCAAGAATCTCTGCAATGATGTTGTGAATGGGCATCCGAAGCCCAGCAGTAAAAAAAAATCCCGGAACACAACAACCTCGTCAGGACGAGGGGCAGGAGTGACTTCGTTACTAGGAGCTCGCCCGCCACCAACAGGGAAATGCCCTTTCTCTTCATAAAACTTGATTAAGGCATCAGTCACGAAAGAGTTACCAAATATAGTGGTACGTGGCTTCTTCTTCGAATCAACCAGGTCTAACACATCCGCCTCAACATCCTCGATGGCTTCATTGGCAAGAGACTCAGCATCGCCATCTTCCCCATCACCAGAATTGTTGCCCTCATCTGCGACGGGCTTGCCTTTTGGCTCGGTTTCCATATTGTCAGCACCTCTCTCGAGATGTGCAGCAAAGGCGGCAGCTTCGTCCTCTGTCATGTTGGCAGGGCCATGAGAACCCTCTCCCTCAGAGTCAGAAGCCCCAATCAAACGAGCCGTTTGCTTCGTACGAGCCGCTACAAAAGGCAATAATAGCGATAAGAAAACGAAGAAAATCAACCAAAACAAGAAAACAAACGAAGCAAATTAGATAAGAAAATTATAAAGCCAACTTACTTGTGACCGAAATGAAGGCAGAGCTGAAAAGCTAAGGCTCGCGAAGCAGTGAAAAGCGTCATCAACAAGCTATCGCAGAAAACTTGAAAGCGAAGCAAGTAAAGTTACCCCCCCTTCGGTCCTATTTATAGCGGGTAAAAAATCCGATCGTTAACTGTCTCGGTAAATGAATCGTTGCAGAAGTTTAAATTCAACAAAGGCAAATAAACCAACGGTAAAAAATATGACCGTTGCTTGCCTCAAAAATTGAACCGCCTAAACGAGATCAAAATAAACGAAGCCAATCTTAGTGGGTTACAAAGGCAATCGAAGCCAAAGCAATATATCAAAAAAGATATTCGCTCGGGCCTTACTCCAACGGGAGGAGGCGTTTCTCTGGCAGGTAGACAATCCAAGTTTCGTGGAGCTCAGCCTATTGAAGAAAGCCCTCGTCCGCGAGGGGCTACTGTTGGGGGATTGGCCTGCCAAGAAACACCTTCTAACAAATTTCCAGCAACCTATTGAACATATTGGCTTCATTTATAAAGAGGAGATTATTTCTGGTTTCGTCTCTATATGCCGCCCCGAGAATGGCTTCGTATCCGAGAATGGGTGAAATATCAAACACGATCGTAAAACAGCCTCTGTCATTGTTTTAATGAAACAGAGATATTGTTGAGTACTAAAAGTGATAAGCGAGACTCTGGTCTGCTTCGTCTGTGGTTTTAGTGCAGGATTGATGTGAAGCTAATAGCTTCGGACACCGGAGGAGCAAGGACGTCTCGTTGGCTGAGTCAGAAGTAAGCTACGAAGCTGGTTGCGCCTTCCAGCATTCTGACGAAGCCAGGAAAGACCAAGTCCAAACCGAGTCAAACACGGTGTAACTAGTCTACACAATCACATTGTTGGTTGTGAATGTACAGTTATGTCCCTGAAACATCTAAAGTTGTATAGTCTAGAGGATGATGCCTGGTTTTCAAGGGCATAAGAGGAATGTAAAATTGCCCTTTGGCCTCCCTATAAAAGGAGACCCATGGCCAACATGTAAAGCGCTGATTCCTGAGAACACTGTTGATAAGTAATATATTGTTGCTTGTCACCTTTTCTCTGTCTTAGCTATTGTCTGGGCTTATTGGCTTCGGTCAGTAACCCAACAAAGGC
The DNA here is from genome assembly GCA_004135705.1 of Alloteropsis semialata. Classification (NCBI taxonomy): domain Eukaryota; kingdom Viridiplantae; phylum Streptophyta; class Magnoliopsida; order Poales; family Poaceae; genus Alloteropsis; species Alloteropsis semialata. The sequence continues at coordinate 33,790,473 of CM014277.1, forward strand.
ATCGAGAAAGTTGAGGCATTATTTTGAGGGGCACAACATCAAAGTGCTAACTGACCAACCAATTAAAGAGCTCCTGAGCAACAAAGAAGTTTTGGTAAGGATACGCAAATGGGCTGCAGAGCTGTCAGAATATGTGGTTGATTTCGAACGAAGAACAGCAATCAAATCTCAAGTCTTGGCTGATTTCATAGTAGAATGGACATCGCCTTCTGCGGAAAATCTGACCACAGAGGAAAGCTGGCTGATACACTGCGATGGTGCTTGGGGGGACAAAGGAGCTGGCATCGCAGCAATTGTGCAATTGCCTTAGGGCGTAAAAATGAGATATGTAGCAAACTTAGAGTTCTGCAGAAACAGTGACAGAAGCACAAATAACATTGCTGAGTACGAAGCCGTATTATTGGGGCTCAAGAAAGTAAAGGCATTGGGTGCTCAACGATTCATTGTGAAAACAGATTCGAAGGTGGTAGCAGACCACATTGAAAAAGAGAGTATTGCGAAGCAACCCGAGCTCATCAAATACTTAAGTATAGTGAGATCAATGGAGAAAAAATTCAAAGGCTTTACAGTAGAATATATACCAAGGGGAAAAAATGAAGAAGCAGATGTACTGGCTAAGGCAGCTGCAAAAGGGGACAAGCTTCCACCAGATGCATTTTTCCAAACACTAACAACACCATCGATAAAGGACACAGATGAACAGCCAAGGCTAATCAACGCAATAAGTTCAGAAGATTGGCGATCGCCAATAATGGCTTACCTTCGGGGATTCTATGAGCCCACTAATGAAGATGATCTAAAATCTATGCAGTAAAGAGCAAGGTGCTACCAAATAACTGATGATGTCTTGTACAAAAAGGGGGTGGTAGCCCCTTGGCTTCGTTGCATATCTTACAACGAAGGCAAAGAGCTAATCCAAGAGATACATAGCGGCTTATGCGGAGCTCACTTTGGGGCAAGAGCAATTGTGGGGAAGGCAATGAGACAAGGATTCTATTGGCCTACAATCATCAATGATGCAACAAACACAGTCAAGACCTACGATCAATGTCAAAAATGTGCAACAACACAAAAATCTCCTTCGGAGCCATCACAATTGATAACTCCCACTTGGCCATTGCAGAGATGGGGCATAGATCTAGTTGGCCCGCTTCCAACAACTCAAGGAAATCTCAAATATGCCATAATAGCAATGGAGTACTTCACCAAATGGATCGAAACCAGGCCATTGGCTAACATCACAGCAAAAACAGTAATCAAGTTTTTCTGGCAGCAAATAGTATGCAGATTCGGAGTCCCAAGAGAAATCACAGTTGATAATGTGAAGCAGTTCGATTGTGACGAATTCAAACAATATTGCATGTCAATTGGAACGAAGGCAAAATTTGCATAAGTGTATCATCCGCAAACCAATGGGGCAGTTGAAAGAGCAAATGGCTTAATCTTTACAGCCATCAGAAAGTGTCTAGCAAATTGTAAGAAAAAAGACAAATGGGTGGAAGAGCTACCGAAGGTGATTTGGGCTCACAACACTTCCACTTCAAGGGCAACCCAATTCACTCCTTTCAAACTGCTATATGGTGAAGATGTAGTATGTCCAGAGGAAATACTCCATGAAGGGCTTCGCACCCAAAAGGAAGCTCCAAAAGATAGTGAAGCTGTCAACAAAGACCTCATCGAAATCTGCAGGCTGCAGGCAGCCAAGAACATCTCCAAATATCAAATTGAAACAAAGAAGTGGCGGGACAAAAAGGTGATAAGGAAAGACATCAAATTAGGCGACTGGGTCCTAAGGAAAAATCCAAGCACGCCATCAGGAAAGCTACAAAACAAGTGGGAAGGTTCATTCCTAGTTCTCAAAACCAACATGCCTGGATCATTTCGCTTAGGCGATGAAGAAGGCAATGAGCTGCCGCATTCATGGAATGCGGACAGCTTACGAAGGTACTACCTGTGAAAAATTGTAAAGATTGCTTCGTAATCTATAAACGAAGTCAATAAGTATAGTAGATTTTTCTCTTTCAAAAAAAGTCTGTACTCTTTTCCTCACAGGGGAACCCTAACCAAGGGGTGAGGTTTTTAATGAGGCGGCGCTAAATGTAACTCGTGCAAATATATGAATGAGATATTCCCCAAAAAATTGCATCGAAAGTGATTGGCTTCCACCAAATCGCTGGTATTCGACAACACAAGTAGAACTAAATTGACCCTACCAAAAAGGTAAGGCCAATTTATATCTAAAAACACTTACTCTAAGGAGTAAAAGGGGCTTCGGCTCATAACATTTCTCTTTTGTTTAAAATTGCTTACTCCAAGGAGTAAAAGGGGCTTCGGCTCATTTAAACATTTATTTTGTACAAAACGCTTACTCTAAGGAGTAAAAGGGGCTTCGGCTCAAATAACAATCACTTTGTATAAAATGCTTATCTAAAGAGCAATAGGGGCTTCGAACCGAACAACGACAAAGCAATTGGCTGGCTGAGCCCATCTGTAATCTAAAACAAAATCATTCCCAAGGGAATTCAAAAAGAGCACATCATGCCTCACTATAATGACATCTTAAGCAATAGCTTCGGACCAGGCAAAACAAATAGTAGAGCGCATGAATGAACAAAAACTCGCTTCGGGGGGAGGAGGCGTTTCTCTCGAAAACGAAGGCAAATCGAGTTTCCATTCATTCATACACTAACAATCCGGATACACCATCTCAAGTCAATTACAATAGATTATTCATAAAGAGATGAACAAAACATCTCAAAGACATCGCCATCGAATTGCTGGCCAGATCTTCTAAATCTAGGAGCATTAAAAACATAAGCAAACTCCTCAAGACCAGTGCTAAGGCTATCTGGCTCAATTTTCACAGGAAGCAAATGGGCAGCTTCGGCATTCCTCCTCCTAGCAAGCTCGACGCGCTGCGAGCGCTGAGCGATGAACGAAGTACAAGTGTCAAAAACATCAAATTCATTATGACGATAGAACTCATGGCAGAACTCCCAAAAATCACCGAGATTTGAATGAGGATAACGCCACTGATATTCCTCCCATGCGAAGCCAGAAACGCAAATGGGACCATCCCGCATGGCCAACGGAGCAAGTTCAAGAACATCTCTGTTGGGTTACAAGCCGAAGCCAACAAGCCCAATCAACAGCCAAGACAGAAAACAGGGACAAGCAACAGTAAATTACTTGTCAACAATGTTCCCCGGAATCAGCCCTTTACACATTGGTGGGAGGTCCCCTTTTATAGGGAGGTCAAGAGGCACCTTTTACATTCCCCTTATATCCTTGAAAACTAGGCATCATTCTCTAGGCTAAACACCTTAGACTTTCCAAGGGTATTAAAGTACATCCGCATGTCTTAGTGTGAACGCGTAGACCAGCAACTCCGTCTTTGACTCGGTTTGGACCTGGTCCACGCTGCCTTCACCGTGCCTCCAGTGGCCTTTGTCGCCTTCACCACCCGGTGTGCCTTCGGTCGGGCAGCGCCTTCTCCCGCTCAGAGAGGAAAAGACCGCCGCGCCAAATACTCTTCCCGAAGTTTCTTGACCTTATCTTGAAGCACTTGCCTTTCAAATACTCTTGGATGTCAGTTTACCAAAGATGAGCATGAACGGGGCTTGGAACACCCTAGGCCGGCTGGCCTAGGCCATGTGGGGCCGGTCGGCCTGGCCTCTTCTTCGGGCCTCTGGCCTTCATTTTTCATCGTGTTGTCCTTGGTCACAAGCCTTGTCCATATGTGCTCCAATTTAGCCCAAAAACCTGCATAAATAGAATTCCTCCAAAAAGACATGCATATGCAAAAACATCCCAATTATAGAGTGTGATCATTAGTTTAGATATCAAATTCATGCCATTATTGAAGATAAACAAGGGTAAAAGTATGCCGCTAAGGAGCGTCAACAATCCCACTATGCTTAAACCTTGCTTGTCCTCGAGTAAGTCTTCAATAAGAATTCGAGTAAGTCTTCAATAAAAATCAGCGTTCCCTTTCGGTTTCCAATCCCTGCACTTGATCATACACGAGAAAACATAATGCCCTCAAATATTTTGCGGATAATTCTTCTTGTTGTAACCAGCTCTTTCTAGTATGGAGGGTAGATATGAATTAAGTGTTCCCCACAAAGTATTTAAACACATGCTCTCTAATTTAAACAAGTCTAAGAAATTAAGAAGTCAGTTTCAAAAGAATTGCTAAACCAAGATCAATAATTTAAACCTCATTGCAATTGCTCATAGAAACTCTCAGCTCGTCTTGTCTCTTGAACTTGCTAGAACTCTCTTCACCTCCCTTTCTCTCATGTATGTGTAAGGCTTTATCTGGAGCTATGGGAAAGGTTAGTCCTAACAAAAGATATTATAACCAAGATATTATCAAAATAAGAAATACTTCTCATGGGTTTACTGAGACTTGTCAAAAAGACCATGGAAAATAATCGATTCTGTGGAGAGGGGGAAAATGGAACACATGCTTTAGATAGTGGACATGTGCAAATGGCAAAGGTTGATCCCGAGGCACAAATGAAGTCCTCATTATCAGATTGCACATGGTTGAAATATTTGAGTATGGAATAATCTTTAAGGCACTATGGAATTTAATGAAGCAAAAAGATCTAAGGAGCATTTATTTTCACAGTTTTTCTTTTCTTTTCTTTTTTCCTTTTTCAACACATATTTTTCTTTTCTTTTATTTTTTTTCTTTTGTGCTCCTTAGAACTTCTAGCAACATTAATACTTACTCGGCACCTCCCCCCATGCTTAAACGATTGCTCATCCTCGAGCATAGAAGTGGTGGATCTTTTGAAAAATGGTTTGAATCTTCAGGGAGTATCTTCTCGTCGAATATTGAAGCCATCGGAGGATGATAGGGGGTAGGCTGGTCGGCTCATGGTGTTGAGGCCGGCCGGCCCACTTGTTGTGGACCTCCGTTTCTTCTAATTTTTCTTCTATGCACTCTTTGATGCCTCCCAAATATATGTTCCTTATATCAAGCTCTTGATTTTTTGGAATTACCTCGAGATAATAATCCATACTCAAATTGGGTTGTGGTCAAGGAGATATTTCACAAAAAGATAATCTGGGTTTAGGGTGGATATCCAGCAAAGTTTGTGAAGTTTCCGGTGTAGAAACTCACAATGCATGGATAGATAGGCTAGCAAAGAGAAGGTACACAAAAAGGAATGGTCAGCTTCTTAGTCTCGTACCAGAGAAGATAAATCCTAAATCAACTCACTTGAAAATAATTCTTATACTACAGTTCATCATGATATGTCATTTAGGCTTTGGATAGGAAGAGCAATTGCAAAAGGTATTAGTGACAAGGCTAGCTTAATTAAATTCAGCAATTAAACATCCCTTGAGAAGTTTAAAAGAGAGAGCAAGAATAATAGATATGGGTCCAAAATTATCATAACCTCCACAAAAGATTGAGCCGGTATTTAGATAAATTTCAGATCGTGTTAGGGAGAGCATTAGTCTAATCATGCATAAGCAAAGTGCAAAAATAGACAAAGCGGCAACGATCATCATATTTCAACATGGCATAAACTTTCTATCATCACTATTAATCATGTCATCAAAGCATCGGTGATATATATAGTGATCATGGTGATGAGAAATGAAAGCACACACTAGCACACATGCTGAAAATAAATAAAAACAGAAAATTGCTACGCACACAAGCTTGCACACATGCTAAAAATAAATAAAAGAAAGGGGAAAACTCAATCCACACGTGCGAGCTATTTATTCATGGTCTCCGTCGGTCACTCCTCTTGTCTTGGCGGCTGTCTTGCATTATATCCTTGGTCATAGTATATTTGAGAAGCTCCTCCATCAAAGTGTTCTGGTGGCACTAATGCTAGAAGTCCCATTTGATATGCAATTCCCGCGGTTCCATCTTCTAGTCGGTCTGTATGCCTCCGGATGGCATTAATGTCCTCCAAGTTTCTATCGGTGTAGGCTCCAATCATTCTTGTGCTTTTTTCCGGTTGTTGGAGATGTGTAAATTGAGCTCCAAAAGATGGATCCAGGAACACTCCTTGATGTGGCAGCGGTGGGTAGCCATAACTGCTATATGTTGGCGGCGGTGGATACATCGGTGGTGGCACCGGCGCTCCATACCCCCATGCTTGAGCTAGTGCATGGCCCCTTTGTTGCCCCCATCCTTCCGGAGGTCCTTCTCCACTTGGTGCTTTTTGAAATTCCGTAGTCCAATAAGACGAACTAGCCGGTGGCAATTCCTCTCCCACTTCTTCTTCAACCGGTGCCAACGACTCTCCAATATGCTTCCCTCTTTTATTCTTCTTAGCCTTGACCAAAATCTTCTCATCCTGCCAATCAACTCTTCCTCTTGCAAATAGCTTCAATCTTGCATTGGGGAGATAAATATTTGTATTTGAAATTTTGTAGCCATTCTTCTCATAGCTTCAATTCCAAAATCGGTCTCCTTCGTGAAGAATGCCGAATTTGTCTCCAATCTTGGGTTCAATGCAATTGCTATCATGGAGAGATAACAACCCGAGCCGATCTCTCCGAAGCCGGATGTTGCTTCACATACTATTGACACCAGATTTTGACTCGGTTGAAATCGTGTGTAACAGAGTCCAAGCAGAGGCCGAGTCCGATTCTAAGTCATACATCCGATTCCGATCAGGAATCGACCGATAGGAGTCCTGATCAGACACGAGACAGGGGAGGCCGGAGCATGTGCCACTATCAAGGGAGGATGTGTCTGGAAGCTTCTTCAGGGCCTCGTGATGCGGCAATTATAATAGTTTTAGTAGTTTAAGATTTGATTGCTTTAAATAAATTAGAGATATTATCGTAGCCGGCAAGTTTTAGCTAGATTTCCAGGGTATAAATATAAACCCTGCTCCATTGTAAAAAATGTTCACACAACCAATCAATCAAACACAACTTTCAGCCTCACATGCCAACAATCCCTTTTCATCGAGTTCTTCAGCAAGCAGGGCTGCATCATCTTGACCTCCGGCTTGCCTGTGAGTCCGACACCCTATCGAATTAATCTAGGCTTTAGATTGAGGTGTATCGCCCTTCTTCGTTTAGTTAATTCACTAATTTATCGAGTTGCTCTAGGCTTTAGATTGAGGCGTATCGCCCTTCTTCGTTTAGATCGCTTACCCTTTACCGTTTCTTGTTGATTTTATCTTATCGGCTTACATTTATCAGAGAAGATCTATTCTGTTTCATTATTATTCAAATTTTATAATAGATTTGTTTATGTTGTTTACATAGCTGATTCAGATTTAATAAGCAAGTTACAAATAGATTTGATTTAAATAAGTTCTTTGATATAAATTGATCTACCAGAGTAAACAAGCAAATCGGTGCCCTGCTAGCAACGCTGTCTCGAAATCGATCCGATTGTTAGTGACATGAGATTTAGTTTGTTTATCCCCTTTGGAAAGATGCATACTAAAGAATGAATTTAGATTAAATATATCTCTGATTCGGTTTTCATAGCTGATGATTTATTTTAATACATGTTATATTATCACGAATCGGACTCAATGCCGATGGTTCATGTTATTGAAATCGGACTTCCCTTTATACCAATCCGATTTCTAGAACGAATCGGGGCCTTGGCCGATGAGTTCCTTATTGCTTACTGATTAAACTCTACCTTGTCAATTTCAGGTCAAATTGACTGGCATGCCGCGAACCTCAAGATTTTGGACATGCACTGAAGTGAAGCAAATCTTCCAGGCCACAGTGTTAATTTCCGAGAGTCAACGCCTAACTTTTTGGACGTCAACACATACCCACCTATCAATCATGATGTAGGTATGATCAATTGCTTGCTTTTTCACCAATACAGAGTTTAAATAATTTAACTCCATATCGGTTAGTTTGGACTCTCTCATTCTTCTAAAGATTCTCCTGCTCATCCAAGAATAAAATATTTGAAGTATAACATTGCTTATGTTCTTCCTTTGGCAGTTGTCATCCTTTGCAATTTTCTTCCAAAATTTATCTATCCCTCCTCCTTCGACTTCAACTTTTTCCGGTGCACCATTGAAACCAAGTAAGCTTCCAATGCCTTCAAAGGTGATGGACCTTTCTTCATCCTTCAACCTAAACTCAAGGCATGACACTTCTTGCTCATCAATTTTCCATGTCACTACTCTCATGGTCATCATTATCTCCAAAGCAATTTCTCCATGCACATCCACTGGAACACCATCAAAAAATTGCCTCCATCCGAGGTTGTCCAATAGCCCATAAATGTCACCATAGAATCCAAACCTATGAAGTGCATCATCATCGAAATCGGTGTTTGCCTTCAATCTTCCCTTTAAATTCTTGAGCCTTTCTTCTTCTTCCTCTGACAAGATGACAAACCTATATTCTGAAATTCTTGGCTTATATGGCGGTGGTGCGGTTGATCTTGTGGCACATCGAGGTGCAGGAGGTGGTGGTGCGCCGGTATGCCCACGAGGTTCGGTGAACCGCATGAAGGTACTTCTTGGGTCTTGCATCCTACCAAGGAGCAGCCTGTCGCTCCTTTGTGTGGGGTTGTCTTCCTCCATGCTTCACGGTGACTCTGCGACGGAGTGCCTCCACGAAGAGCTCGCCGATGGCGCATCGGACGCCGACGACCTTGTCCTCTTTCCGGTGATGAAGTTCAAGACTTGCATCCTCATGGTGCCTTGCTGCACAAACACAAAAACCAACACACCAGGGGTTTGTAGTGAATTTTTGGAGATTTTTGGGGTTGATTTTGATTCTTGAATTTTTCAGAGCTTTTGCTGGTGTTCAAGGTGGAAGAACACGAAGAACATGGACTAAGAAATGTATGAGCTGCGTACCTGTGAAAGGAGAGCACTAGGGGGCATATATGGGCACCAGGCCAGCCGGCCTAGGGGCTTGGGGCCGGCCGGCCTAGGGTCCTCCCTGGCCTTCTTCACGTGTCCTTGCTCCCATGTCTTCCTAAGATGAATGTTGATCATTGTCCAGCTGCTCCACTTGCTTTGCACCACCAATTCTTGCAAACCACACATTCTTTAGCAAGGTTGTCCACTTGCACATTGTTTTCTCCACCTTGATTCATGCCTTTGTCCTTTGCTTCAACTCCACTCCAAATGTTGCTTTCAATCCTGCAAAATGAGTGTACCACCATGCATGGCTGCCTCCTCTTGCATGTGGTGTTAGGTGGAGAGCACAATAATTCTTCCCGTGAACTCAATCTTGGTCATTAGTGGTGATCATAATCATAAACCCTTCCAAAGTGTGTTTAGGTGCTTAAGTCCTCCTCTAATCGTGACAAATAAAACCAACTCAAAGCAAGCAATGAGTTTGAATGAATAATTAGAGGGGAATTTGGGCATCATAAACATTTGTAAGTCGAGAAATATTTCTCGACTACGTTAATTTTGATTGAACCGGTATTGCTCACTTTCATGAATTGATAGCAAACTTTCCCGAGTTCAATCGTGGGTCATAGGTTTAGGTACTAAATTTTGGCCAAATGAGAGAGATATTTTGAAAGAAAATAAAATAATTGGGGCTTAGAAAAAATCCTAATCCTAAGAAAACAAAACTAAAAATTACTAAGGTTGCATTAGCCTAGCATGCGTCAAAGAATTTAAAGAATTAAGAACAACGCTGGGCTCTACTCGTGTCTTCATAATGATCAACTTGGTTCGGCCGTCATGAAAAGGACGGTCGCCAAAATGGGTGTGGGAGTTTGGTTTTGGGTTTCTCAAGATAAAACAAATAAATCATGGGAAGGCTCAAGTCATTGGTTTATAATAAGAAATAAAATCGAAATGACCGAGCAACTATAATTTAAATGTTTGACCGAATGACCAATTTAACAAATGTTTATCAAGTCTTGCGTAGCAAAATTCATGACTCACTTACTCAAAAGGTCTTCACGGGTTGTCCTCTCGGTAGCTTATTCTTGACTCGACGAACGGGTTGCCTCTCGCAAAGCACTTCGTTTATAGTCTATAGCTAGACTTCTTCTTTTCTTCACTTCGGACCAACGCTCGGTGGTGGCATTATAGACTTAGGTACCCACTTCTGCACAATCCTTGGCTTGGGTGCAGGATTATTCTTTGGCTTAGTCATCTTTTTGGTCTTCACAAGCGGGCATTGAGCTTTTGTCTCGACGGATGCAACAACTTCTTTGGTCTCCTTCACTTCCTTCTTCTTCGGCTCCTCCTTGGTGTCACGTCGGTGAGGTGGAATATATTTAACATTGATCATATTGCATACCTCAAGGTGTGGATGAAAGTTGAACTCGCTGATGGTGCCATTGATGTCGAACTTGATTTCCCCTTGCCAACGTCGATGTTCGCCCTTGCGGTCTTGAGGAACGGCCTCCCAAGGATGCACTACAACAAATACCACTTTTTATGACAAATACCTCATGACATTGGACATATTCGTCGTTATGATGTTCAGATTTATGACGTTTTATATAAGCCACAATAGTTTAGTGACAAAATAGGATGTTCGTCATTAAGACTAACTAGAAATCGTCATAAACTAGTCTAATGCCAAATGGTGACGTAATTTATTTTGTCATTAAGTCCAATATTTGAACGTCACAAATTTTCAAAAATAAAAGGGCAGGCCTAGGGTGGATCCCACTACCACTTGGACAATTGGGTCCCACATGTTTTTTTCCTGCTATTTTTCTTTTATTTTCAGCTAGGCTCCCAATTTTTTTCCTGCCATTTCAAATGGAAAAATCAGGAAAAAAACATTTCTCAGTTCGCATTCTATATATACCTTATTAAATGGTAAATGAAAAACTCAGGAAATAAAAAAATGTAAATGAAAAACTCAGGAAATAAAAAAGAAAAAAACGTAAATGGAAAACTCAGAAAAAAAACTTGGCGCAAGGTGAGGGAGCTGGGATTCGAACCCAGGCTGGTTGACACCATGGTGCGACGCCTTACCACTACACTATGCATGTTTTGGTGACTAACTGTGGTAATAATGAGTTATATACTTATGGCGTCCTATGCCCAAGAAAAAATTAAAGCGCAAAGGGGGAGCTGGGTTTCGAACCCAGGTCACGGGTGCGCCAATCCCGTGGCTTTCCACTACGCCACCACATCTGTTGTGTTGAGTTTGGGGATTTAATTATATATATTCTTTATTCTCATATAACACGCACCAGAAAATGCAAAAAAACACACCGCGGAAGTGAGAACTTGAGTTTTGAACCCAGGCCCTTAGAGTTGAGACGTACGCGCCTTACCGCTATGCTGCACCTAAGGTTGTTATGGAGTTTGGTATTTTTCCTATACATTATATTGGCGTGTTATCTTTTGGGAATCCACCTAGAGCGATCCGCGTGCTTGCAGTTAAACCAATCTCGTTGCGCCACGTGGCCAAACAAAAGAACACGCAAACAGTTCGTATTTCTTTTTTAATTCAGAATTTAAACTAGTATCTAGTATTTCTCCTTCATGGCTACTCCAAATTTGATGATTTGTTTTCTAAAAATTTCTAAAATCATGCTCATTCAAGTTATGAAACTTATTAATGCTATTATTTTGAAAAATCTTCTCGTGTGAGTCTGTTTGAACAATCCAATTTTTGAATTTCAAAAAATGACAAATACAAGCACGATTTTTTACACTAAATGATGTCAAATGGAAAAGTGATGAATACCAAAGCTTCATATCTCATCAAGATCTACAATCTTTATTTAGGTCATTTTGTCATTTTCAAAAGTGGTAATAACATGTAGTACAAATTTGACAAGTCTCTAACATAGTTTCTTAAACTATGTGAGTGAATCTAGGATTAATGACCAATGTATAGTACCACTTTCTCAAATGAAAAAATAACCTAAATAAAGATTATAGATCTTGATGAGTTATAAAACTTTGGTATTCATGACTTTTTCAGCTGAAATCATTTAGTGTTCCAAAATCTTGCTTTTAGTTATCAAATTTTGAAATTCAAAATTTGGATTATTCAAACTTTGTCACATGGATTAATGAGCTAAATAAAGTTTGTAGATCTTGATGAGTTGTACAATTTTGGTATTTATGACTTTTTCATTTGAAATCATTTATTACCGTAAAAAATATGTGAATTTCTCAACTTTTGAAATTTCATATTTAAATAATTCAATCTAACTCGGATGGAAAAGTGACCAAAACAATAGTTATAGATCTCGAATAGTTCTACAACTATTGTATTGACAATTTTCTTATTTGAAATCATTTTTAGTGTCTTATAATTTAATACATTTCTATCATCAAAAGAAAATAAATGTTAAATTTGCTTAAACGGGCCCAAAGACCTATTTCTGGGCTGTTTTTGGGCTCGGTTTACACGGCCCAATCATTTTTGGCCGTCCATCCGATACCGACGGTTGAGATGATTCCTGCTCCAAATAAATAATCCGAAACCCTAGCCCCCCCCCCTCCCCGGCGCGAGCGCTCCTCCTCCGGCGACGCGTAGACAAGGGCAGACGGCACGGCTCCCCCTCCCGTCCTGCTCGCGAGCGCCCTGCGCGGCGGCGGCGGCGAAGGACCTTGGCACGGCGGAGGCCGGCATGCGACGGGCCCCTCCTCCCCGTCCCCTCGGCATATCGTGGGGTGGCGCGGCCTGGCTCGGCGGGAACGTCGATGTCGTCGGCAGGCCCACCGCCGGCACCCCGATGGGGTCCTTCCGGCCTCGCCGCCACGCTCCGCGCGGCCGCCGCGATGCTCCGGCTGGATGCGGAGTGGGACTGGTTCGTCACGCTCAACGCTGCCGACTAGCCCCTTCTCCCCCAGGATGGTAAGATTCAAATGCTCGGCTTCCATCTACTAGCACGATCTGTTTGAGTTGGGGCGCATCTTTGCTGCACAGTCTTGTCCGGATCTAAGACAAATCTGAGCTCTTTGCTTGGTCGTTTTTCCATACATAGAAGGCTCGCTTCCTCAGAATTGAGCTTGGGGGGCCTTCCTATTCTTGAATTGGAAGCAGAGCATGCTGTACGAAACAGATCGGCAAATTGCAGGTGGGAGCAACCGCCGCTTTTCGGTTGAGGGGTCGCTGTAGCTAGGGAAATCCAATTTGTGCTCTTCACAGCATGTTGCTAACTTCGTTTAAGTGGTGTCTGTCAAGTTGCATAATTGAATGCATAATTATGCCTCAGAGGACCGAGGCACCACTACCCCACTAGGATTAGGCAGCCGTCTGGTGCTGGCGTGCTGCTACCTCGTTTTGGTGATTTTGGAAGAACTTGCTTGTTCGGAATCCTGTTGGACTGTGGTACCAAAGCCGGCTTAGGTGGAAATATAGTACAGCTACTAGACTGGCATGCTGTCTTCTTCATTTCTCTATATTCCTACCAGCTCAACCACTCTGTAACTCATATCTGCTCTCATTCTTAGTGATTTTGCTAGTATATTAGCTTTGCCTTATAGCTTTCCTTTTAATTTGATGACTGGAATGAATGTACCTGTGTGAGCTTGTGCCCCTGTGCGTGCTGTTTCAAATTTGTTTAATGTCTCCATCAATTTCTCATGGTAACCAAAATTTGCAAGCTACATGACTTGTTCTCACCAGGTGCTGCACTGGGCAAAGGAATCATTCTCTGCAGTTCGCGCCATCTCAAAACCTTGCCATGCTGAAGTCCAGCAGCCGTATCCTCTCCTAACTGATGTGATCTGCAGAAGGATCCCGACTGCCTTTGTTCTCACCAGTGAGTGCTCCCTGTCACATGGCCAATAGATGATTGTCCCCATGGTGGAAGAATTTCATCATTGATGGGTTCAGACTTTGCTCTTTTGCAGAGAACGCAGTCCTAACTCGAGTATTCTCATGTGACCTGTTGCTGCAATCCTCACTACAAAAGGAGCTTTATGCATGAATCCAGTTGAGTAGTTTTCTGTTGTTATTGTGACTACTTCATGTTCAATTAAAACTACTTTGTCATTCTTTAATATGGTGAATTGGTGATAGTAACTGCATTTGAATCCAGTTGAGTAGTTGGCCAAATCTACCGGTTACTTTACAGTAAAAGATATATCAAATTCTTGCATCTTGATTCTATAGATTGCAAATATAATGTGTTGCATCGCAGTGGTTGCACTAATATATGTATCCGATTATACTGCTTCTTCCACTATGTAAAATTGTGGTCCTTTGTTGACAGGTACTGAATCCCTTCCGACTAGGGTGTGAGCAGCAACAAAGACATGGCCTATTGGCACTGTAGTATTAAGTGATGTGCTTGTGTTCTCCCAGTGGTTTTGGTAGTAGTAGGAATGGAAGAGGCAAATGTATGGTGATTGCTTAAATTATATTGTATGTGATGAGAAGTTGTATGGATTAGAATTTATTTCATGTGATGAGATTTTTAATATATTGTGTTGACATGCATTTTGCACATGTATTGGTTTATATTTTGGGTGTGACAATGCATTATTTGGAAAAATGGCTGGTTTATATTTAAGGTGTAACAATGCATTAATTGAAAAAATGGGCTCAAACTGACCCACCTGATGGGCCTCGATGAAAAAATTAGGCCATATTGATCCACCTTTTGATGGGCTTTTTTTGGGCCATTAATTATTGTGACTAATCAAATTGTCACAAAACTACTGCCACGTCAGATTCAAATCGTCATAAAAGTGCTGACACGTCATTGCCACATCATCCTCGTAGAAGATATTGTGACGTTTTAGAGGTCTTTAATGACGAAAATCTGTCGTCATAATTAGTGACGATAGAAAAACCGTCATAAAATTTATGACGAAAAAAACGGTTTCGTCATTGAAAACCTTTTATTACGGGGTATAGATGACGAACGAATTTTCGTCACGCGAGTGTCACAAATTATCAAATATGACGAAAAAATAGGTTTCTGTGACAAAAATGAAATGTTATAAAATGCCATATTTGTTGTAGTGATGAGTGGCGCCTTTGTCCCTTCTCCCATATCAAGAATCACAAAGTCAACGGGGACTAGGTGTTCTCCAATCTTCACGGGTATGTCTTCGGCGATGCCCAAGGAATAGCGAACGGAGTTGTCTGCTAGCTCTAGGCACATAGCAGTGGGTTCCGGCTCCGGTAAGTGTAGCTTCTCGTACACGGCCTTCGACATGACGCTCACACTTGCGCCAAGGTCACACAATGCCCTTTCGGACATGTATGATCCAATGGAACACAGGATGGTTGGACACCCTAGATCCCTCTTCTTCTCGGGAGCTTGATCGGCGATAGCCGCGCTACATTCTTCGGTCATCTTGATGGTGCTTGGCGGCGGCATCTCACGCTTGTTTGAAAGGATGTCTTTGAAGTAGCGAGAGTATGTTGGAACTTGTAAAGCATCCAAGAGCGGCATATTGATGTTCAACCTGCGAACCACTTCAACAAATTTTTTGAAATGCTCATCAATTTTACCTTTGTGGTAACGTGGCATCGGAGGAAGAATCTTTGTATCTTCATCGATCATCTCAAACTCTGGCTCTTGGGTGACTATTTCCGGTGCGGGAGTAGGTGCCTTCTCTTTTGATGTCATCTCGGCTTCAATACTTGGCCTAGGCTTCTTTGCTCCGGCCGGGTGTTCAGGATCTTCGGTCTCCTTCCCCGAGCGAGTTTGAATTGCTTTCGCCATCTCTGGATTTTGAGGTTGCCCCGGTAGTCTTCCTTCATTACTAGGTAGGCGTCTGGCTAGCTGGGTCATTTGTGTCTCTAGCATCTTCATCATGTCGAGCACTTGGTGGTTAGAGCTTCCGACCTCCGTCACCTTGCCATCAATGTTCTCCAATATCTTGTCCATAGCCTTAAACTTAGCGACGGTGTCCTTGTTGATCTTGCATTGCTCCACCATGAACTCCTTCAATTGTATACGAAGAGGCACTGAGTTTTGAAGGGATGAGCTTGCATTAAATTGAGGTCTACCTTGCTCGTAGCGGAAGTAGGACAGTGGGGACAAATCCCCTTTCCTCATGTACTCGAGCACTTTAGCTTCCTCTAGACAATTCTTCTGGACATGGCTGTACTCTCCACAATCTCCACATGTGGACCTTGCTTCGGCTGCCTTCAAGTCAATAGCATGGGCTTCCTTCTTGTCCACCTCCATCTTCTCCAATCTCCTCATGAGTGAATCGATCTTCCCTTCAAGTATTTCTTCACGTTCCACCCGCAAAACAATTTTAGCAACTCCCGCGGATGGTGTAGGATGCAGCCGTCCCGATGATGCCCACACATCATTGTCCGCCACCTTCTTGAATAGCTTGAGAGCTTGAGGTGAGCTCAATAATGGATCCTCCAGCCAATGCGTGGATGATTGCCCTTGATGCGGTCATGAGGCCTTGATAGAACATCTGGACTACATCTTCCTTCAGACACTTGTGATGTGGCATGGCTCGGATGTAGTCGCTGAAGTGCTCATAGGCTTCCGCAATAGTCTCCGTCGGGATTTGCACGAAGGTAGCAATCTTGTTGCACAAAATCTGAGTCTTGCCCGACGAGTAGAACTCCGTCATGAAAGCTTTCATCAAGGCATCCCAATTTTGCACCGTCTCCTCCGGTAGAGAATGAAACCATTGAAGTGCTCTCCCAAGTAGAAAGAACAAAAAGAGCCACACTCTCATTTTATCTTGTTTATTCCTTTCATGTCGAAGGTGCGGCATAGTTGGATGAATGCTTGGAGGTGAAGGTTGGCATCTTCTTTTCCAGTGAAGGGCGAGCTTTGCACCATACGAATGGTTGAAGTCTTGATCTCGAACGGCCCTCCAACATCATTGAGGTCTTGGATAGGCAAATCCTTGATGTCCGGGATGCATAGCTCTCCGATCGTGCGTTCTGGTTGCGCCATCTTGAGTTGCGGTGGCGCCTCCTTTGGACTTGGTGGTGGAGTTTCTTGAGGTGTAGATGATGAACTTCCGGTCTTGCCTTTCGGATCTACTAATTCCAGCTTCTTAGCTTGTGCTTGGCATCTCCTTCACCTGTAAAGTTTTTCTGTGTCATCCACAAATTTTTTGGTTTGTTGGAGAGGTAGCCATCCATCTCCTGTTAGGGTTAGTGAAAGCAAAATATATAGAAGATCTAAAAGAAAGAAGACAGAGTGAAATAAAAATAAAATAAAATAAAACTAGATTAGATTGATTTTTGTGTATTAGATGTATTTTTGATAAAAGAGAAAATAAGAGATCTAAATGAGAGAAATCAAAAGAAAATCAAGAAAAAGAAATATTTATGAATGCTAGACAAATCGGATCTTAATCGATAGTTCCCGGCAACGGTGCCAGAAAAGCTTGTTGACGGCCCTTAGATGCGTCAATCGTGAACCGCAAGCGCATGGATCAGTTGTAGCTCTTCCCTTAGAGTACTCCCCCAAGGTTTATCAATCCGTGTAACTAAAGATATGAGAAACAATTTAACTAGCATAGAAATCCATTAGCTTGAAGAGGGGTTGCAAAACAGATCTAATCTACTAAAACCAAACACCGGAGGTAGCAAGAGAGAGTTAGAGATAACAATTCTGGATCACCTAGATCATGCATATGTTGTAGCTCCGAGCCAAATAGAGTGAAGCAAGATAGATGTGAATCTCAATAAAAAGCATCTTTAAATCACGACCACCGGTCAAACTCCCGAAAGCCCCACCGTACACGGGATCACACCCTGTTATGATGCTCCCTATTCAGTGTGGGTAGATCCGGTATGAACCCCTAGCCACCATGGCTACAAGAACACCCCCAAGCAATCTATCTTGAGAATAGATTGAAGAAGAAACAAAACCAAGCAAGAACAAAATCATAAAGAGAGGCACTTGATTGCTAAAGATTTGAAAACACATATAACTTCACCATGAATGTAAGTACATCACAAGATCACCACCGGGATCCTACCTTGATCTTGATGATCCTAGCTCCAGAACTCCGACGTGGTCTTCCTCGCAGGGTTCCCACGTCGCCTAGGGAAGATCCCTAGACAGCAAGCACGACCCTCAACTCTCCAAAAGGTGTCCCTCTAGCTCCTCTGCTCCTCGACGGCGAATGATGAATGAATGATGCGTGGCATGAAGGCACAGGGGCTATTTATACCCTGAGGAAACCCTAGGTCGAAGGGAGAGGTGAGGCGGTGCCAGGGGACCCCAGGCCGGTCGGCCCAGAGAGGCCCAGGCCGGCCGGCCTGGCCTCTTTCCTGGCCGCCTCGTCCTCTTCTTTCTCTCCAAGTCTTTTGGAAGCTTCAGTAGATGTTCCACCTATGCATGTGGGCCTTTGGACATCATTTGCTTCGCGATATCTTTGAGATAAGAATGGGAATTGATAGACTTCCAAATTCTCCAATTGAGTTGCCTTGACCCCAAAGTTTCTTGACCTTATCTTGAAGCACTTGCCTTTCAAATACTCTTGAAGGTCGGTTCACCAAAGATGAGCACGAACGGGGCTTGGAACACCCTAGGCCGGTCGGCCTAGGCCAAGTGGGGCCGGCCGGCCTGGCCTCTTCTTCGGGCCTCTGGCCTTCATCTTTCATCATATTGTCCTTGGTCACAAGCCTTGTCTATATGTGCTCCAATTTAGCCCAAAAACCTGCATAAACAAAATTCCTCCAAAAACATATGCATATGCGAAAATGTCCCGATTATAGAGTATGATCATTAGTTTAGATATCAAATTCATGACATTATTGAAGATAAACAAGGGTAAAAGTGTGTCACTAAGGAACGTCAACAGCTATGTCTTTCTAAATGAGAACAGGGATACCCCTGTTATCATTAGTGACAAGTTGTCGCAGGACGAGAGTGATAGACTCATCAAGGTGCTCAAGAAACACCGCTCGGCGTTTGGGTACTCCCTCAAAGACCTAAAGGGAGTAAGTACGGCTCTATACCCATCGCATTCCCATAGATCCATCTTTCACACCATCTAGGGAGCCTCAATGTAGGCTAAACAATGCGATGAGGGAAGTCGTGAAGAAAGAAGTCTTAAAGCTTCTGCACGCCGGGATCATTTATCCCGTCCCTCATAGTGAATGGGTCAGCCCTGTCCAAGTAGTACCCAAGAAGGGAGGTATGACCGTCGTAAATAATGAGAAAAATGAAATGATTCCTCAGCGTACCATTACTGGATGGCGGATGTGCATTGATTACCACTGACTCAACAAGGCGACGAAGAAGGATCACTTCCCACTCCCCTTCATCGATGAGATGTTGGAGAGACTTGCGAACCACTCCTTCTTCTGTTTTCTTGACGGGTATTCCGGCTATCATCAGATTCCCATCCACCCCGATGATCAAGAAAAGACCACCTTTACTGCCCTTATGGAACGTATGCATACCATAGGATGTCATTTAGGTTATGCAATGCACTAGCATCATTCCAAAGGTGCATGATGTCTATTTTATTAGACATGATAGAGGAGATCATGGAAGTTTTCATGGACGATTTTTCAGTCTATGGAAAGACTTTTGATCATTGTCTACAGAACCTAGACAAGGTGCTACAGAGATGCCAAGATAAGGACCTGGTGCTAAATTGGGAAAAGTGCCACTTCATGGTCTGAGAGGGTATAGTGTTAGGACACTTAGTGTCCGAAAGAGGGATAGAGGTGGATAGAGCAAAATTGAAGTTATAGAAAAACTTCCACCTCCTACCAATGTCAAAGGGATCCGTAGCTTTTTAGAACATGCGGGGTTTTACCGGCGCTTTATTAAAGACTTTTCTCAGATAGCCAAGCCCCTTACTAGCCTATTAGCTAAGTTGTGCCCTTTGACTTTGATGATGAGTATTTACATGCTTTTACAATCTTAAAGAATGCTCTCATCTCGGCGCCAGTCATTCAACCCCCTGACTGGACGCTGCCTTTCGAGATAACGTGTGATGCTAGTGATTATGCTGTTGGTGCTGTCCTTGGACAAACCAAAAATAAGAATCATCATGCTATCTCGTATGCTAGCAAAACCTTGACATGAGCACAATTAAACTATGCTACCACTGAAAAAGAGCTCCTGGCTGTGGTCTTTGCTATAGACAAGTTTAGATCATACTTGGTATGAGCTAAGGTAATTGTTTACACTGATCATGCTGCCTTAAAATATCTACTCACAAATAAAGATGCTAAACCATGTCTTATCCGCTGGATTCTCTTACTCCAAGAATTTGATTTAGAAATTAAAGATAAGAAAGGAGTAGAGAATTCAGTAGCAGATCATTTGTCATGTATGCAGTTCACTGACATGCAGGACTTACCGATAAATGACTTCCTGTGCGACGACACCCTACTCAAGGTGATAGCCTCCAACCCCCGGTATGCAAATATTGTGAATTTTGTGGTTGCAGGATATGTACCGCCAGGGGAGAACAAAAGAAGGCTCATCTACAAAAGTAGGCTCCATCTATGGGATGAACCATACCTGTACAGGGTATGTTCAGATGGCATGCTTAGGCGATGTGTGCAAACAAATGAAGCAAGAAAGATCATCGAGCAGTGCCACGTAGCCCCATATGGAGGTCACTACGGGGCATTTAGGACAAGGTCAAAGATCTGGCAAAGTGGATTCTACTGGCCCACAATGTATGAGGATACAAAAGAATTCATTCGACGATGCCAGCAATGCCAGAAACACGGAGGGATCACATCAAGAGATGCAATTTGCAAGTTGAGTTGTTTGATGTGGGGGCATTGATTTCATGGGGCCCTTCGTCAAATCATACGACAGTGAGTACATCCTGGTGGCGGTTGACTACGTCTCGAAATGGGTTGAAGCAATGCCATGTCGAGACGCCGATTCCAAATACGCATGAAAGATGTTCCTGAGATCATCTTTCCACATTTTGGTACCCCCAGGATGGTAATTAGTGATGGAGAGTCACACTTCATCGACAAGACCTTCCGGAAGTTCCTGGCAGAACTGGGGGCGAGACACAACATAGCTACACCATACCACCCCCAAACAAGTGGTCAAGCAGAAACGTCAAACAAGCAGATCAAGAACATTCTGTAGAAGACCGTGATAGAAATGGGTAAAGGATGGAAGAGCAAGCTACCAGATGCTCATGGGCATACCGAATGGCTTACAAAACGCCAATCGGGATGTCCCCATATCAACTGGTTTATGGCAAGACTTGCCATTTACCGGTTGAGCTAGAGCATCAGGCTCACTGGGCTATAAGAAAATGGAATATGGACCTTCCAGCAGCCCAGCAAATGAGGAGAATGCCGTCATCAGAGTTAGAAGAGTGGAGAGACAAAGCATATCACAGTGCTAGAATCTACAAGGAAAGAACCAAGAGATGGAATAACAAGAGGATCAAGGTGAAGGAGTTTCCACCCCAGGGATAAGGTACTACTCGTTAATTCTAGGGTGAAGCTATTTGGGCATGGAAAACTTCGAAACAAATGGGAAGGACCATTCATTTTGGTGGCGACTTCATCGCACGGGGCTATCACACTCCAAGACGATGAAGGTAACCTCTTCAAGGTAAATGGTCAGCGTTTAAAAGTTTTCCTTGAGCCTAATAACAAAATAGAAGAGGAATTTGACGTGATCAATTTGGTCATAGACAATTCCAATCTATAAATATCCTTCACATTAGTGTCCTCAGCCCCTAGAACCCATTTGCACACACTTTGGGGCACATTAGGCATGACACGTAGTGCACGAAAAAAATGAAGGCGACCGGGCTCAGGGCCAGGTCAGCCAACCCCACCAGGTCGACCGACGGCCCCCTGAGCCCGATCAGCCATAACTTTTGCACACGCTCCACTCCAATGTCTCTGAGGCCGTTCCGCGGTGGATGAGCATTTCAACCTCTGATTGATCCGAGAAGAGGGCTGTTCTTTCTTTAAAATTCCACCCATCCTCTTCTCCCTTCTCATCTGAGTTCTTCCTCGCCCCTTAAACTTCTGAGCCAAACCTCCCAAATCCACAAGAATGACCACAAAGAGCCGCCCTACCTCCCGATCGACCTTTGATCTTGAGGGAGAACCCACTCCGGCAAACCAATTAGTACCAATCAACCTGGAGTCAGCCATGGCCGTGGTGGTACCCCCACTGGCCAGCCTCCCACCAGAGGAGGACGCGAGAGGCCGCACCAGGGGGTTGGCCGACCCTTTAGGTGGGGGGACTGGCTCTGGTGGCCTCTCGGTGCCCCGCTCGGCGGCGCGATCCAATTCCCCGAGGAGGTCCCAGAGGCGCGAGGCACGGGTGTCAAGCCCGTACAGAAGGCCAACAACAGGGCAGCTCACTCCCAAGAAGATGCCGGTGGCCACCCCCATCAAGGGGGATGGACTCCCTACTCTTCAACCAGGGGAGAAACTGAAGGAGGTCATCAAGAACAAGTGAGAGGACGTTGTGGCATATCATTATACGTTCGACGTTTCCATCTACTCTCCCGCTAGCACCCCGAAGCCACGATTCTGGCTCTTCGGGGAAAGGAAACCCAGAGGCGGCTATGGAAAGGGGCTGTTCCCTGCCCTCACAACAGAGGAGAGGAAGGAGTTGGAGGAGTCAGTGGAGTCCTCGCCCGCCGGCAAGATCAAAAGGCATATTAAGCCTCCTCCAATTCGCCGGCCAGGGGGGTCACTATGAGAGTGATGAAGAGGAAAAGAAGACCCCCATTGCCCCCTCCAATGCGGAGTTGCTAGAGCTGATCAATCAGCTCAGTTGTGACTATGCCAAACTGGAGAAGAGGTTCACTGAAGAGCGACTTGAGTGTTTGAACCTTCAGGACGACTTTGATATGTTGTGTAGATCAACAGTCGTCAAGCTCAAACGCTTTGCTAAAACCGTAGGCAATGAAAACCTTTACAATGCACCTTGAACACCTTGGCTTTAGATTAGGATAGGCACATTAGTTTTAATTAATTCATTTATTTATTTCATTTCTTCATTTGAATATTCTATAATGTGCCTATGCTATTATGAATAAAATAAACATCTTTAGTATAGTAGGATTGTGTTTTTGTTTCCACTTGATTTTGAATAAAGGTACAAGTGTGGGGGGAGCCCCTCGTCAAAAGATCGATGGAAAACAGAGCGATGCACTGTGAAATAGTACAGAGTAGAATAAAACAGATCAGCACACAAAAGAGGAAGACAAGAAGGGACAACCCCAGGTTGCCCGACCCCTACCAGGTCGGCTGACCTGGCCTGGGCCCCTCCCGGCCTCCATTTCTTCCTGTGCGCTGGTTTGATCTTCTTATACACTATTTCAGTTGAACCTCTGCAGAAATGAATCCTGGAATTCAGAACTTAAATAAAATTAACCTTTCACATCTCCCCATCACATGAAAAACGTTATTAACTTGCATATATTTTATTCCCTGTACCTTTTGGCTTGTGGAAATCCTTACATATTTAGGAACCATGTCATTTAAGTTATTGCATTTTGAGATATGGCCTTTTCATGAAGGGTGTTCTTACTTATTCAAGTACTTGAAATTTATGAAAAGTTTTAAAAACTTGCTAACCTTGCCATGCTCCTCATGAGTTTGAGTGACAAGCAGCTATAATTATAGTCAAGCATATCTTTTGAGCTTTGAGTTGTTTCAAGGTTTGTGACCCTTGTTAGAGATACTTCATGTTTTTAAAGTCAAGATTATGTACACTCCACCATACAAAGCTAAACCCTTACACTGAGGGTAAAGCAAAACATGCCTTTGTCTCGTATTCATGAAATAAATAATCCTAAAATGGCATTCTTCCCAAAACCAAGATGAAAAGAAGATATGGGCTATATGCATAGAAAAAAGAGAGACTCATGCTAAAAAGCATAGAGCTAAAAAAAGAGAGAGAAGTGCAATAGCCCATATCCAAAAGAAAAAAAGGGAAGAAGGTCAAGACAAAGGAGTACCATTACATTTCCACTTTATACCATACACTTGCACATCTTGACTTGATTACATGACTTGCCTCTGCTTTGGATCCAACCCTTGGAATGACAATACAAGTGAAAAAAGGTATGTATCCAGCGAGCTCCACATATAAGATTTTATCTTGGAGAGAATGAGTGTTGTCTAATCATCAATGAATATCCAGAGAGAAACTCTTTGAGGAGCAAGGCAATGGTCTTTCTTTGCTAAACTCTAAAAGCCCAAGTACACGTTAGCCACTCAGTATGAATACAAGTGAGGTGTATCATATCATAAAGGAGGTAGTTCCTTTCTGCAATAACCCAAGAAGACATGTCAACCACTCAGTATAATTCCACTAAGCTTGAATGTTTGGGAATAACCTATATGTTTGTTTATAATTATTCCTGTGATGAATCTTAGTCTTTACTCGAGGACGAGTAAAGGATAAGTGTGGGGAAGCTTGTTGGTGGCCCTTAATGATAAAATCTTATCGGCAACATAGATACTAAAGAACAATAAAACAAACAGACATAGGGTTATTTACTAAAGAATTCCACTAGTTTTGGTGAATATGTGCTTACAGGGACTAAATGGTAAAAGATGAACAAAAGTGGGCCCAGAGCCAGGTCGCCCGACCCCACCAGGTCGGCCGACCTGGGCCTAGGTCCAACCAAGCTCAATCTTCCTCCATGCAGAGAAGCACACCTGGAGATCATCTTAACCGCTGAAACAACGTCGGTTTGCACCAAGGGCATGAGATGAACCACCCATGGATTGAAGGGTCCACACCTAAAACCAAATGCACTCATGTCAAGCGTACCCACCTGGAAACGACCTCAGGGCCCACAGATCAGACACTCAGAAGAAGATGGGCTTGAGAGGCGGCAACTCCAGGTCGGCTGACCTAGGCACGCGCCCGAACCAGTCACCCTTTGACGCGTACCTGCAAACCGCCTCTAGGAGCAAATCTACACCGTGCATGCCCTAGGATGGTGGATCCCATGGTCGGCCGACCTAGGCCCACCTTAGAACCGTCTCAACCTCCTCGTACTGACTCACAACCGCCTCTCCAAGCTATAAATACATGAACTCGGGGCAGGGCTAGGCATCATCAAGGTGAAGCCCTCCTCATATCTAGAGTAGAAATAGGGAGAGAGTGAGGGAGAGTCTGGAGGAGTCTTGGTGTGTTGGCGACCCTCCACCTGTACCTCGATGGATGCAAGCTACTTAGTAAGTATTCGGGATTTCAACTAGTACTTAAGTCCGAGTTATAGAAAGTTGAGTTCTCTATTGTGCGTGTGGGTTCGTTACTTTATTTGTAAACTATTCTAATCTCTGATCAAGGTTAGGATAGCTGATATTAACTTAGGCATGGTGCTTAGGTGTATATCTGCCCTCGTTTGCATCGTAGCCCCACGGATTAGTAGAGGTAGGTGGTAGGTGGTGACAACCCTATCCGTCCTTTGTAATCCTCCACGTATGGGTACGGCGTAGAGCTGTTTGCCGGCAATTTCCTAGAGGTCTAGGATACCCCGGTGCCCAAAGCAAGCATAGGAGATCTCCCTTCGCTATATTCACAGCCTTAGTGCTAAGTTATCCTCTCTACCCAGCCTTTATTAGAACTCGATCGATCCGGTCAACTGTAGTAATTAGATAGTGACTTCACGTCCCCCGTGGATTCATACCTGGTTTACTCATGGGTGAAAGCTACTACGACAGTTGTGCGCTTGTGGACTTTCTGTTTGCCACTGCTGGTGTCAACATTGCCTCCCGCAAAGCGCTTCATTTGTAGTCTATAGCTAGACTTCTTCCTTTCTTCACTTCGGACCAATGCTCGGTGGTGGCATTGCAGTCTTGGGTACTACTTCTGCACGATCCTTGGCTTGGGTGTAGGATTATTCTTCGGCTTAGTCATCTTTTTGGTCTTCACAAGTGGGCGTTGAGCAGTCTCGATGGATGCAACAAATTCTTTGGTCTCCTTCGCTTCCTTCTTCTTCGGCTCCTTCTTGGTGTCACGACGGTGAGGTGAAATATATTTAACATTGATCATATTGCATACCTTGAGGCGTGGACAAAATTTGAACTCGCTCATGGTGCCATTGATGTCGAACTTGATCTCCCCCTTGCCAACGTCGATGTTCGCCCTTGTGGTCTTGAGGAACGGCCTCCCAAGGATGAGTGGCGACTTTGTCCCTTCTCCCATATCGAGAATCACAAAGTCAACGGGGACTAGGTGTTCTCCAATCTTCACGGGTACGTATTGGCGCTGCCCAAAGGATAGTGAACGGAGTTGTCCGCTAACTCTAGGCACATGGCGGTGGGCTCCGGCTCCGGTAAGCGTAGCTTCTCGTACACGGCCTTCGGCATGACGCTCACACTTGCGCCAAGGTCACACAATGCTCTCTCGAACATGTATGATCCAATGGAACATGGGATGGTTGGACACCCCGGGTCCCTCTTCTTCTCTGGAGCTTGATCGGCGATAGCCGCGCTGCATTCTTCGGTCATCTTGATGGTGCTTTGCGGCAGCATCTCGCGCTTGTTTGCAAGGATGTCTTTGAAGTAGCGAGAGTATGATGGAACTTGTAGAGCATTCAAGAGTGGCATATTGATGTTCAACCTACGAACCACTTCAACAAATTTTTTGAAATGCTCATCAATTTTACCTTTATGGTAACGTGGCCTCGGAGGAAGAATCTTGATATCTTCATCGATCATCTCAAACTCAGGCTCTTCGGTGACTATTTTTGGTGCGGGAGTAGGCGCCTTCTCTTTTGATGTCATCTAGGCTTCAACACTTGGCTTAGGCTTCCATGCTTCGGCCGGATGTTCAGGATCTTCGATCTCCTTCCCCGAGCGAGTTTGAATTGCTTTTGCCATCTTCTAATTTTGAGGTTGCCCTAGTAATATTCCTTCATTACTAAGTAGGCGTCCAGCTAGCTGGGTCACTTGTGTCTCTAGCATCTTCATCATGTTGAGCACTTGATGGTTAGAGCTTCCGACCTTCGTCACCTTGCCATCGATGTTCTCCAATATGTTGTCCATAGCCTTGAACTTAGTGATGGTGTCTGTGTTGATCTTGCCTTGCTTCTCCATGAATTCCTTCAATTGTATACAAAAAGGCAATGAGTTTTGAATGGACGAGCTTGCATGAAATTAAGGTCTACCTTGTCCGTAGCGGAAGTTGGATAGAGGGAACAAATCCCCTTTCCTCATGTACTCAGCACTTTAGCTTCCTTCGGACAATTTTTCTGGATATGGCCGTACTCTCCACAATCTTCACATGTAGACCTTGCTTCGGCTGCCTTCAAATCAATAGCATGGGCTTCCTTCTTGTCCACCTCCATCTTCTCCAACCTTCTCATGAGTGAATTGAGCTTCCCTTCTAGTAATTCTTCGTGCTCCACCTGCAAAACACTTTTAGCAACGCCCGCGGACGGTGTAGGGTGCAGCTGTCCCGATGATGCCCATGCATCATTGTCCACCACCTTCTTGAATAGCTTGAGAGCTTGAGTCCTCCGGCCGATGCGTCGATGATTGCCCTTGATGCCGTCGTAAGGCCTTGGTGTAACTTCTGGACTATATCCTCCTTTGGAAACTTGTGATGTGGCACGGCTAGGATGTAGTCGTTGAAGCGCTCATAGGCTTCCGCAATGGTCTCCGTCAGGGCTTGCGCGAATATTTCAATCTTGTAGCGCAGAATCTAAGTCTTGCTTGACGAGTAGAACTCCGTCATGAAAGCTTTCATCATGGTATCCCAATTTTGCATCGTCTCCGCCGGTAGAGAATGAAACCATTGAAGAGCTCTCCCAAGTAGAGAGAAAGGAAAGAGCCTCGCTCTCACTTGATCTTGAGTTACTCCTTTCATGTCGAAGGTGTGGCATAATTGGATGAATGCTTGAAGGTGAAGGTTGGCATCTTCTTTTCCAGTGAAAGGCGAGCTTTGCACCATACGGATCGTTGAGGTCTTGATCTCGAATGGTCCTTCGATATCACCAAGGTCTTGGATAGGCAAATCCTTGATGTCCGGGATGCATAGCTCTCTGATCATACGTTTCGCCATCTCGGGTTGCAGCGGCGGCTTCCTTGGACTTGGTGGTGGTGTTTCTTGAGGTGTAGACGATGAACTTTCGGTCTTGCCTTTTGGATCTACTAATTCCAGCTTCTTAGCTTGTGCTTTGAGTCTCCTTCGCCTGTAAAGTTTTTCTGGATCATCCACAAAATTTTTTGGTTTGTTGGAGAGGTAGCCATCCGTCTCCTGTTAGGGTTAGTGAAAGCAAAATATATACAAGATCTAAAAGAAAAAGATAGAATGAAATAAAAATAAAATAAAACTAGATTAGATTGACTTTTGTGGATTAGATCTATTTTTGATAAAAGAGAAAATAAGAGATCTAAAAAGAGAGAAATCAAAAGAAAATCAAGAAAATAAATATTTATGAATTCTAGTTAAATCGGGTCTTAATCAATAGTTCCTCGGCAACGGCGCCAGAAAAGCTTGTTGACGGCCCTTAGACGCGCCAATCGTGAACCGCTAGCGCACGGATCAGTTGTAGCTTTTCCCTTAGAGTACTCCTCCAAGGTTTACCAATCCGTGGAACTAAAGATGGAAGAAATGATCCAACTAGCATAGAAATCCTTTAGTCTTGAAGAGGGTTACAAAATAGATTTGATCTACTAAATACCAAACACCGGAGATAGCAAGAGAGAGTAAGAGATAACCAATCTAGATCGCCTAGATCATGCATATGTTGTAGCTCCGAGCCAAATAGAGTGAAGTAAGATAGATGTGAATCTCAATAAAAAGCATATTTAAATCATGACCATCGGTCAAACTCCCGAAAGCCCCACCGTACATAGGATCACACCCTGTCACGATGCTCCCTATCGGTATGAGTAACTTAAGGGCACGTTCACAAGTGAATGCGTCGAACTACTTGGTAGATCCGGTAAGAATCCCTAGCCACCATGGCTACAAGAACACCCCAAGCAATCTATCTCAAGAATAGATTGGAGAAGAAGCAAAACCAAGATAGAATGAAATCATAGAATGAGGCACTTTGATCGCTAAAGATTCGGAAACACAAATAACTTCACCATGAATGATAGTACATCACAAGATCACCACCGGGATCCTACCTTGATCTTGATGATCCTAGCTCTAGAACTCCGATGTGGTTTTCCTCGCAGGGTTCCCACGTCGGCTAAGGTAGAGCCCTAGACAACTAGCACAACCCTCAGCTCTCCAAAAGGTGTCCCTCTAGCTCCTCTGCTCCTCGGTTCGAATGATAGATTGTCTCTGCGTGGCAGGGGGGCACAGGGGATATTTATAACCTGAGGAAACCCTAGGTAGAAGGGGGCAAGGTGACGCCGGGGGGCCTAGAATTTGAACAAACGCTTGGAGGAAGTGCGTCAAATTCACAAAAGCATCAAGAACATCCCCGGCTCCGATGTAGAAGACTTGGAAGAAATCAGGAAGATTGACAGCATTCGGTTGAACGCGATCAAAGCGATCCGCAAATTTCTGTAATGTTTAAACTCTAGCCATACTGCTCCGATGACAGTGGTCATTGATGAACCTGGGTAACTCCGACGAAGTCGATCGTCGATGAACACTAGTGTAAATATTTTTGCCCTTAAGGCGATACGTGTCGTATCGGCTATCTTAGACGACATTACATAGAATATCGGCTTTAAGAATCGATCCAAATGCTTGGATAATACTTCTTCAAATATTTTCCGTTAAGTGCCTTTGAAAATTCTTCTCCCTCCAACGTTTCCAAAACATATGCATTTCCTGGAACGCACCGGTTTACACGATAGGGACCCTCCCAATTAGGCGACCATTTTCCAAACTTAGAACTTTTAGTCCCTATCGGTAAAATCAGCTTCCAAACCAATTCTCCTTCGATGAATGCTTTTGGCTTAACCTTTTTGTCATAATATTTGGCAATACGCATTTTATTATTCTCAATATTCTCCAATGCCCTCAATCGAGTTTCAGCCAAATCATCCAACTCAAAATTCATCAAACTTTTATATTCATCGGCAGTCAAGTTTCCTTGTTCCGATATCCGTCTCGATCCGATTTTAGTCTCCCAAGGCAAAACAGCTTCGTGTCCATAAACCAAATGATACAGGGATAATTTGGTAGATCCATGACAGGCCATCCGATATGCCCACAACGATTCGGTTAATGTTAGATGCCATCGTCTTGGTTGTTCATCAATTTTTCGCTTGATGATTTTGATAATACTTTTATTTGATGCTTCTGCTTGACCATTGGCTTGCGCATAATAAGGAGAAGAATTTAGTAATTTAATACCCATACTGGTAGCAAAATCTTGGAATTTGTTAGACATAAACATAGTTCCCTGATCGGTCGTAATGGTTTGAGGAATACCAAACCGATATATAATATGCTCCTTAACGAATTCTACCATATTTTTGGAATCGGCAACCTTCAAAGGAATCGCCTCAACCCATTTAGTGAAATAATCCGTTGCCACCAATATAAATTTATGACCCTTGCTCGATGATGGATAAATTTGTCCGATCAAATCAATTCCCCATCCTCGAAAAGGCCATGGCTTGATAATCGGATTCATGGCTGACGCAGGCGCTTTCTGCACATTCCCAAATTTCTGGCACTCTTGGCAACCTTTATAATATTCAAAACAATCCTCCAGAATCGTTGGCCAGAAACAACCCGCTTTTTGAATAATCCATTTCATTTTATAAGCCGATTGATGTGCACCACAAACTCCTTCATGCACTTCATCCATCATATCTTTGGATTCCGATTTACTTAAACATCGGAGCAAGACACCATCAATTGTCTTATAATATAATCGATCATCAAGTAACACATATTTAACAGCCATGAATCTTAATTTCCTGGAAACCTTTTGTGATGGATCTTTAAGATAATTTACAATCTCATACCTCCAATCTCCGATTTCTAGCTCAATCGTCATGATCTCATGAAAACGCCGATAGCCAGAAGCAGCTTGTGCCAAATTGTTAGCTTCCTGATTTTGAGCCTTGGGGATATGTTCAATATTGACCATCACAAATTCCTTTAACAATAATCGGCATTCATCAAAATACTGAATCAAAACATCATTTTTGCATTCATATTTACCGATTAACTGAAAAATCACCAACTGGGAATCTCCAAAAATCTCAACAGCTTCAGCTCCGATTTCTAATAACAATTTCAATCCTTTAAGCAATGCTTCATACTCAACTCGATTGTTGGTAAAACTCGGATCCATCGGATAACTGAACTCAAAATTTGCCCCCCGAGGCGAAACAATAACGATTCCGATGCCACATCCTTGACCACACAAAGATCCATCAAAGAACAATGTCCAAGGCATCGGATCGACCAATTTAACTTCTCCTCCGATATGCTGTGTTACGAAATCGGCCATTACTTGTCCTTTAACCGCCTTAGCCGATTCGTATTTTAAATCAAACTCCGATAGTGCTAATATCCACTTTCCGATTCTCCCTTTCAACATCGGCATGGACAACATATATTTAACCACATCGGTCGTACAAACGATTGTGCACTCAGAAGATAATAAATAATGCGTCAACTTAGTGCATGAAAAATACAGGCATAAGCATAATTTTTCAACCGGTAAATATCTTGTTTCTGCATCAATTAACTTCCGACTCAAATAATAAACCACTCTTTCTTTTCCTTCAAATTCTTGTATAAGAACAGACCCGATCGCCAATTCATCGGTCGACAAATATAATCGGAATGGCTTATCTCTCTGAGGTGGAATCAAAACTGGCGGTGTCATCATATATTGCTTTATTTCATCAAACGCCTTTTGTTGATCTTTTCCCCAAACGAATTCTTCATCGGCTTTTAATTTCAGCAGCAGGGAAAAAGGACGAATTCTCCCAGATAAATTTGAAATAAATCTTCTGACAAAATTAATCTTACCGATTAACGACTGGAGACTCGTCTTATCGGTGGGTGGCTCAGCATCTCTTATAGCCTTCATGCTCTTCTGTCCGACTTCAATTACCTTTTCATGCACCATGAAACCCAAAAATTGTCCGGCCGATACTCCAAACGCACACTTATTAGGATTCATTTTCAAACCATGCTTCCTTGTACATTCAAGAGTCTCTCGCAAATCGGCCAGATGCTGTTTATATCCATCGGACTTCACTACTACATCATCAATATAAATTTTGACAATCCTGCCGATTAACTTGTGAAATATATAATTCATTGCCCTCTGATATGTAGCGCCAGCATTTTTCAAACCAAAAGTCATTACGACCCACTCGTATAATCCAAGTGCACCAGGACATCGGAATGCAGTTTTAGGAATGTCTTCTTCTGCCATAAAAATTTGATTATATCCTGCAGTACCATCCATAAAACTAATCACCTTATGCCCTGAAGCTGCATCAACCAACATATCGGCAATCGGCATCGGATACCCATCCATCGGAGTCGACTTATTAAGATTCCTGAAATCAACACAAACTCGCAACTTCCCATTTTTCTTGAAAACAGGAACGATATTAGATATCCATTCAGCATATCGGTAAGGTTGAATAAACTTAGCTTCATATAACCGAGTTATTTCGGCTTTTATTTCTTGGTCCAACTCAGGTTTAAATCGTCTCAGCGCTTGTTTAAAAGGCCGATACCCTGGTTTAATCGGGAGCCGATGTTCAACAATAGATCGGCTTAAACCTGGCATCTCGTAGTATTCCCAAGCAAAACAATCACGATACTCTTTTAATAACTTTATTAATTCTTGTTTAAACTCAGGATCTAACTTTGCACTTACATATGTCGGCCGAGGTCTATCTCCTAAACCTATATCTATTTCCTCTAACTCATCGGCCGACATAAACCCTTGACCAAGTTTACCTTCATCTTCAATAAAATCATCCATTAATACAAACTCTCAGAGCCGACTGCTAGGATCGGCTTTAGACCATCATCGGACACTTGGATAAAATTGCCTTCCCAATTCCTGCCTGATAAGCATTCGATTCCTTCAAACTCCCAAACTGTTAAATCGGCGGTGGCGACGCTGACCGATTCATCGGCTTGGACAGTCTCGATGTGATCCCCATGCCATTGAATAAGGCATTGATGCATGGTAGATGGCACACAGCAATTGGCATGAATCCAGTCACGACCTAGGAGCAAACTGTAGGACCCTTTGCTGTCGATGACGAAGAATGTAGTAGGCAAAGTCTTGTTCCCGATCGTCAATTCAACATTCAATGCCCCCCGAG
>CM014277.1:33823664-33869989 GCA_004135705.1 Alloteropsis semialata
AGGCCATAATACCAGGGTACCCGATCACGAGGATTACCGACTACCGACTCCAAACCGACCAAGACTCCGAACAAGACACGACGACCAGATCGCAGAAGGGAAGCTCGAAGATAGTTAGAGTCCTACTAGGTTTAGGTCTGTTTTGTCTTGTAAGGCACGTCTCCCTGGATATAAAAGCGGGGGTCCTGTCCGTAGAGGGTATCGGATATTCCAATTGTTGTTCATTGATCCACAAGTCCATCCGAGGGTACTTGTTACGCATTGTAATCTGTACTCGACGAAATAATACAAGCAGCAACTGGACGTAGGGTTATTACTCGATCTCAAGGGCCCGAACCAGTATAAAAATCCCGTGTTTCTCTGTTCTTCACCGTGATTAATCTTCGCACAAAGCGGGGTGCCTGCCGGACAAATATCTGACGAGTACAACCTCGACAGAGGCGCGCTAGGTAGGGGCCCTCGCGTGAAGAAAGATCATGCCGATCATCAACGGAGTCTGGATCGCCGACGCGTCGAGTTCCTCGATGCCCTACATGCCCAGTTCCGCCAAGTCGGAAGCGATCGGGAGTTCTGCTTCCGCTTCCGATCTCTACGCTCACCGTCACCAAGTGCCTGCACGGGAGATCCGCTTCGGAGATCTTGTGTTCGAGCACCAGGGCGACTACGAGCTCAAGCTGACAGGGATCCATGATCCCGATCTCGTGTGCGCCGGTCGGGAAGTTTTTGCCACCTTCACAGAGCCAACTCTTGAAGACATTGCAGATCGCACTGCACAGTTGGATCTCGACTATAGTGGATCTAGCAATGGGTCAGAACAATCCGAAGACCGCCGCATCCATGTGCTGAATGCAAACGGGACAGAGGCTGCCGCCGAGTCATCTAGCTCGCGTCGACCCGTGCCTCCTCCACGTTTGGACAGCGCACCAACACTTCAAACGGCTAAAACCCGTACACAACATGTTACGTCCTCTTTGGCTCCCCGAGATCTCAACAACGATTTCCGGGCCGTCGAACAGGACAATCTACAGATCCGAACCCTCTTGGAGACCATGGAAGCAATGGCCGAAGGGACTCCAATGGCCACCATAGCCAAGAGGGCTCGGGAAGCAGCGGACAAAGCCAAGGAGCATATCGAGGCCGCCGCTGCCGCACCGCCGGCTCCGTCAAACAGACCACGTGAACCACAGCCGGTTCGGTCCCGATCTGTTAACGGACGACCGTACTATCGCCCGCGTGAGGGGCGCGACATGAGGCCGCAGCTCGAACGCAATCGTCGCACTCGCGACGCTCGGGAAACTCTCAACTACAACCGAGACTACCGAGCACGTGAGGGCTACTACCGGTCCTATCCAGAATCGCCGCCACGTGACTCCCGACCAGGCATGGGGGGATGCCTTGCGTACTCCCCGGCCCTGCGCAAGGTCAGGTGGCCCGAAAAGTTCCGTCCTACCAGCATCGAGAAGTATGACGGGACAACCAACCCCCGCGAGTGGATCCAGATCTATTCCACGATCATCGACGCCACCGGGGGAGACGACTACGTGAAAGCCAACTACTTGCCGACTGCTCTGCAGGGATCAGCCCGAACATGGCTCATGAACCTGCCCGAAGCAAGCATCAAGTCATGGACTCATCTTCGGGAGACGTTTGAAGCCAATTTTCAAGGCACCTACAAACGCCCCGGACATGAGGGAGATCTGCTCAATTGTGTGCAGAAACCTGGAGAATCCCTCCGGGACTACATCCGCAGATTCAGCGACACCCGTAACACCATCCCTGACATGGTGGATGATCGGGTCATTGTGGCCTTTAATCAAGGTTGCAAGGACGAGCGAACAGCGGAAGAACTTGCCAAGAAAAACCCGAAGACAGTGGCAGAGCTATACGGGATCCTGGAAGAAACCGCCAAGATGGCGGACGCCCGAGCACGGGTTCACGGAAAGCCCGAACAGAGCCAGCCAGCCGGGGAAGGCAAAAAGAAGAATAAGCATAAACACAAGAAGCGCAAGACCGAGGGCGACGAAATCATGGCAGTGGACAACAAGCCCCAGTACAGGCGCCAAGGCAAACCGGAAAACCTCCCGATGTACTGCCCGATTCACCGATCTACGAAGCATCACTTCGTGGATTGCACGGTGTACAAGAAGCAGAAGCAGGAGGAGGAGAGCCAGCAGAAAGGGGCTCCACGTGACCAGGCAGCTCACAACCCTCGCGCTGCAAACTACATGGATTGTGATGATGAGCTAGATCTCCCCGAAGATCTAGAGATCAACACAATTTTCGGTGGCTGTTCAACCCGAACCTCCAAGTCCCAGCTCAAGATGGTCGAGAGGCAGATCAACAGCACCGAACCTTGCCAGCAGCTCTTGAGGTGGTCAGAAGTCCCGATCTCATTTGATCAGAGAGATCACCCCGAGACGCTTTACGATGGGCCACTACTCCCACTGTGTATCAAGCCATGGATCGGGCCCCGCAAGATCGGGCGAACCCTGATCGACAGTGGAAGCGCCCTCAACCTCTTGTTTGTCAACGCTTTTGACGAACTTAAGATCCCGAGAAGGTCCTTGTCCCCCGTGGAGAAGCCTTTCTACGGGGTCATACCAGGCATCCAAGCCTATCCCTTGGGGAGGATCGATCTGCAGGTGACCCTCGTAGAGGGCAAAAACATCCGATCAGAGTTCCTCACCTTCGAGGTGGCTGATATCACGTCGGCCTACAACTGCATCTTGGGTCGGCCGTTTCTGAAGAAATTCATGGCGGTCGCTCACTTTGCGTACTCCATGATCAAGGTCCCAGGGCCGCTGGGCCCGATCACCGTCTGTGGCGATCGCAGGGGCGCGGTCCAGTGTGACATGAAGACCCTGGACATGATCAATGGCAACGAGCAGGAACCAGCCAAGGCTGCCGAACCTGCCAAGAAAAAGACAAAGAGCCAGCCAAAGGCGCCCGCTAAGGGTGCAATGGCTGAAACCTCCCGAGCAGCTGAGAACCGGTCAAGGGCCAAAGGGAAAGAAGTTCCCGAACAGGAGCCCATCGGGCAACAACAGCTCGTCGGGGGACAGGGAGCTGACGACCGTGCTGCCGAGAGGCAGGCAGTGGTGGACCAGACCCCACTCAGGGGGACGCCGCCGCAAGCGGTTGACGACTCAACAGCCAACGCCTCACCACTCGAGCCGCCAGCCAGGCGCACCGAGCCAGGGACGAAGGCGATAACACTTGATGAGACAGACCCGACCAAGACCACCCAGATAGGTCTTGGCTTGGGTGACAAATAGGAACTCGAGCTCATTGCTTTCCTCCGGGCAAACGCGGATGTGTTCGCTTGGGAACCATCTGACATGCCCGGGATCCCCAGGGAGGTAATCGAGCACAAGCTTGGCATACGAACTGGCATCCGACCAGTCAAGCAAAAGCAAAGAAGGTATACCCCGGAGAAGCGAGACGCCATTAACGAAGAAATCAACCGACTGCTCAAAGCCGGCTTCGTTCGAGAGGTCCCTTTCCCGGAGTGGCTGGCGAATCCAGTCATGGTCAAGAAGCCCAACGGAACGTGGAGGATGTGCGTGGATTACACAGATCTGAATAAAGCTTGCCCGAAGGACGAGTACCCATTGCCTAGGATAGATCAAATTGTAGATTCTACCTCTGGATGCGAATTGCTTTGTTTTCTAGATGCCTACTCGGGGTATCACCAAATCAGCATGTGCATTGACGATGAGGAGAAAACTGCATTTGTAACTCCCTTCGGTGTTTATTGCTATATAAAGATGCCTTTTGGTCTGAAAAACGCAGGTTGTACTTATCAAAAATGTGTTCACATTGTTCTTGAAGGCCAAATCGGTCGTAATGTGGAAGCATACATAGATGACATCGTCGTGAAAAGTAAGTTAAAGGGCGATCTAATCGCTGATTTAACCGAAACATTCGACAACTTGCGTAAGAACAGGATGATGCTCAACCCCGCCAAATGCACCTTTGGTGTATCATCGGGTAAGCTCCTTGGTTACCTTGTTTCCCAACGAGGTATAGAGGCAAATCCACACAAGATCAAGGCACTCGACGACATGAAGTCACCACGCAGCCGCCACGAGGTCCAAAAGTTGGCGGGAATGATGGCATCCCTAAGTCGATTCGTATCCAAGTCGGGCGAACGAGGTATGCCATTCTACAGATTGTTGCGTAAAACTGATCGTTTTGAGTGGTCGGCAGAAGCAGAAGAGGCGTTCCAGGCATTTAAACAATACCTGCGGAAAATGCCCGTACTGGTCCCGCCAAAGCCACAAGAAGAGATGTTGTTATACGTAGCAGCGACACCAACTGTTGTTAGCACTGTTTTGGTGGTTGAAAGACCAACAGAAAAGTCTACAACACAACACCCCGTTTATTTTGTAAGCGAGGTGCTGCATGATGCCAAAACAAGGTACCCTCAGATTCAGAAATTACTGTATGCTGTGCTAATGACTTCCAGGAAGCTCAAGCACTATTTTCTGAGCCACAAGATCAAGGTCGTGTCAACTTTCCCCCTAGGCAACATTTTACATAATCGAGATGCCGTGGGGAGGGTCGCGCAATGGTCTGTGGAGCTGGGGGCTTACGACGTTGAATTCATACCCAGAACTGCCATCAAATCGCAGGCTCTGGCAGATTTCATCGCGGAGTGGACTAACCCCGAACCTGAAGAGGCTGCCCAAAATCCCGAACACTGGACAATGTTCTATGACGGGGCATTTTGCAAAGCAGGCGCGGGGGCTGGGGTGGTCCTGATTTCACCACATAATGACATCCTCAGGACTGTTGACAGGTCTCCGCATAGCTGCATCTCTTGGCGTCAGAAGGCTGCTCGTGAAAGGGGATTCCGAGTTAGCTGCAAAGCAGGTCATGAAAGAGTACAGTGCGCGGAGCGAGGTCATGGCTAAGTACTTGGAGGCATATAGGCGGATGGAGAGCAAATTTGATGGGCTTGAAGTACAGCACGTAAAAAGGGAATTCAATGGCGAGGCAGACAAGCTGGCGAAGGCAGCTGCAGAACGCACAAGGCTCCCAGGTAACGTCTTGCTTGAAGTCCTTACTAAACCCTCTGTGTCGGTTTCACTACCGAGCCTAAAAACTGAACTCGCCAAGGGATCAGTTTCAACAACCAACGAATCCGTCAAGGAGTCTATGTTGGTCGGTACGGCCCGAGCTGCCGCTCTAGTTGGAAACGAGGAGAACTGGATGGATCCAATCCGGGCGTACCTCACAAACCAAGCTATTCCGGACGATGATGCTACATTGGAGAAAATCCATCGTAAAGCCAAGAACTATCAATTGGTTGACGGGCGATTATACAAACTAACCCGCAATGGAATGCTCCTCAAATGCATCACACGGACCGAGGGCATTAGTTTGCTCCACGACATTCACGGAGGAATCTGTGGATCACATGCTTCTCCCCGATATCTAACAGGGAAAGCATTTCGACAGAGCTTCTACTGGCCTACAGCTCTTCAAGACGCAAGCGATTTAGTAAAAAAGTGTGAAGCATGCCAATTCTTCGCACGAAAACAGACTAAACCTGCGCAAGCTTTAAACACTATACCCTTGTCATGGCCCTTTGCCACTTGGGGTATAGACATCCTCGGGCCTTTTCCAAGGGCCGTCGGGGGATACAGATTTCTGTTCGTCGGCATTGACACATTTACAAAATGGGTCGAAGCTGAACCCGTTCAGAAGATCACAAAAGAGGCGGCTGTGAAATTCCTACGGAGTATTGTCGTACGATTCGGTGTCCCGAACAGGATAATCTCCGATAATGGAACACAGTTTAAAAGTAAAAAGTTTTATGATTTTTGCTACGATCACGGGATTAAGCATGATCGGTCGTCGGTAAACCACCCGAAGACAAACGGGCAAGTGGAACGTGCCAATGGCATCGTGCTTCAGGGCATCAAGAAGAGGATTTTCAACAGATTGCAAGCTTATGACAAGCGTTGGATTCATGAGGTCCCGACAGTACTCTGGTCAATGAGGACCACTATGAATCGGGCAACAGGCGAAACACCTTTCTTCTTGGTGTATGGAGCAGAGGCGATTCTACCATCCGACATCCGATACAAGCCCCCCGCGTGGCAATGTTTTCAGAAACTGAAGAGCCTGACAGACGCACTGATGAGCTTATCCTCCTGGAGGAGGCTCGCGACGCGGCTGCTTTTAGAGTAGCCCAGTATCAGCAAAAACTGCGACAATACTACGATGCTAATGTTCGGCAACGAAGCCTGTGCATTGGAGACATGGTGCTCAAACTGGATCAACGCACCAAGGATAAAAATAAATTGTCCTCTCCATGGCAAGGACCATACATCGTAGTAGATATCGCCCGACCAGGAGCTTACAGGATCGCAGAGATAGATGGGGACGTACTGCCAAACACGTGGAACATGGATCAACTACGCAGGTTTTACGCTTAAACAATGAAGACCATGCACAGTTCTAGATCGGCCATCTGGTCTGACAGGTACAAGCCATCATCTGCGTCGCCTACAGCGCCAACAAAAAAAAAGATAAGTTCTATACACTCTACTCACCCTCGCTTTTATGCTCGGGGGCTGGGTTTTCTATTTTCTATTTTGTTTCTACTCTTTGTTACCATACTGCATATACTAACAAAGAGCCGGGGACTACCATGCTGAAAATTTTCTTTCAGACCTATTCTATGCGTCCCGAGCTCTACGCTCGGGGGCTCCCCATGTGATCGGGAAGTTTCTTGCAGTTCGTACTTCTAGACTCTTTTTCAGCATGCCAGCATGACTGTAAAAGAGCCCGGGGGCTACTACGGTACTACTACCATGCAAGAAACGGGCTTTTTAATTCAAGAAAGCTAGGCAAACGCTAAAATTACCGAACACCATGACTACAAGGAATTACACAGTTCAGAAGGCCGCCCGTGTCTCAGCAACTAAACAATTCCAAAATAGCTTATGGTAACGGGACTTTTTGGCTATGACAAAGCTATCAGTTAAAAGGATCCATGAAAATACCGATCAGCTCTAAAGATTTACGCAAAAACATGCACGCATATGTTTAGCAAAACTAAATCGCATTCTAAACTGTTAAAGTTCTGTCCTATTACAGGAATTCTGCACAGTGTTCAAGGTGATTCCTCCGAATCACTCAGATGGAGACCAAGTTTCTTTACAAAAGGTTCAACCACTGGGTTAAGACTCTCAAACATTACCTCGGCATCTGACGCCGAACACTTGAAGCCCTCTGAGAGCACAGAAACGTCCAGATTAGGGATATGGCTCTTCAAAGCCCCGATGGTGTGAGTTGCAGCAATGCAGGCACCTTCCATCAACCTGGATTCCAAGGACGAGCTATGCTTCTCCAATGCCTCAAGGCGGGTGGTCAGATCAGCCAGTTTCCCTTCCAGGTCCGAGTTCTTCTTCTCGAGCAACTCAATGCTCTTGGAGTCAGCTACAGGATCAAAGGCAGCATATGAACAAAAATTTCAAAAGATAAAGATTCAATAAGCGAAGTATAAGCTTTTACCTTCCTTCTCGGACTGGAGAACAGCCACCTGGGCTCCCAGTCTGGTCACAGACGCTTCAGCGGCTGAGGCACGAGCGTTCAGCAAATGCCATTGCTCTTTAGCTGTCGAAAGCGCGCTGAAGACCGGGTCCAGGGGCGTCGGGTCGGGTCCTACAATCTCTGTAGTTTTCTCTGAGCCATCGGGTGGTGCTGTTGAGTCCGGCTCGGGAGTTTTCTCCTTGACAGGTGGCTTGACAGGAGGAGAAGCTATGGGATCGGGACGCCTGGATTCCCGAACAATCAAAATACAATGAAAACAACATTTGACAAGAATGTTCATACATAATCGAAGATCGTCAAAGCTCTTACTTGGCTATCGGGATGTTGAGTTTAAACCTCTTGACACCAGAAGTAGGCTTTGGCAGTGGTCTGGTCGGACGAATTTCCTGTCGAGAAATCTCCCGATCATGCTTGGCTTTGGTTATGCGATCAAAAGCTGCGAATAAACGCCCGAATACGATCATGCTTGATACCTGGGCGACAGGGCGAGACTGATCACGATCGGGCTGCCGATTAACCGGCCTAGGCGATCCGGAAACTCCCGAATCTGGAACTATCCTCTCCATACTGCGAGAGCGTTTCCGGGTTCGGGGGATGCTCGCCGGAGGGCTGCTCGAGACCTTTTTCTCCACACTAGGTGATGGCTTGGGTGGATCGTCGGTCGGGGGCTTGGTGCCTTGGTCCACGGTCTGCTCTCTCTCCTCGTCAACATTGATAGCACCGCTCTGGGGCGGGGCATCAACAACAGCTGGGGCCTGGTTGGGAGGAAAAGAGAGATATATCATATCCCTATTATACAAGAAAGACTATCTTTTCTGAGTGACAGTTTACCTTTGGAGGAGGGTTGGCAGCAGTATAAGGTGCTGGGACGCCTTCCCAATCCGGGAGATTAGCCCCGAACATCTTGTTCAAGCGCTCAGACACCTCCGACTCTGGGACAACTGCTAGTTAAGAGTCATAAATTCAAATGACCGAACTAACTCAGAAAAATGACAGAACAGAAAAATGAATGCTCACCATCAGGTTTCATCCTGTTCGGATCATTGTAGCCCGTGAATGTCCAGGCATAACGGTCACGAGTCATAAGCGGAATGAATCTCCACCTAATGAAGATCTCCACCACATGAACTGCCGTCAAACCTGCGTCGCGGAGCTCCATGATCCGGTCAATATGCTTTTTCATGTCCGGGGTAAGTCTTGGCACAGCCTTGACCTCGTCCTTGAGAGTTGGCATCAAGTACTTCCCTTTTGCCCGAGAGGCTTGGGGAAGGGTGATGTAAAACCAGTGACGTTCATATCCTTTCCAGCTATCTTTGACTGGAAAGGGGATGTAAATCTCCCGATTTCTCAAGGAGAACCCGATGGACCCGATCATCAGTTGATTTTTATAGTACGAGGGACTATAAAAATACCTCCACAGTAGCAGCGAGGGTTTAATTCCTAACCAGGCTTCGCACAAAAAGGCAAAGACGCTGAGCATTGTCAAAGCGCCGGGCTTAAGTTGTACGAGTTCTATCTGGTAATGCTCGCAGACATTGTGGAAAAACTCAGACGGAAAAACCCCGAATCCACAGTGGAAGAATTCCGAGAATACCACCAACTCAAGAGTGTCGGGGGTCGGGTACATCTGACCTTTGGCCTCACAACGAGGAAAGAGTTCGGTGCTTGGGAGTAATCCAAGATCCTCCAGCTTCTTCAACTGCTTCTCTGTCGTGGTTGAGCTCTTCCAGTACTGATCCGAGGTCGGGATTGTATTCCCGCTGCGGAGTTCGCGTCCGGCCGCGGCGCTGCTCTGGTTATCTGTGGACTCGGTGCCGGAGGATGACTGGTTTGTGGATGCCATGGCGACTGGAGGCTAGCAGAGTTGGAGGAGCAGATGGATAAAGGTTGAGAATGGCGAGTGTTTTGTGGATGTGAACGAGGAAGTTGAAGTCCCAAATAGATCTCAAGCGGCCGCGCTTGGGGGCTTTATGGTTCTGCGAGGGTGCGCGAGCCCCGAAAAACCTGCCCTTGAGCCGTGCAATCCGCAGTGACTGTTGGGTCAAAAAGATTCTTTCCTTTTTCTGCGGCACGCGTCGTTTCGAATACTGTGCAGGACAGATTCAATGCATTTAAAATTGGTGGCCTACATGGGAAGCTATCAGTTTTAAATGACCGAACGCTTAGTGTGAAGAGAGGAGATTTCCCGATCACGTTTGATTTGGATCAAATTTCCCGAACACACTAAAGATCGTCAGTCTGATCGGGAGAAAGAGTTTGTTCGGGATGGTTTGTTCTGGATGAATAATTTCCCAAACAGATTGACTTATGCAAAATTTCAGAG
The DNA here is from genome assembly GCA_004135705.1 of Alloteropsis semialata. Taxonomy (NCBI): domain Eukaryota; kingdom Viridiplantae; phylum Streptophyta; class Magnoliopsida; order Poales; family Poaceae; genus Alloteropsis; species Alloteropsis semialata. The sequence goes on from CM014277.1 coordinate 33,833,554, forward strand.
TACAAAAAATTCAAAGTTACATCCATCAAGTGAAATTTCTTCATTAACTCCAAAAGAGGGAACATTTCACAATGGATCGATAACTATCCTGAAACCAAAATACTAAAAGCACCTTGATCTTGGGTTGATGAATATCAACTGCTGATCAGGGCGATGGCGTAGTCTCCGGTGGATCATCATCTATCGCGTTCTCCTCCTCGGAGTCGCTGACGAGATCCACGAGCGCTCCGTCCCCGGGAATCCCGATCAGGTCGCGATTCAGGGAGACGAAAAGGCGCCGGGCGAGTTCTTCGTCGCCGCTGGTGTCCACCGGAGCAGAAGACGAAGACGCGCCTGCGTTCGCCGCCTCTGGTTTCGGCCGGACCCTTCTCCCCCCTTGCTTTGACTCGTCGTCGGAGGAGAGGGAGATAGGGGACGCCGGGGCTGGAGAGGAAGGCGCAGGGCGTTTCCCGGCGGCAATGCTCGACGGAGCGGCCTCGGGAGACGGCGGAGCAGCTTCACGAGATGGCGGCGCAACCACCGAAGCCTCCTCTTCTGGTGGCTCTACCTTGACTCCCTCATCCCCGTGCCAGGGGAGAGCCAGGAGCGGAGCCTGAGGAGGAGCAGAGGGTGAAGTCGTCGCCGGCGGGTCCTCCGGCTTGTCGGGCGGTTGCTCGCCGGAGCTGCGAGGAGAATCTTTGAAGAGGAGGCGAGAAAGCTTGAGCTTGCGGTTGATCTTTTTCTTTCCCATGGCGAGGGAAGGTGGAAGGTTTAGAGTGGAAAGTTCAAGTACAAATTGATCCAGGAGATCTGATATTTAAAGACCCAGGGATGCAACGCTTCGCGCGGGATTCGAGGAGCCGGGGCAGAGCCGTACCGCATGCACTGCTAGAGTTCCGGGAGACGTGCGAAGTGGGTTTTAAATGGGCTGGGCAGCAGTTACATCACTCCTGGGGCGTTTCATTTTCCCAGACGAAACAGTTCTTTATTATTATTATGGCTGATATTTTTCTTTGACCTTATCATTCAGATGCAGGTTTCCACATTCAAGAGTTCGGGAACTTTTCTGGCTCTTGTGATTGACGAGGTATTCGCATATCCAAAAATCACCCGAAGAGCAAAAAGACCTGAAGACTATTGAACGATCAACCTTTTCTGAACAAGATAAGCTCGGGGGCTACTGTTGAGGCCATAATACCAGGGTACCCGATCACGAGGATTACCGACTACCGACTCCAAACCGACCAAGACTCCGAACAAGACACGACGACCAGATCGCAGAAGGGAAGCTCGAAGATAGTTAGGGTCCTACTAGGTTTAGGTCTGTTTTGTCTTGTAAGGCATGTCTCCCTGGATATAAAAGCGGGGGTCCTGTCCGTAGAGGGTATCGGATATTCCAATTGTTGTTCATTGATCCACAAGTCCATCCGAGGGTACTTGTTACGCATTGTAATCTGTACTCGACGAAATAATACAAGCAGCAACTGGACGTAGGGTTATTACTCGATCTTGAGGGCCCGAACCAGTATAAAAATCCCGTGTTTCTCTGTTCTTCACCGTGATTAATCTTCGCACAAAGCGGGGTGCCTGCCGGACAAATATCTGACGAGTACAACCTCGACAAGCTTGTTGTGGTTGTAGAATCAACTGCGCCATAGCTTCCTCAATTTCATCAGCCTCATCATCAGTTGAACTTACATTGTATTTAGCAGGCAGCACAAAACACCATGTTTACCGATGCCGATGGCCCATCATCATCACGACTAGGCTTAGCTTTCCAAACCTTGGAATTGTCATCTCTTTGGCACTTTTCCTTCAACAATTCTTTAAATCGGAGACGCTGGACCCTTCTCTTCTGAGTCTTGGTCAAACCATCAGGACACCACTGCGGATTGACTCCTGGACGTAGGTCCGATTTGACCTCCTTCTCCGATTCCTGTGCGTCTTCTGGCTCTTGAATATTTCTTTTTTCCTGTACACCAGACGATCGTACACAGAGAGACGGTCTGCTTTATAATTTAGGCGATCATCATACTTTCGGCGATCATTGTCCCATCGGTCATAGCACCGATTTTCATGCTCACGCCGATTATGGTATTCACGCCAATCTTCGCGTTCCTACTAATAGGCTATCTCATTGGGCCAGCTGCATCGACGCCCAAATTCCAATCAGTCATGCACAGATTGACGCTTCCTTTTTGAATCCCTATAACTCTCATATTGATCGCTGCACTTTGGACAATCATAAATTGATGGAAGCCTTAACTTTTCATTCCAACAGAACCTGAAGAACGGACATCCCCAATGATTTTCATTATCAAATCTCCCTGTCGGAGGACTTTGATCCCTTTCTTGTTGGCACATATATTCATCAATGAGCTGCCCCGATGTAATTTTAGTCTTTTTGCCACGTCGATGATCATCCCGATAATGCTGATGACTCCGATTTTGCACGTCATCGGCAGTTACTTGGCAATACGGGTCAACAGCTCCCGATTTCTTCGCATTCTCCGATGTAAGGACTTTAGCTTTCATTTTTCTGTCAGGTGCTCCGATCTCAACCATATTTTGAGGAAACGGATGTCCATCAAGCTTCATTGGTTTTTTGCCAGTTTCAACTTTAATAATTCCTTTTTCAATCGCCGATTGAATCTCATTGCGGAAAACTTTGCAGTCATTGGTATGATGAGAAACTGAGTTATGCCACTTGCAATATTTCTTTTTCTTCAACTCTTCGGCAGAAGGAATTGTATGATTCGGGGAAAGCCTGATTTGTTTCTCTGCTAGTAATAAATCAAATATTTTATCGGCTTTTGTGATATCAAAGCTGTACCTTTCTGGCTCGACCTTCACCCATGGGCAGGCAACAGAATTATTATTCTTGGTCCATTCAGCCAAATCGACCTCAGCTTCCTCCCCATCGGAATCATATTCAATGTTGGCAATTTTCCTCTGGAATTTCTCTCTACGATAGTCATTGCCACGTCCTTCATGCTGAGAGAGCTTTTGGATCATATGCCCCAAGCCTTCAAAATCTTGACTTGTATATCGGTCTCTGACGTGAGGCAACAATCCTTGAAATGCTAAATCGACCAACTGTCCCTCCGATAAATTCAACGAGTAACATCGGCTACGCACATCTCTGAATCTTTGGACAAACTCACTAACCGATTCACCGTTTCTCTGTCGGAGTGCTGTCGACAATCTGGTCTCTTGTACTCCCATGAAGAAATAAGCATGGAACTGTTTTTCCAAATCGGCCCAATTATTTATAGAATTTGGTGGTAATGATGAAAACCACGAAAAGGCCGATCCAGAAAGCGACATAGGAAACAACTTAACTTTCAATGGATCAATCGATGCAACTTCACCACATTGAATTGTGTATCGGCTGATATGCTCAATGGTGGTAACATCTCCTTGTCCAGAAAATTTATAAAAATCTAGAATCCTGAATCGGGCTGGCATAGGCAATGTATCGAACCAGTCCGGATACGGCTTCCGATACAGATAAGATTGACCCTTGGGCTTTAAACCAAACTGATTCTTCATGACGTCAGCAATCTTATCTGCCCAATCTTCCTGATTATAATTTCCCTGACTAATCGAAGCATGACTCATTATGACGGGTGTCTCATTAGGTCCGATCGACTGCTCCCGATTATCAGCTCCCTTGTTCCTGGGTGAATTTTCAGTATTGAAGAAAACAGGATATACCATCTTGCAATCAACAACAGGAATTCGGCTGCCAAACTGGTCAATATGCTGAGTTCCGCCATATTCCTTGTCCTCCGATTCTTCTTCCTGTTCGTTTTCTTCACCTCCTTCTACCGCCTTAGCTTTTGCCTTTTTTATCTTGGGAGTTTCATAACACTCAGGGTGAGTTTCTGGTGATGTCGACGAAGTAAATTGTGTCATCTTTTTCTTGATATCCTTAATTGCTGCGGCAGCTCCAGTATCAAAGTAAGCGGGTCCCTTCTGGGCATCCTTTAATATAGCTCCATCCAGCAATTGAGCAATCAGTCCCACCACCGTGTTAACCAATATTCCAGATTGGTTAATCAAAGCATGACTCAAACTAGCATCAACAAAATCTTGGAAGAATTTTCTTTCCTCGGCAGTGATTCGATCGAACGCTTCCTGAGGGACAGGAAACTGATTTTTCTTAATCACCGCGTTGCGAGTTTTACTGAATGAGTCTAGGCACAGGTTTTTGAAATCTTCAATTTGTGCTTCCATGAGTTTCTTCTGTTCATCACTGAGATCCTCCATCGTGATCGTAGGGATCGCAGCGGCTTTGTCTCAAGGTGCCATCGCAGAAGCTTTCTTGTCCCACCGGGCGTGCCAAAATGTGTTGACGTCCAAAAAGTCAGGCGTTGACTCTCAGAAATTAACACTGTGGCCTGGAAGATTTGCTTCACTTCAGTGCAGGTCCAAAATCTCGAGGTTCGCGGCGTGCCAGTCAATTTGACCTGAAATTGACAAGGTAGAGTTTAATCAGTAAACAACAAGGAACTCATCGGCCAAGGCCCCGATTTGTCCCAACAGATCGGATCAACGTAAAACAGCAGTCCGATTTGAGAGTATAAACCATCGGCTATGAGTCCGATTTGTAAAGATGTAACAAATATTAAAACGGACCATCGGCTATAAAACCGAATCGTGAAGGTACAGCATTAGGTTAAACCATCGATCATGTAAACCGAATCGGAGATAGATCTAATCTAAACTCGTTCTTTGATATTCATCTTTCTAAAGGCGATAAATAAACTAATTCTCATGTCACTAACAATCGGATCGATTTCGAGACAGCATTGCTAGCAGGGCACCGATTAGCCTATTTATTCCAATAGATCAAATTGTATCAAACAACTTATTTAAATCAGATCTATTTGTAACTTGCGAATTAGATCCAAATCAGCTATATAAACAATAAGAACAGATCTATTACAAAGCTAAAATTATGATAAAACAAAATAGATCTTCTCTGATAGATGTAAGCCGATAAGATAAAACAGCAAGATACGATAAGGGGTGAGCAATCTAAACCAAGAAGGACGATATGCCTCAATCTAAAGCTTTGAATAACTCGATAAATTGGTGAATTAACTAAACGAAGAAGGGTGATACGCCTCAATCTAAAGCTTAGATTAATTCGATAAGGGTGTCGGACTTACAGACAAACCGGAGGTCAAGATGATGCAGCCCTGCTTGCTGAAGAACTCGACGAAAAGGGTTGTTGGCANTCATCACTGAGATCCTCCATCGTGATCGTAGGGATCGCAGCGGCTTTGTCTCAAGGTGCCATCGCAGAAGCTTTCTTGTCCCACCGGGCGTGCCAAAATGTGTTGACGTCCAAAAAGTCAGGCGTTGACTCTCAGAAATTAACACTGTGGCCTGGAAGATTTGCTTCACTTCAGTGCAGGTCCAAAATCTCGAGGTTCGCGGCGTGCCAGTCAATTTGACCTGAAATTGACAAGGTAGAGTTTAATCAGTAAACAACAAGGAACTCATCGGCCAAGGCCCCGATTTGTCCCAACAGATCGGATCAACGTAAAACAGCAGTCCGATTTGAGAGTATAAACCATCGGCTATGAGTCCGATTTGTAAAGATGTAACAAATATTAAAACGGACCATCGGCTATAAAACCGAATCGTGAAGGTACAGCATTAGGTTAAACCATCGATCATGTAAACCGAATCGGAGATAGATCTAATCTAAACTCGTTCTTTGATATTCATCTTTCTAAAGGCGATAAATAAACTAATTCTCATGTCACTAACAATCGGATCGATTTCGAGACAGCATTGCTAGCAGGGCACCGATTAGCCTATTTATTCCAATAGATCAAATTGTATCAAACAACTTATTTAAATCAGATCTATTTGTAACTTGCGAATTAGATCCAAATCAGCTATATAAACAATAAGAACAGATCTATTACAAAGCTAAAATTATGATAAAACAAAATAGATCTTCTCTGATAGATGTAAGCCGATAAGATAAAACAGCAAGATACGATAAGGGGTGAGCAATCTAAACCAAGAAGGACGATATGCCTCAATCTAAAGCTTTGAATAACTCGATAAATTGGTGAATTAACTAAACGAAGAAGGGTGATACGCCTCAATCTAAAGCTTAGATTAATTCGATAAGGGTGTCGGACTTACAGACAAACCGGAGGTCAAGATGATGCAGCCCTGCTTGCTGAAGAACTCGACGAAAAAGGGTTTGGGTGGCACGTTAGGCCGAAAGTTGTGTTTGATTGAACGGTTGTGTGCACATTTTTTACAATGACGCAGGGTTCATATTTATACCCTGGAAATCTAACTAAAACTTGCCGGCTACGACAATATCTCTAATTTAATTAAAGCAATCTAATCTTAAACTACTATATCTATTACAAAACTTGATGCGCAATCAGGCCCTGAAGAAGCTTCTAGACGCCTTCCTCCTGGTCAGTCGTACGCGCTCCGGCCTCCTTTGTCTCGTGTCCGATCAGGACTCCTATCGGACGAACTCCGATCGGAATCGAACGTCTCCCAGAATCGGACTCGGCCTTTGTCTGGATTCTTATCATACACATGCTCAGCCGAGTCAAAATCTGGTGTCAACAACTGCGCTACGCACCTTGAGGGTGTCAGCTTATTCGCTGAGATCCACTCCGCCGCCTCTGACTCCACCACGACGCTTGACGTCGTCACGCCGACTGGCTCCGAGCTGACCTCATCACCGATCTCGACGTCGGTTATCGACCCGCTCCAGCGGCGGCTCGATGCTATCTCCATTGATGATCAGGCTCCGGGCCTAACAACTCGCCGAAGGATCCCTCCCCCAGACGAGCTCCTCGCCGGGTTGGATCGTGTCCAGGACACCATCGTCGAGTGCATCGTTATGTCGGAGGAGGCCCTGCGCCGACCCCGCAAGTCGCTCCCGCCAGGGTTCCGCAACGCCTCATCAATCTACTCGGCTTGACTCCTAGAGGATATGTCTCAGATCCAATCTGAGATCCCACCCAAGCCCGCCCAGTCTCCGGACTGCGGGGAGTTCCAGGTCGCCACAAGTGTACTCCTGCTGACCCCGGCCGACACGAGCAACGACTCCAGCTATGCCACGCCTCCGGGGCATGAAGTCTTTGTCTCTGAGGATTCTGCAACTCAGGATGGAGAAACCGACTTGGCCAGGTATTGCCGACTGGAACAAAACGCTGGCCGAGCTCGACGACGCACGGAAGAAGCCGCCCTACCCCAAGCACCGGCCGGAAAACCGGCAGCCGCACCTGCCAGAAACCCTGCGGCCGCCGCAGCTACTGATGCACCTGCAGCTGCTACAGCTACTGGAGAGATCCCTCCTGGGGCTCCACAAAGACAACGACCTCCGCCTCGAGGCCCCCACGGGGTCCACCCCCAGAACCTCGACGGAGTGTTCGCCCGGGTACCGTTCCGCACGCCCCAGTTCAACGTTGCCGCCGCGTTCGCTGAGCTAGGGCATATGCCCGACACCCCTGAGGTGCAGCATGCCCGAGCCCAGGTCGAAGCCGCCCAGTAGCATATCGAGAGATCGTATCGCGCCAGATCCCGATCTGGGCGATCTAGCTCGGGTCGCTCTTCTGGCCATCATTCTTCAGGCCACCGCTCTGCTCATAGCAGATCGGAACAGGACCAGCAACGCCGACGGAACCCTCCACTACCTGTCGTGGAGGAAGAGGTGGCCCAGAACTGCCATGAAGACGAAGAAGAGGAACAGCGTAACCCGCGCAATGCGGATCTTCGCCATGATCACTACCAAGACTGGCGTGACAGGTGCCAACGGCACCACCAACCTGACGATCTCCGCGATCGCCTGAGGGACCACGCTCGCGACATCTACGCCGACCTCAACGCTCGTCACTGAGAACGCGATGCGGCCGAGCTCGAGTGCCGCGAGCGGTATGAACGGGATTATGGCCGACCCGACCGCCTGCCGGTTGGCAAGGCAGGTGATGCCTCAGCAGGGGAAAACGAGCGCTGTGTCGTTCATGAGCTCATGGAACACGAGCAGTACGACGCACAGTATGGCCCCCCGCGGGACGACCGCCGCTATGCACGTGATGATGCTCGGCCCCGTGCCAACCAAATTCGAACTCCTCGCCGCGACCATCACAACGATGATGAGGAAGACTTCGACGGTTTTGCCGCCTTCTCCACCCGACTCCATGCCATCCGTTGGTCCGAGTCCTTCAAGCCAGCCCTCATGGAGAAGTTTGACGATCGCTTTGACCCCAAGCTCTGGCTCAAGATGTACCACACAGCGGAGAAAGCCGCCCATGGGACCAACGACCACGCCGTCGCCTACTTCCCTGTGATGCTAGGCAAGGAAGCGCTCCTATGGCTTGAGGGTGTCCCCCGGAACACCATCGACAGCTGGGTAGACCTCTGCCATGCCTTCACCAAGAACTACCAGGCGAGCTACACTCGGCCAGGTACCAGATTTGATCTGGACAACATCAAGCAGAAGAAGGGCGAGAGTCTCCGAGATTACTGTTGGCATTTCATAGCATCACTACTTAGAGTAGTAATGGTACTAGAGATACTCCATCGTAAATCTAGACGTTACAGATATTCTGCAAGCGCACAGAAGTACATTGTAGCATTTCACCCAGGAGTATTCCAGAGTATCGTTATTTGTTTATCCGCAGGGAAAGTAGTTAGTTAAAAGAGAGGTGTCATTCCAATACATTTGCTTACAACAACATTAATATACCATAATCTAAGCAGGGGTAAATGATATAGAAATGAATGGGTAATGTGACACACAGAAGTTCATTGCTCATCATTAAGGTAGTCTTAGTTAGTAACAGTACATTAGTAAAGATTACTAAGGGTTCATTAGCGTCATACATATGGGACTTGGACATACTACAATACTCTATACAAGCTCACTCAATGATTATATGCAAGAGGACATATCGAGGTATCCAGTGGTTCCCTCATCAAGGAACGACAGTAGGACGTCTTATCATAAAGGCCTAATACCCACTCCCGTACGTGGAGGATTACAAAGGATGGACAGGGCTGTCACCACCTGCCGCCTACCTCTACTAATCCGTGGGGCAGTGGGACCCCTTGTAAAATCATAACCATCAATACAAGAAGATCCACCATACAGGACGTAGGTTATTACGCTCTCTACTCGAGGTGGCCTGAATCTGTCTAAATCGTCTCGTGTTCACCATTGTGCTTCTAGTTCCGGCGAGGCCCTCACGAACAACTCGACTACTTTAGGACCCCCTATAGTAGGCTAGCCGGCATAAAAAACCGACAGCTGGCGCGCCAGGTAGGGGCTCTCATCGAGAATCGTACAGCAAGCTCAATGGCACCAGTCATCATCAACTGCGGTGGTGACATGGCGTTCAAGAAAGGCGCCACCTTCATCTTCGGCTCCTGGGTCTGCACGGCGGACGGCGCGGGCAACTTCGACCGTGTCCTCAAGTCGCCGACTTTGGAGAAACTCGCCGACAAGCTCGACGAGATCGCGCCCATGGGTCCGAATTCAACTCGGGCTCGGGGAACCTCAAGTTCGAACTCAACTCGAACTCAGGAAACTTCGACTCCTAGTTTGACTCCAACTCAGTCTGGGAAGATTCCAAAGCGGACCAGGCGATCCGAGTCGGTTTCAGAACCATCGGTTACGCCAAAATCTGTCAATTCAAAAATCTAGAAGAGAAGGAGTCCAGCCACTGCTAAGCGCGAGGCTGACACCCCGAGCCAATTTCCCTTTGGACTCGCGGGCACCACCTCCATTTTCTAGGCGGCATCCTCAAAATAACTCCGATCTCTGGTCGAATTCGACGAACACCCCCTAAACGGGAAACAAGTCGGACTCGTCATCACTTCAACCCCTGAAGGACGATTTGTTCATTGGCCGGGCCGCAAACCAAAGCTGGAAGCAACACCACAGGAGGACCTGGACATGTCTCGCATCATCGCGTGCATTGATCCACTCCCATTTCAACACGGGCAACCTCTGAACTATTCAAGCAGCCGTGGATCAACTGTCCCAGTAACTTCAAGCACAAGAAGCTACTCGCCAGGGCGTCAAGCCATGGTGATCATTGGCCAAGAACCAGAAATCTCCAACGACGAGCCAACTGTGGAGAACGAAGCTGAAGCTGACCGCAACCAACGCAGGGAGCGAAACGCTGCTCGTGCAGATCATCGCCGCCGCGCCGGCCGCAGACTTCCTCCACAGAACCTCAACCCTAAGTTCATCCAAGTTGCTGGGCAAGATATATACACCAACGCCATAGCCAACATCATGGCTGTCGTCACAGAGTTGGGACAGATGGCCCAAACTCCGGAAATCCTAAGGATGAAGACAATGCTTGAGACAGCGGCCGTCCAGCATGACACAATCAACCCGGCGAAGACCATCACTAGAGCATCAAGCCGTTAGGGAAGCAGCCGACTCCCTGAAGTTGGCAATCGCGGCAACCAGTCCCACCACCCGAGCAGAGACCAACGCGAACGCGACAACGAGGGAGGCATGGTACTCGGCGGCGGAGGTCGTAACCACGGCGCCGGACCTAGCCACCGCGATGTTCAACAAAGTCACAACAGTGGGCGCGATGGCAACAGGGACAGGGGCGTACGACCTGGCAACCGCGATAACAATAGGGATTTATGACAACAATTGCCGCCCAGAGACGCACGTACCGTCATCTTAGCACGGGCACACGATCGCGAAGAACACGAACGTCGCCGGCGCCAGGAGTATGACCAGGTCTACGGGCCACCAGGTCAGGGTTATCACAACCTTAACAAGTACGAAGGGTTCCCGGTCTTTTCAGACCGCATCCGCGCTACTTCTTGGCCCGACAAGTTCAAACCAGCTCATATCGAAAGATATGATGGGAAGCGCGATCCTGAGCAGTGGATTCGTATCTACTACTCGGCAATCAAAGCGGCGAGGGGCAACACCGACACTATGTGCACCTATCCTCCAGTTATCCTTGACCAGGCCCCCCTAACCTTGTTAGAAGGGCTCGAGCTTGGCACCATCGATTCCTGGGATGAGCTCTGCAAGGTTTCCATCAACAACTTCTAGGGTTCATGGCAAAAGCCGAGTAGTCATTTTGACCTAGCCTAGTGAAAACAAGGCCAGAATGAGTACCTGCGAAGCTACAACCGACGATTCTGGGAGAAGCGCTCAACTTGTGCAGGCCTATCCGACCAAGACGTCATTGACTGCTTCCACGGTGGCCTTACAGATCCCGTCTTACATCTCGATTTCGGGAGAAACAGGCCCAAAACGCTGGAGCAGATGCGAGACCTTATCGATCGCTGGGCAGACACTGAAGACTTGCAGCATGAAAGATTCAACCGAAACAAGTCGGGAGGAGACCGCAACAACAACAACGACCGCAACAAGGGCAAGCAAGTTGAGAACAACAGCAGACGCGACTTCAACGAAAAGAAGCGCAAGCCCGAGAATACGGTCAATGTTGCTGAGAAGAACTCTTCTCGCAGGAAGTTCGAAAAACTACTCGACAAGCAATGTCCTTTCCATCCAAAAGACAAGCACTCAAGCAGAGACTGCTACGGGCTCAAGAAAGCATTCGCAGTTGAGGGCGCTCCTAAGCCTAACAACCTAGACGACAAGGGAGACAGGGGTGACAAAGACACTGGCTATCAACAAGCCAACAAGGTGGTCAACGTCATCTTTGGGGGATTACCCAGTCAGAATCAAAACGCAACCAAAAGCTTATCCAGCGCGAGATTGCCTGCATCGAGCCTGCCATCCCCACCTTCCTGAAGTGGTCAGAAGTCCCGACCAGTTTCTCTCGCGACGATCAATAGACCAACATCAAGAACCCAGAGCGGTACCCTCTGGTACTTGACCCTGTGGCATAAAATGATGCATTAATTGCACTAAATTGGCACATTTCGGGGTGTCACAAAAGCACTAACGATATGGTCCGAAACTGACCCTGACATGGTTTGGAGTAATTCAATGCGAAAATATTGACAGCAGTTCGGCCGCATAAAATGGTGCATTAATTGTACTAAACAGGCCCGTTTCGCTATATTACAAAAGCAGTAATAAAATGGTCCAAAACTCACCCAGACATGGTTTTTGGTCTAATAGAGTGGTTTAGGGTCATCCGTTGCAAAAAAATTGACAGCAAGTTCGGCCATATAAAACGGTGCATTGATTGCACTAAACTTGCCCGTTTTGCTATGTTTTAAAAGTAGTAATGAAATGGTCTGAAACTCACCCAGACATGGTTTTTTGTCTATTAGAGTGGTTTGAAGTCATTTGTTGCAAAATAATTGACAGCAAGTTCGGTCGCATAAAACGTTGCATTAATTGAACTAAACGGGCCCGTTTCGCAACGTTACAAAAGCCGTAACGAAATGGTGCGAAACTCACTGAGACAGGGTTTTTTTGTCTAATAGAGTGGTTTGGAGTCATCCGTTGCGAAAAAATTGACAGCAAGTTTGGCCGCATAAAATGATGCATTAATTGCACTAAATGGGCACATTTCGAGGTGTCACAAAAGCACTAACGAAATGGTCCGAAACTCACCCGCACATGATTTTTGTTCTAATAGAGTGGTTTGGAGTCATTTAATGCAAAAATATTGACAGCAAGTTCGGCCGCATAAAATAATGCATTAATTGTACTAAACAGGCACGTTTCGCTACGTTACAAAAGCAGTAATGAAATGGTCCAAAACTCACCTAGACATGGTTTTTGGTTTAATAGAGTGGTTTGGAGTCATGCAATGCGAAAATATTGACAGCAAGTTCGGCCGCATAAAACAGTGCATTAATTGAACTAAATGGGCCCGATTCACAACGTTACAAAAGCAGTAAAGAAATGGTCCAAAACCCACCCACACATGGTTTTTTGGTCTATTAGAGTGGTTTGGAGTCATCCGTTCCGAAAAATTGACAGCAAGTTTGGACGCATAAAACGGTGTATTAATTGCACTAAACGGACCCGTTTCGGGGTGTCAAAAAAGCAGTAACGTAATGGTCCGAAACTCACCAAGATATGGTTTTTGGTCTAATAGAGTGGTTTGGAGTCATCCGTTGCGAAGAAGTTGACAACAAGTTTGGCCGCATAAAAGATGCATTAATTGCACTAAACGGGCCTGTTTTGGGGTGCCACAAAAGCAATAACGATATGGTCCGAAACTCACCCAGACATGGTTATTGGTCTAATAGAGTGGTTTGGAGTCATCCAATGCGAAAATATTGACAGCAAGTTTGGCCGCATAAAACGGTGCATTAATTGCACTAAACGGGCCCGTTTCGCTACGTTACAAAAGCAGTAATGAAATGGTCCAAAACTCACCCAGACATGGTTTTGAGTCTAATAGAGTGGCTTGGAGTCATCCATTGCGAAAAAATTGACAATGAGTTCGGCCGCATAAAACAGTGCATTAATTGCACTAAATGGGCCCGTTTCGGGGTGTCACAAAAGCAGTAACGAAATGGTCCGAAACTCACCTGAGACATGGTTTTTGGTCTAATAGAGTGGTTTGGAGTCATCCGTTGTGAAAAAATTGACAGCAAGTTTGGCTGCATAAAACGGTGCATTAATTGCACTAAACGAGCCCGTTTCGCTACGTTACAAAAGCAGTAACTAAATGGTCCGAAACTCACCTAGACATGGTTTTTAGTCTAATAGAGTGGTTTGGGGTCATCGGTTGCGAAAAAATTGACAGCAAGTTCGGCTGCATAAAATGATGCATTAATTGCACTAAATGGGCCCTTTCAGGGTGTCTCAAAAGCAGTAACGAAATGGTCCAAAACTCACCCAAGCATGGTATTTGGTCTAATAGAGTGGTTTGGGGTCATCCGTTGTGAAAAAATTGACAGCAAGTTTGGCCGCATAAAACGGTGCATTAATTGCACTAAACGGGCCCGTTTCGGGGTGTCACAAAAGCAGTAACAAAATGGTCTAAAACTCACCGAGACATGGTTTTTGGTCCAATAGAGTGGTTTGGAGTCGTCCGTTGTGAAAAAATTGACAGCAAGTTCAGCCGCATAAAATGATGCATTAATATCACTAAACGGGCCTATTTTGGGGTGTCACAAAAGCAATAATGATATGGTCCGAAGCTCACCCAGACATGGTTTTTAATCTAATAGAGTGGTTTGGAGTCATCCAATGCGAAAAAATTGACAGCAAGTTCGACCGCATAAAACGGTGCAATAATTGCACTAAACGGGCCTATTTCGCTACGTTATAAAAGCAGTAACGAAATGGTCCGAAACTCACTCAGACATGGTTTTTGGTCTAATAGAGTAGTTTGGGGTCATCCATTGTGAAAAAATTGACAGCAAGTGTTGGGGGATTGGCCTTCCAAGAAACACCTTCTGATAAATTTTGAGCAGCATGTCAGGTACATTGCCTTCATCTAATGAAAGGGCAGATCATTTTGGCTTCGTCTTGACGCATGCCGCAGGAATGGCTTCATCCTGAAAATGGGTGAAACACCAAAACACGGCCATAGAATGGCTTCAGAAGCTGTTTTGATGAAACAAAGGTAACGTTGAGTGCTAAATGTGATGAGCAGAGCTATGGCCTGCTTCGTTTTTTATTATAGAGCAGATTTGATGATGAGCTAATGGCTTCGGGAGCTGGTGGAGGATCGTCATTGCTGTTGATGGACCGATGCAAGCTGCAAAGGTGGCTGCGCCCTCCTACACGCCGACAAAGCCAAGGCGGACCGAGTCCAAGCCGAGTCAAACACGGTGTAACTAGTCTATGCATCCACACTGATGATTGCGAATGTACAGTTATTTTTTTTTCAAGGCAGACCGAGTTCTTTTTTTTTCAAGTAGCACAAATGCAGCAGCAAGATCAAACAACAGGCTGGCTGTTTTTACAAACCCAGCAGATACGCAAATCTCCGGGATGATTGCGAAGCACTCAAAAAGAATTTTGGACCAATGTTAGATCCATTGGAACAAGCACAAGTCAAGGTTTCCAGATTGTATTTAAACACCCAATTCAGAGTTTGGACAAAGGAAATATGGCGTTTTTCTTTTCAGGCTGAAACTAGACTCCGAATCGAATTTTGTTTTGAACTTGTGTGGTTTCTGTTTGTTGATGGAAGGATGGACATGGATGGAACTTCAAAGAACGTGGTTAGCGCTATGGTGGCAAGTGAAACAATGGATTATCGAAATCAATTATGATTTGTGGGGAAAACAATGAAACCCTAATCTGCAACGATGACACAAACGTGACAAGAACTCGAAACTCTAAACGACTAGACGCTAAGACCAGCAACTTGACACGACAATGCAACCGTTAATTCAACAAACCCTAACCAAGTAGTACTAGTAAAGGCTCAAAAGATTTGTAGGATTGTGGGTAAACTGATCTACTATTTTTTTTGGGGACTTTTCTGGACTATAGGAAATTAAAACTGCGAATGATAGGAAGTCTCTCACCGAACAACCTTGCTCTGATTACCAACTGATAAGAACCCACTAGAGTTTGTGCCCAATCTTTCGATGAGAGATGGATAACTTCGATTTGAACTGGAGAGACGTTCACGGCCCGACTACAACCATCAAAGGATGTTGTGCCTTAGCAACCGATACACCAACTCCAGCGGTCGCCGCGATCTTGTGGAGCACGATCAACCAAACCACGAGGGTAATTCCTACAAGCAATCGAAGAACAAGTAGAACAAACAACTCAATTGCAAATATGGAGATGATACTCAATCTGAAATCATAAAGGTGGGGTTTTGAATCGAGTAGAATGGATGGTCTCGCCGACATATGCGTCTACAAGGAAGTAGCAATGGCTAAACTTACATCTAAACAAAACCCGATCTGTTTTGTGGTAGCTACAGAGATATATGAGAGGTAGGGGACGACCAGGATATGGTGGAGGTCGTCCCTCAACCCTAGGGCGCGCCCCTAATGGGCACCACTTGATACACGGCCCATCGGACCAAAATCAGGTGACGCAGCACCATGGGCAGAATAGGTCTCGGTAGCAAATCGGTGACTGTGGCCTCCTTCGAGCACTTATGGATATCAGGCTAGATCCATTGGAAAGTAGACTTCATCACCTTTCCATAGAGTACTTGAACGTCCAAAACGGAGCATGGATGAAGTCGTGGCGGCCGTCATAAGTTGGCCCAATGCTGCAGTCCGAATCCAACTCCAAAACGTGTTGGATTTGATCTCTTTCTTTTCTTGGGCCAAAAGTGACATGGTGGCCTGGTGGAGGACGTGGGGAATACTTGGACTTGATCCCCAATCAACTTCTTTGGTCCTCCATGCCTTCCATGTGTGTTTAACACCCTTTTTGATCCACGAATGTATTTCTGAAAATGACAATAACATACATCATGGCGCAGCATCAATTCATCAAATGTATCAAATATAATCACGATACAGCAGTGATTCACCTTTTGTTTACAAGCCATTAATATGGTCATATCTGAGCTGGTGATGTCCTCATCATTCTCCCCTTCTTGGCTGCAAGTCGTCCTTGACTTACTCCAGTGGCATTCAATGGTTATTGGTTTGATGTTGGAATGTGGAGCGATGGCCATGCTGCACAGCCACAACCAGCAATGCTCCCCTTCTTCGGGCTGATCCTCTGATGTCGTAGGTGCTGCACAATCTCTCTTTTGACACTTTAGCAGTGGGTGTAGTTGCTCAAATTGCTCAATGCATTCAATGGTAGTGTTCTCATCCTCCTGCAAAATGTTATGGACAGCAAGGGGAAAAAGAAAGTGCTCTAACTCTAGTTGTGGTGCTGCAACCTGAGAAGAAGTACCACACAACTCTCCGCTCACATCGCTTCGTTCAGCATAAACAAACATACCTTCACTCCCTTCCTTTGATGGGTGTGCAAATAATTCCCTTGTATTCTATCCAAAGTTAGTCACAATAGAACACATAACAATATCCGCACCCACTGAATTTTTTGTTTCACAAGTAGGTAGCAATTCAGCCAATTTCTTTGCACTCAAATCATTTGCAAGTTGAATCTCAATTCTTGAACCAAGGTCAATCAAACAAGAGAGAGAATCATACGTTTCATGCAATAGTCTAGCCTGAATTTCAATGTTAAGCCCCTTTAAAAATCTAATTTTAGTAGCTTCTTCACATTCTTCCAAACCACAACGCAGCATACGGAATTTCAGATCATGATAGTATACATCAACTGAGTTTTTACCTTATTTTAAATTATTTAATTTATCAAGCATATGATTAGCATAATATTCAGGAACATGATTTTCTCTAAAAATTCTTTTCATATCCTTCTATGTTTTAGGAACTTTATCATGTCTCAACAAGTGCTTCCATGAAATCAAAGCATAATCAGTTAAAATAGAAGAAGCAGCTATAACTTTTTGCTCTTCAGACAAATCATATTTTCTGAATTCTTTATTTACTTTTACCTCCCAATCAATGTATGCTTTAGGATCATACATACCAGCATATGAAGGCAAGAAATAAATGACGTCTTCAATCTGAAGGTATAGTTTTGTAGTTTTGTTGGCTCAAAAATCTCTGTATCACCTGCCATGATTAGTAGAAAACAAGAAACACAAAAACAATTTGTATCCTCCTGTCAACTACTAGGATGTGGCTGTTGTAAATCTCTCAATCTCAAGCTATTGAAACAAGCTCTTACAAGTTCTTACCAAGCAAAATAGGAGCTGATGGCAACCAACAAGTCAGCACCAGTGGAAGGAAGTGTGTCGGTGCTACAGCAATAAGACCTATCAAGCTGTAGTCGAAATATGTGGAGCTATAGGTGGGCTGAAGCAAGGAAGTACTAGCATCACATAAGTCACAAAAGCAAGTTGAATAAACGTTTAACGGCGGTACTGTGCTGGTCCTAGGCTAGAACGTGCTAGAGACGCGAGCCTGGACACAAACAAAGTCACCGAACTGCAACAAGATCATAAGGAGCGGAATAGCAACAAAAGAAACCCCTTCTCTTCTTTCTCTATCTTTTCTTGCTTTCTTTCTTTCTTTCATTTCTTTCTTTCTTTCTTTACTTTCTTTCTTTACTCCTCCATGCCTTCCATGTGTGTTTAACACCCTTTCTGATCCTTGAATGTATTTCTGAAAATGACAATGAACATACATCATGGTGCAGCATCAATTCATCAAATGTATCAAATAAAATCACGATACAGCAGTGATTCACCTTTTGTTTACAAGCCATTAATATGGTCATATCTGAGCTGGTGATGTCCTCATCATTGGTGAAGTGGAAAAAGGCCCACAAGCGGGCATATGCAAGGGCTAAGAAAGAACGGTGCTCAGTAATAACTAAAGCCCGTAATTTCTTGAAGAATGGCAGCAAGTCTGATGCCGCAGATGGCCCCGCCAAAGCATTGCTGGGGGCATTAGATCAAGTCAAGGAGGATCTTTGCCACAAGATACTGGAGGCGAGGAGAGCACGCACTTCGAACACACTTCGAAGAATTTCTGGAGGAAGTATGCTAAAACACAGAAGCTTCAAGAGGAAGGGGCCTCTCATATCAGTTTTGATGAAGCAATGAAGAATGGGCTAACATGGAGACATCGCCAGATGACTTGTTCTCCTCTGAATGGGCTAATCACCCCGCAAAGGCTAAGTCTCTGATCCGTAAGGTAATCAGGGAGCAGCTCTGGAAGAGGCATTTTCCTGAGAACCTCTTCTCTCCAGACTTGAGGGCTCATCACATGGGGGCCTTCCAAGTGAACAATCCGGTTAACTGCTGTCACATGTTAGTAGTTGATGGCCCTTCCACCAACAAAGGCAATCAATTTGCTGTCCTATTTAATGAATTACCAGCCCTCGAGCTGGTGAGCTGCAGCAGCAACACCAAGAATTACAGTCTCAAATAAGTGGGCTGAGAAGGCGACTACAACCTCAAGAAGTGCCAGAAGGCTCACATTCAAGGGGCAGGATGAGTCCCCAGTTCTCAAACCAGCAGCCACAACATAATCGCCAAGTCTGGGCACCATGAAGGAGGTTCCCACTTCCTCCAAGGAATGCCCAGCCAACAGTACAATGGAACTGTCGAGGTTATACTCGACAGATATTTGTCCGGCAGGCACCCCGCTTCGTGCAAAGATCGATCACAGTAGATGAACAAAGAGACTCGGGATTTTATACTGGTTCGGGCCCTCGAGATCGAGTAATAACCCTATGTCCAGTTGCTTGCTTGTATTATCCCGGCGAGTATTGATTATAATGGTGTAACAAATACTCTCGGGTGGATTGACTAAGATTGGGGATACCCTCTATGTGCAGGACCCCCCACTATTTATATCCAGGGAGACATGCCTTACAAGACAAAATAGACATAAACCTAGTAGGACTCTAATTATCATCGAGCCTTCCTTCTGTGATCCAGCTGTCGTGTCTTGTTCGAAGTCTTCTTCGCTCGGAGTCGGTAGTCGGCAATCCTCGAGATCGGCAACCTAGGTATTATGGCCTCAACAGTAGCCACCGAGCTTATCTTGTTCAGAAAAAGGTTGTTCCTTGAATAGCCTTCGGGTCTTTTTACTCTTCGGGTGATTTTTAAGATATGCAAATATCTCGACAATCACTTCTACATTAGAGTTAGAAAAAGATCCCAAACTCTGAATGGAGAAACCTGCATCTGAATGATAAGGTCAGAGAAAATATCAGCCATAACCATAACGAATAAAGAATATTCCATCTTGGAAACCGAAACGGCAAGGGTTGGCGAAGCCTGCCCCATGCATTTAAAATCCACTACGCACGTCTCCCGAAACTCTAGCAGCACACGCGACGTAAATCATGGCACTATTCTGGTTCCTCGATCCATGTGTGAAGCATCACCCTAGGGTCTTTAAATATAGAATCCCTTGGACAGATCTGCACTTGAACCTTCCCCACTAAGCCATCCTCCTCCCCACACCATGGGAAAGAAAAGACTCAGCCGTAAGTTCAAGTTGCCTCGTCTCCTTTTCGGAGACTCCCCTCGTAGCTCCGCCGAGCCGCCGCCTGACGCGCCAGAAGGTTCGCCGGCAGCTACGCCACCCCCTACTCCCCCCAGGCTCCCTTCCTAGCTCTCCCCTAGTACGGGGATGAAGGAATCGAGGCCGAGCCGCAAGGAGAAGCTCCGGCGATGGCGTCCCCGTCTCCCGAGGCTACTGCGTCAAGCATCGCCGCCGGGAAAAGACTTGCGTCGCCATCTCCAGCCCCGACGTCCCCCATATCCATCTCCTCCAACGACGAGCTGGAGCAAAGGGCCAGTGGAGCTCGACTGAGGCCAGAGTCCTCGCACATAGGCGCATCTTCGTCTTCAGCTCCGATTGACACCAACGGAGATGAGGAGCTCGCCAAGCGCCTCTTTGTCTCCCTAAACCGCAAGCTGATTGGGATCCCAGGAGACGGAGCGCTCGTGGACCTCATCAGTGACTCCGAGGAGGAGAACGCGGAGGAGGCTTCACCGCCTGGCGCCACACCGCCTTGATCCTGGCCGACGATGTTCGCTCGTGCCAGGATTGTTGTTTTACATTTTTAGTTTCTGGATAGTTTTCGATCTCCTGTGAAACGTACTCCTTTTGAATCAATGAAGTAATTTCGCTTGGGAGATGCAACAATAGTCCCTTTCCTATGTTCGAAACTTTTGCGTTGATCAGCTTGTAGAGACTGTCCACTCAGAGAACAAAATCCCCCAAACAAGACTTCTCTTGAGCAAACCAACTGTTTAACATGTTCGGTAAATTTGCTCTCAATCCAAGATGATCCGGTTGTTTCCTTGGAACATATTATATTCGATCATTTAAAATTGTTAGCTTCTCCAATAAGCTATCAATCCCAAATACATTGAATTTGACCTGCACGATTTTTGAAATGACACCTGCCGCAGAAAAAGTAAAGAATCTTTTGACCTAACAGTGACTGCAGATTACATGGATTGAGGCCAGTTTTCTCGAG
This sequence comes from Alloteropsis semialata, assembly GCA_004135705.1. Lineage (NCBI taxonomy): Eukaryota > Viridiplantae > Streptophyta > Magnoliopsida > Poales > Poaceae > Alloteropsis > Alloteropsis semialata. The sequence continues at coordinate 33,854,474 of CM014277.1, forward strand.
GTTTGTGCTCCCTCTCGAAACCATAAAGCCCCCAGGCGCAGCCGCCTGGTTACCATTTAGGCCTTCGTCTTCCTTACTTGTATCTGCAACCACTCGACATTCCGCATTTGGTTTCTGCTACTCATCCTCTCGCTCCTCCAATCAATCCAGCCACTCTTTCACCGCCATGGTTTCCTCCCACCAGTCCTCATCCGGAGATGAATCATCCGGAGAACAGAGCAGCGTTGCTGCCTTCGGAAGGGAGCTGCGCAGTGGATCCACAATCTGCACCATCGACAAGTACTGGGACAAATCCACCACCACGGAGAAACAACTGCAGCAACTGGAGAATCTTGGACTGCTTCCGGACACTACCACCTTCCCTTGCCGTCATGCGAAAGGTCAGCTTCACCCGATGCCCAACACTCTTGAACTGGTGGCATTCCTTGAGTTCTTCCATTGCGGGTTCGGGGTCTATCCAAACCTGCAGCTTCCCCTCCAACCAAGCCATCGGATAAAGAGAAAACTCCCGAGCTTGACACAACGGCCCAGCCCGATGGTACGAAGAGGACTGCAGAGGTCACAGGACCTGTCCCGACACCCTTGGGCCCGATCATTGCTTCACTCTCTGCAGTTGAGGAGCAGTGGCGTTTGCTGGATGCTCGTGCCTCTACTACGAAAGCGTCGATGACCGGACTAGAGGGCCCAAGTTGCCATTCTCCAGTCCAAGAAAGAAGGTACTTGACTTGTATAACCATGTATGTCTTTGGTTCTTGTCTTGCAAACTGTTGTTAACACAATGCCTCTGATTCTGTAGCTAACTCCAAGAGCATTGATGTGCTCAAGAAGAAAAGCTCAGATCTAGAAGGCTAGCTTGCTGCCCGGGACAAGGAGGTTGCCGATCTCATAGCCCACCTAGAAACTTCAGAGAAGCGCAACTTATCCCTGGAAAGCAAGCTCATGGAGGGTGCATGCGTCGCTGCAACGCACACCGTTGGGGCCTTGAAGAGCCATGTTCCCGATCTTGATGCTGCGTTACTCTCTCAAGGTTTCAAGTACTCGGCCGGGGATGCGCAGGTATTGTTTGATGATCTTGCCCCATTGGTGGAACCCTTTGTTAAGAAACTTGGCCTTCATTTGAGTGACTCGGAAGACTCGTCTGGAGCTCTGTGATGGAATCCTATAATAGGGTAAAAACTTGATGGTTTTAGTCTGTGACTTTTACTTTGCGAGACATATGCTTGCATGTTTTTGTGTAAGTCATAGAGCTGATCGGCCTTTTGTGGAACTTTTCAACCGATAGCTTTAACACAGCTAAATGTCCCGTTACCATAAACTATTTTGGAATCGTTTAGTTGCTGAGACACGAGCGGTCTTCTGAACTATGTAATTCCTTGTAGTCATGGTGTTCGGTATTTTAGCGTAGTCTAGCTTTCTTGATTTATAAAGCATGATTCTTGTGTGGTAGTGGTACCATAGTAGGCCACGGGCTCTTTTGTAGCATGTAGGCATGCTAGAGAAGAGTCTAGAAGTACTAGTCACAAGATTTTCCCGATCATCTGAAACTTTCAGCGTAGTAGTCCCCAACTCTTTGTTAGTATATGCAATTTGGTAACAAAGAGTAGAAACAGAGTAGAAAAATAACACCCAGCCCCCGAGCGTAATTGTGAGTGTGAGTAAAGTGTATAGAATTTATCTTTTTTGTTTTTGTTGATGCCGGAAGTGATGCGGATGACGATGTTCCTACCAAATTGTTGGATAGGCTTGAACTTGCTTCATTACCTTGACATAAGCGTAAAATCTGCGTAATTGATCCATATTCCATGTGTTTGGCAGTACGTCTCCATCTATTTCCGCGATCCTGTTGGCTCCTGGTCTTGCGATGTCTACTACGATGTACATGCCTTGCTGTGGAGAGAACAACTTAGTCTTGTCCTTGGTGCATTGGTCTAATTTGAGCACCATGTCACCAATGCAAAGGCATCTATTTGCGAACATTACCATCGTAGTATTGTAGCAATTTTGTTGATACTGGGCCACTCTAAAAGTGGCTGCGTCGGGAGCCTCCTCTAGGAGGAGTAGCTCATCGGTGCGTCTATCAGGCTCTTCAGTTTGTGAAACATTGCCACGCGTGGGGCTTGTAATCGGATATCGGATGGTAGAATTGCCTCGGCTCCATACAACAAGAAAAATGGTGTTTCGCCTGTTGCACGGTTCATGGTGGTCCTCATTGACCATAGTACTGTAGGGACTTCATGAATCCATCGCTTGTCATAAGATTGAAATCTGTTGAAGACCCTCTTCTTGATGCCTTGGAGTACAATGTCGTTAGTACGCTCTACTTGCCCATTTGTTTTTGGGTGATTTACCGATGACCAATCATGGTTGATCCCGTGATCATGGCAGAAATGAGAGAACTTTTTACTTTTGAACTGTGTTCCGTTGTCAGAGATTATCCTGTTTGGGATGCCGAATCATACAACAATGCTCTATAGGAACTTGACAGCTGCCTCTTTTGTGATCTTCTGAACCGGCTCAGCCTCAACCCATTTTGTAAATGTGTCGATGCCGACGAACAGAAATCTATAACCCCCGATGGGCCTTGGAAAAGGACCGAGGATGTCTATTCCCCATGTGGCAAAGGGCCATGACAAGAGAATAGTGTTTAAGGCTTGCGCAGGTTTAGTTTGTTTCCGTGCGAAGAATTGGCATGCCTCGCACTTCTTAACTAACTCGCTTGCGTCTTGAGGAGCTGTAGGCCAGTAGAAGCTCTGTCAGAATGCTTTCCCTGCTAGATATCGGGGAGAAGCGTGAGATCCACAGATTCCTCCATGAATATCATGGAGCAAACTAATGCCCTCAGCCCGTGTGATGCATTTGAGGAGCAATCCGCTATTTGGTATAGTCGTTCGTCAACCAATTGATAATTCTTGGCTTTACGATGGATTTTTGCCAGTGTCGCATCATCGTTGGGTATAGCTTGGTTTGTGAGGTACGCCCGGAGTGGTTCCATCTAGTTCTCCTCGTTTCCAACAGGAGCGGCGGCTCAAGCCGTATCGACCAATATAGACTCCTTGATGGATTCGTTGGTTATGGAGATTGTGCCTTTGACAGGCGCACTTTGTTGGTTCGGTAAAGATACCGACACAGATGGTTTAGTAAGAACTTCAAGTAACATGTTACCTGGAAGCTGTGTGCGTTCAGCAGCTGCTTTTGCCAGTTTATCTGCATCGCTATTATACTCCCTTTTGACGTGTCGCACTTCAAGCCCATCAAATTTGCTTTCCATCCTCCTATATGCTTCCAAGTATTTGGCCATGACGTCGCTTCGCGCACTGTACTCCTCCGTGACTTGTTTTGTAGCTAACTCGGAATCCCCTTTCACGAGCAGCCTCTTAACACCCAGAGATGCAGCTATGCGAAGTCCTGTTAAAAGCCCTTCATACTTGGCAACATTGTTAGTAGGGGTTGGATCAACAAAATTGATTTGTAATGTATACCTGATAATGTCATTGTGTAGAGAGATCAGGACCACCCCAGCCCCTGCGCCAGCTCTACAAAATGCTCCGTCATAGAACATGGTCCAATGTTCGGGATTTTGGGCACTTTCTTAGGGTTCAAGATTAGTCCATTCTGTGATGAAATCTGCCAGAGCCTGCTACCTGATGGCAGTTCTGGGTATGAATTCAACGTCGTAAGCCCCCAGTTCCACGGGCCATTGTGCGATCCTTCCCACAGCATCCCGATTATGTAAAATGGTGCCTAGGGAATAGGTCGACACGACCTTGATCTTGTGGCTCAGAAAATAATGCTTGAGTTTTCTGGAAGTCATTAGCGCAGCATATAGCAATTTCTGAATCTGAGGGTACCTTGTCTTTGCATCATGCAGCACCTCGCTGATGAAGTAAATAGGGTATTGAGTTGTTGACTTTTCTGTAGGTCTCTCGACCACCAGAACAGTGTAAACAACTGTTGGTGTTGCTGCTACGTATAATAGCATCTCTTCTTTGGATTGCAGCGAGACCAACATGGGCATTTTCCGTAGGTATTGTTTGAACGCCTGGACCGCCTCTTCTGCCTCTGTCGACCATTCAAAACGATCAGTTTTACGCAATAGTTTATAAAATGGCATACCTCATTTGCCTGACTTAGACACGAATCGACTCAGGGACGCCATCATTCTTGCCAGCTTTAGGACCTCGTGGTGGCTGCGTGGAGACTACATGTCATCGACTGCCTTGATCTTGTGTGGATTTGCCTCTATACCTCGTTGTGAAACAAGGTAACTGAGGAGCTTACCAGATGACACACCAAAGGTGCATTTGGCGGGGTTGAGCATCATCCTGTTTTTGCGCAAGTTGTCGAATGTTTCGTTAAATCGGCAATCAGGTCGCCTTTCAACCTACTTTTTACAACGATATCATCTATGTATGCCTCCACATTATGGCCGATTTGGCCTTCGAGAACAATGTGAACACATTTTTGATAAGTGCAACCTGCATTTTTCAGACCAAAAGGCATATTTATATAACAATAAACACCAAAGAGAGTTACAAATGCAGTTCTCTCCTCATCGTCAATGCACATGCTAATTTGGTGATACCCCGAATAGGCATCTAGAAAACAAAACAGCTCGCATCCTAAGGTTGTGTCTACAATTTGATCTATCCTAGGTAATGGATACTCGTCCTTCATGCACGCTTTATTCAGATCGGTGTAATCCACGCACATCCACCACGTTCCATTGGGCTTCTTCACCATGACTGGGTTTGTCAGCCACTCCAGAAAAGGGACCTCTCGAACGAAGCCGGCTTTGAGTAGTCAGTTGTTTCTGCTTAACTGGTTGGACGCCAGTTCATATGCCAAGCTTGTGCTTGATTACCTCCCTGGGGATCCCGGGCATATCAGATGGTTCCCAAGCGAACACATCTGCATTTGCCTGGAGGAAAGCAATGAGCTCGAGTTCCTATTTGTCACCCAGACCAGTGCCCACCTGGGTGGTCTTGGTCGGGTCTGCCTCGTCAAGGACCACGATTTCGTGCCTGGCTCGAAATGCTTCTTTGTCGTTGTGATTGGTGAGGCGTCAGCTGGTGACTCGCCTGCTTCCTACGGTGGCGTCCCCTTGAGCGGGGTCTGATCCACCAAGGTCTGCTTCTCTGCGGCGTCGGTATTTTTGTCCTCCGTGGGCATCTCCTTTGCCTTGGCCTTTGATCGGGCTTTGGCTGCCTGGGAAGTCTCAGCGACCGTTGCCTGTGCGGCAGTGATCGGTAGGTTTTTGGTCTTTTTCTTAGCAGATTCGGCAGCCTTGGCTAGTTCCTGCTCTCCTTCCTTGATCATGTCCAGGGTCTTCATGTCGCATTGAACCGCACCATTGCGGTCTCTGCAAACGGTGAATGGGCCCAACGGCCCTGGGATCTTGATCATGGAGTAGGCGAAGTGGGCGACCGCCATGAATTTCTTTAGAAACGGCCTGCCCAAGATGTAGTTGTAGGCTGATGTTATGTCAGCCACTTCGAAGATGAGGAACTCTGATCAGATGTTTTTCCCCTCCATGAGGGTCACCTGCAGATTGATCCTCCCCAATGGCAGAGCTTCGATGCCTGGTATAACCCCATAGAAGGGCTTCTCCACTGGGGACAATGACCTCCTTGGGAAACCAAGTTCATCAAAGGCATTGACAAACAACAGGTTGAGGGCACTCCCACTGTCGATCAGGGTTCGTACGACCTTGCGTGACCCGATCCAGGGTTTGATGCACAGTGGTAGTAGTGGCCCATCGTACAGTGTGTCGGGGTGGTCCCTTTGATCGAAGGTGATCGAGACTTCAGACCACCTCAACGGCTGCTTGTAGGGTTCGGTGCTTGCTATCTACCTCTCGACCAGCTTCAGCTGGGATTTGGAGGTTCGGGTCAAGCAACCACCGAATATTGTGGCGACCTCCAAGTCTTCAAGAAGTTGTGGCTCATCGTCACAGTCCATGTAGTTCACTTGCCGAGGGTTTTGAGCGGCCTGGTCACGTGGTCCCCCTTGTTGCTGGCTCTCCTCTTCCTGCTTCTACTTCTTGTACACCGTGCAGTCCACAAAGTGATGCTTTGTCGACCGGTGAATAGGGCAGTACATCAGGAGATCTACAGGTTTCCCCTGACGCCGGTATGGGGGCTTGTTGTCTACGGCCATGACTTCCTCTCCCTCAGTCTTGTGCTTCTTGTTCTTATGCTTGTCCTTCTTCTTGCCTTCCACGGGTGGCTTGCTCTGTTCGGGCTTCCCTTGGACCCGTGCTTGGGCATCCGCCATCTTGGCGGTCTCCTCCAGGATCCCATAGAGTTCGGCCACCATCTTCGGGTTCTTTTTGGCAAGCTCTTCCACCGTCCGCTCGTCCCTGCAGCCCTGATTAAAGGCTATAATCACCCGATCATCCACCATGTCAGGGATGGTGTTACGGGTGTCGCTGAATCGGCGGATGTAGTCCCGAAGGGATTTCCTAGGTTTCTGCACACAGTTGAGCAAATCTCCTTCATGTCTGGGGTGTTTGTAGGTGCCTTGGAAGTTGGCCTCAAACGTCTCCTGAAGATGGTCCCATAACTTGATGCTAGCCTCGGGCAGATTCATGAGCCATGTTTGGGCTGATCCCTACAGGGCAGTCGGCAAGTAGTTGGCCTTGACGTAATCGTCTCCCCCGTTGTCATTGATGATCGTGGAATAGATCTGGATCCACTCGCGGGGATTGGTCGTTCCGTCATACTTCTCGATGTTGGTAGGACGGAACTTATCTAGCCACCTGACCTTGCATAGGCTGGGAGAGTACGCAAGGCACCCCCAGTGCCTGTTCGGGAGTCACGTGGTGTTGAATCTAGATGGGACTGATAGTAGCCCTCACGTGCTCGGTAATCTCGTTGTAGTTGAGAGTTTCCCGAGCGTCGCGATTTCTGTGATTGTGTTCGAGCTGTGGCCTTATGTCACGCCGCTCCTATGGGCGATACCGAGGATGTCCGTTAACAGATTGGGAGCGAACCGGCTGGGGTTCACCGCGCCTGTTGGACGGAGCTGGCGGTGCGGCAGCGGCAGCCTCTAGTTGTTCCTTGGCCTTGTCCGTCACTTCCCGAGCCTTCTTGGCAATGGTGGCCATCGGGGTCCCCTTGGCCATTGCTTCCATTATCTCCAAGAAGGTTTGGATCTACAGGTTGTCCAACTCGACCACCCAGAAGTCATTACAGAGATTCCGGGGAGCCAACGAGGATGGAGTTATCAGAGTACGGGACTTAGCCGTCTGAAGGGTTGGTGCATTGCTGAGACGTGGAGGAATCGGAGGTCTGCGCGAGCTGGACGACTCGGCGGCAGCAGTTCCCTCGTTCCCAGTGAACACGTGGATGTGGCGATCTTCGGGATGCTTCGACCCACTGCTCGATCCACTGTAGTCGAGATCCAACTGCGCAGTGCGATCAGCAATGTCTTCGAGAGTTGGATCCGCAAAAGTGGCGAAAACTTTCCGACCGGCGCATGTGAGATCGGGATCATAGATCCCTGTCATCTTGTGCTCATAGTCACCTTGGTGCTCGAACACGAGATCCCCAAATCGGATCTCTCGTGTAGGCACTAGATGGCTTGGAGCGTAGAGATCGGAAGTGGAGGCAGAACTCCCGATGGCTTCCGACTTGACGGAACTGGGCATGTAGGGCATCGATGAACTCGACGCGTCGGTGAACTAGACTCCGTTGATGATCGGCATGATCTTTCTTCACGCAAGGGTCCCTACCTGGCGCGCCTCTGTCGAGGTTGTACTCGGCAGATATTTGTCCGGCAGGCACCCCGCTTCGTGTGAAGATCCGTCATAGTAGATGAACAAAGAGACTCGAGATTTTATACTGGTTTGGGCCCTCGAGATCGAGTAATAACCCTACGTCCAGTTGCTTGCTTGTATTATCTTGGCGAGTACAGATTACAATGGTGTAACAAATACTCTCGGGTGGATTGACAAAGATTGGGGATACCCTCTACGTGCAGGACCCCCCACTATTTATATCCAGGGAGACGTGCCTTACAAGACAAAATAGACCTAAACCTAATAAGACTCTAATTATCATCAGGCTTTCCTTCTGCGATCCACCTGTCGTGTCTTGTTCGGAGTCTTCTTCGCTCGGAGTCGGTAGTCGACAATCCTCGTGATCGGGCACCCGGGTCTAATGGCCTCAACAGGAACCATTGGGCATGTCACCAGGAGCATCGCCAACCTGTTCGACAAGTCTATGTGCCTTAGAGACAAGTCCAAAATAATTCTCGAGTATTACCCCAAGTACAACAGGGAGCACCACCATTTTTCCCAACTCCTCCAACTCGGCAAAGGCCTTGGCAAGGACCTTCTTCTACTCAACAAAGGCGTGAGAGGAGGAGGAGGAGCCGTCAAGCAATGTACCGAGAATTACAGAACATGGTGCTCTGACATTTTGAGGTTCGTGTTCGTGCTGATGGACGCATTTATCCTGACAATGAGAAGGTTTCTTTTCGTGTGTCACCAAGTCTACCAAGTAATGAGAAGTATGGCTTTCTCATTGAGTGTCTAGCTCCTAGACCTCGTAGAGATGAGCCTGCTGAGCCTATTCCAACCCCGAGTGTTGCTGGGGGCACACAACAAGTTGAACGGCCTCAAGCGCCACCCTCTGTACCAACTCGGAAAAAAGACCAATCATCAATGACTCCTATGGAAGTCAAGAAGCAACCAGATAACCCTACACGAGCTGCTAAGGAGGCTGATGCTAGCACTTCTACTAACTATTAGACTCCTTCTGAGGGTGATAAAAAGGGGACACCCTCCAATGATGTGGTCATGTGTGGGATGATCGAGCTCCGTGTAACTCAAGACTCTGATTCTAGTTGGGAGCCACCTATAGTATCCCAAGAGTTAACATAACCGTCGGAGGATGAGATTGTTCCAAACCCAACGGTCAGCCTAGGGAAAGACATTTGGTCCGAAGCACATGCTAGTGGACCTTCAAGCTCCTCTACGGCTCAATGCTTGCCTGTCACAGGCAAAAGTCGATCCACGAGAAGCAGGGCGAGGCCTTATAATTGCCCTAATCGGTTTTGAGATATTGCTTCAAGATTCCCTATAGACCAGTACCAATTGGAACAGGTCGCCGGTAGGGAAGGAGTTGATACCCGCCTAAAAATGGAAGCATGGCGACATACAAGAGGAAGCCCGAAAACCTCCAGTGATGAAGGAGGAAGCTCAGGTAGCGAAGTCTCAGAAGTTGACTCGTCGACCTCTCTCGAGGCCTGTTTTCAATCGCCATGCTATTCTGCGCTTGCATCGTCTCTTATCTCTGGGGACGAGGGAGAGTTATTGGGAACTAATGTTGCCCTAGTACATATGACCATGAAAATGTAACTGGCAATGAGATAGGAAATTCTGAAAAACAGCCGGTTGACCCTAGAGGTGCAACCAATCTTCCAAGCAATCACTACATTCATCCTTCAACCTTAAAAACGCCTGAGGAATGTGAGAAGATCCAAGACCAAGAGATTGAAAAGCTAAAGGCCCAAATGAAAAAGCTCATGGAAATGATGACTAGCTTCACTGCAAATCAAACTCAAGCTCCCAACCCACCTGCACAAATTGGCAGAGCTGGAGGCAACAGCATTTTCCGTGCCACATTTTCCATACATGGAACCAAATCATGGCGTTGAGAAGGTAGCAACGAATGTGCCGATCGCCCTTGCGGCTCTTGATGCCAATAGACCAGCTGGGACGCTCAAAGATTATCATGATATTGCTGAGGATATTATTAATAGGAAAATGAGACAGATAGCGACCGAGCAAGGTCCAAAGTTTGTTGAGGATGAGCTTCAGAAGCAATATGAGTCGTGGCACGATAGGGTCCCATTCCCTGGAGGTTGGCACCCACCAAAGTTTCGGCAATTTGAGGGGACTGGGGATGCAACAGAGCATCTGGCGTATTTCGAGGCAATATGGGAGACACTGCCCGTTCGCCATATCTCCTATTGAGGCAGTTCTCAGCTTCATTGACAGGTGCAACTTTCCATTGGTATAGTCACCTTCCTGCTGGGTCCATGCGTAATTGAGCGGCAATGAAGGAACTCTTCAAGTCTCACTTCATAAGTCTCAATAAGGAGATAACTATCTTGGAGTTGTCCCAAATTAAGCAAAAGCAGGGTGAGCGAATTGAGGACTACGTCGTCCGCTTCCAGAATAACTATGTTCGCCTTGCTAGAGAAATGCATGCTGAAGATGCCATACAAATGTGCATTCATGGAATGCAACAGCATTGGTTGGTCACAGTATCCAAGCGCGACCCCAAGACATTTAATTCCCTTGGTGATGCCGTGTCAGCCACCAAGTTAGAATTTGAAAAGGTGCCCCAAATCATGGAAATGTACAAGAATGCTGGAAATAATGATGGAAATAGAAGATTTAATCCATCTTCTAAGCCAGTAAATAATAGGGGCAAGCCCAGATCGGCTGAGTCCAATGTTGCAAACACAGTGCCTATCTTTGGCCCGCGAAATGACCAAAGGCCTAACAAGCACCCCAATATTAGGGAGTTGCTCAATAAGCAATATGTGTTTTGCAAAGACTTGGTCAAAAGTCTTTTTGAGTAAATGAGTGAGCAACAGTTGCTAACACTGCCCAATCCAGGAAGGCCTGAGCAAGTGAACATGGTTGACAATGCGTTATATTGTCCCTACCATAGATATGTTGGCCACAAAATTGAGGATTGTATTGCATTCAAGGAATGGCTGCAGCGAGCTGTCGATGAACGCAAGTTGGCCCTGAAACCTGAAGAGATTAACCCAAATTATCAAGCGGCCAACATAGTGATTGTCACACAAAGTAATGAAGAAGCATGGTTGCCCTTTACGCGAGTAGAGTGGCAATTGAAAACTCTAAGCCTATCATCTGGCACTCCTAGTGATCGAAAACAGTTATGGGAAAGGGTTAGGCAGAGGCACCCACAGAAAAAAAAACCATCAAGGCTATTAGTCACGATCAATGCCATCCCCAATCTGTCAGCAAAATCCAATTAGGAGGCTCCTGCAACCTAGGTTTGTCCCTCGCTCTGAAGGAGACGAACCTTTTCCTCGAGTGGTACACACACAACTAACATTAGGCCAGTTCTTCCCAAAACGATGGGAGTCAACCCATGGATCTCAAGAGGCACACGAAAGTGTAACCTCCTCAGCAAATCTCGCCCCATGTAATGCAATTGTCACAACCGGAGAGGAAAATGACTCTGACGAGGAAATAGCTCTAACACCAGAGGAGTGTAAAGCCCTTCGCGCAGAAGCGGCTTCTAAAACCAATCTGTTGACGTGGAAAATCGGCGGTCGTATCTCCCGCGTGCAGCACACGAAGACCAGGGAGATCTGCTTCACTCCAGCGCTAGTCCGCACTCCAGTTCAGGTTCGCAGCGTGCCAGTCAATTTGACCTGTAATTGACAAGGGAATAAAACAGTTAAATTACTCTTTGATTGTGCCGGCTCTATTTCAGACGATGGAGTAATGTCGAATTTTAGCCAAGACCCAATCAGACACGTATCGGCCGATACCAATCGGACCTCAAAATCGGACCTCATTGATGACGTCAATCGGACCAAGTGATCGGACCTCAATCGGACACCAAATCGGACCTCAGAATTGGACCAATCGGGATCGGACCTTGATTGATATAACGGACCAGCCTTTGAAATAATAAAATAAAGCATAAAGTAAGGCCGATATGTAAAATAATGGATCAGCTGTGTCTTTAAACAAGATATTAAATAAGCAAAGTGTAAGCCGATACATTGTCCACCTTGCCTAGTTGCTAGTTTGACTCGTTTCATCGAACCATCTAACCAACCGATCGGACTATAGCCTTTGCAGAGAAATCTAGCACCGACGTAGGGAATCTAGATTTCTCCAACCATGATCAGATCGGATAGCTAGATAATCTGACTCAACTCATCAACCTGTCAATTAAACAAGATGCTCGCACAGGTGTTGATCAGATTAAGCAAATAAACAAGAAAAATATTAACAGACTCGTTCTGATTCTAAGATATGCTACCAAATAATTAAGCAAGATCCATCTCCGACGTAGGGAATCTACACCATACTTAACATTCAAATAGCAATAAGGCATAACCAAAGCTTCCTTTGATTAATCAAGATGAATCTAGCTCCGACGTAGGGAATCTAGACCAAGCATGACAATCAAAGATTAATCTAATTGCATTGTAAAGATCCAGCTCCGACGTAGGGAATCTACACCAGTACAATGCTCAAAGAACAACCAGATTAAACCACAAAGCAAGATCGGACCTAGAACGATGCTATAAGATAGATATTGCTTAAATCGGACCAAGACCAATGCTCAAAGCCGTCGAAGAAGTAGAATTGATTCACATGGCATAGATCTAAACCAATCTAGCAACTCCAACAAACCGCAAAGACTACCTTTAGTAACCAAGATTATTCTAGCTCCGACGTAGGGAATCTAGACTAATCTTGATACGTAGCTCCGACGTAGGGAATCTAGGCTTAAAGTGTAGTCCGATAAACGATAATCTGTTGAATAATCAATATTGATCTAGCTCCGACGTAGGGAATCTATATCAATCTTGATTATCCAAAGATAAATCGGTTGAACAGTATAAACGAGAAAGGGCGATGCGCCTCAATTCAAAGCCTATACTAGTTCGATAAATTGACTAACTTACTGGTAAGCCGGAGATCAGAACTGATGCAGCCCGTCCACCAATGAGCTTCGTCGGTAACTACTACTAGGGTTTTGGCGTGAAGCCGGGTTGTATTGATTGTGAGAATAAAATTTACAATGGACGAGGGTTCATATTTATACCCTGGTCATGGAGAGTCCTGATCAGACCAGACTAACTAAATAAAGTAAACTAAGCTTAAGATACAATGGGACTCTCATACGCCCTCTGAAAAGGAAATAGTCCCTGGATCTGATACGCTTCCTTCTTAGCCGACGCGTTCTTCCTCTTGTACTCGTCATTGGATCGGACTCCTGATTCATCGGACCCCTCTTCAGCATCGGCTTCCTTCTCTGTCACCTTTGGTCTTGACCAGTCAACAGGCCCATCGTGCAGTCTCAACCTCACCACGTCATCATCTGACTTAGTATGTCAGGTGCGAAAATCTGGTGTCAACACATGCCCCCCAATTTTGGAATAAAATATCATTTTGTTCCAAAATTCGTATCTGTCATCATAACTCCTCCACCGATTTTCGCGCCGAAACTTTCCATTGTTGTACTGCGTGGTTCCTCAATCTTCGGGCCATGACAGTTTCTTTATTCATCAACAACCTTTGGAGCTTATCTTGTTCTTTCTCTCTCTCCAGGCAATAGTATCCCTGACAATGAATAGCACACGGATCCTGCATTTACCTCACGGGTATCCATACGTCTATTGACCCAGACGAAACGACTCTTCAACGCAGCTCCTCAAAAGACGCTCCTCTTTTAATTACAGCAGCTCTGAATCAATGCCTATCTTCACGAGAATACTGCTCCTCATTTGGACGGTTTCCACGAGCAACCCTTGGATTCCATTTTTCTTTTAATGTTCCCATCGACCGCCGGCTATAAATACCTGCCTCAGGCCTTCTTCTTCCACCATCCCTTAGCCATGGCGCAGCTAATACCCATGATAGAACACAAACTTCTTCTGTTTGATACAGGATCCGACTCCTCTCTCCTCTTCTGCTAGAAGAATTCTCGTGAAGAAGTATAGGGCACTCCCCCCTTTTTCTGATCCTGCAGTGAATCCATGTGGAACTTCTGCTAGAAGAATCCTCGTGAGGTTCCCCCATGGTTCACCAAGGGAAGGTTTTTCAGAGGGGCGTAATAGAGTGCCCTTTACAAGCTGGGGCAAAGCCACCGGTCCACCGACGCGCTCTTCAAGGGACTGCATCCAGAGCGGATTTCTTCGACTCAAGGAAGAAGATATCTCCTCAAACTTGCGCTTCCTTTTGCCTTTCTTTTTCTAGTTTTGTTCTGGCAATGATGAACAAAGTACATCGGCGCCTATTAGATCTTTTTATCTACCGAAACCCTTCTGTATGAGAAATATATGAATACACATGCAATCCTTCTTCCAGCAGTTTGCCCCGCCATCGAGCGGATTGATGATGTAATGTATTTTTCTCTATTTGTATATAGCCCTTAAGGCGATGCATATCACATCGGCTCTTATTTTTGTTCTTGAGGCGATTTTCTATCGGCTTTTAAGCCTGACGCATAGCATCGGCCTCATGAGTTTACCCAAATACTGGGATAGTATTTCTTCAAATATTTCCCGTTTAATGCTTTAGGAAACACTTCTCCTTCAAGTGTCTGTAAAATATAAGCATTTCCAGGAACACATCGGACGACTCGATAGGGTCCCTCCCAGTTCGGTGACCACTTGCCATACTTGGGATCCTTAGAACCAATTGGTAGAACAACTTTCCAGACAAGATCGCCCTCTTTGAACTCTTTCCCTTTAACTTTCTTATCAGAATGCCTCGCAACTCTGAGTTTGTTAGCCTCAATGCTTTCAAGAGCGCGCAGCCGACGAACAGCCAAGTCATCGGACTCACTATTCATGAGATCCATATATTCGCCGGCCTTCAGTTTATCCTGAAGTTCGATACGCCTTGATCCAATACGAATCTCCCATGGAAGAACGGCTTCATGTCCATAAACCAATTCATACGGAGAAACCTTGATCGATCCATGACAAGCCATTCGATATGCCCATAGAGCTTCAGGAAGCACAATATGCCATTTTCTTGGATACTCTTCAATCTTCCTATCAATCAGCTTGATCAAACTTTTATTGGAAGCTTCAGCTTGACCATTGGCTTGTGCATAATACGGCGATGAATTAAGAAGCTTGATACCCATATCAGCAGCAAAATTTTTGAACTCGTCCGATGTAAACATTGTACCTTGATCTGTTGTGATCGTCTGTGGAATTCCAAATCGGTAGATAATGTGTTCTCTAACGAATTCAATAACATTCTGTGTCTTCACCTCCCTCAAAGGAATAGCTTCAACCCATTTGGTGAAATAATCTGTTGCTGCTAATATGAATTTATGCCCCTTACTTGAATGTGGAAAAATTTGGCCGATCAAGTCAATTCCCCATCCTCTAAACGGCCATGGCTTGATAACAGGGTTCATGGCCGACGCTGGAGCCCTTTGAATGTTTCCATATCTTTGACACTCTTGGCACCCTTTATAATATTCAAAGCAGTCCTCTAGAATCGTTGGCCAATAATACCCATTCTTTCTTATCATCCACTTCATCTTGTACGCCGATTGATGAGCCCCGCAAACACCTTCATGAATTTCTCCCATCAAAACCTTGGCTTCTTCAGGTCCGATACATCTCAACAGGACTCCATCAATCGAGCGAAAATAAAGAACTCCTTCAACCAAGACATGCCTGATCGACTTATAACGTATTTTTCTGGAAGTCTTGACAGAAGGATCCCTCAAATATTCAACGATTTCTTTCCTCCAATCCCCTTCT
>CM014277.1:33870989-33887208 GCA_004135705.1 Alloteropsis semialata
GATCCTAAATAGGAAAGCGCGCTCGTCGACTTTCTCCGCGCAAACCTCGACGTGTGTTGACACCAGATTTTCGCACCTGACATACAGAGTCATATGGTAACATGAGACTGTACGGTGGACCCATTGACTAGTCAAAGCCAAAGGTGACAGAGAAGGAAGCCGATGCCAAAGAGGAGTCCGATGAAGCGGGAGTCCGATCCAATGACGAATACAGGGAGGAAAGACATGTCGGCTAAGGAAGGGGCGTANAAGAGAGAAGGGGCGTATCAAATTCGGGAACTATTTCCTTTTCAGAAGATGTTTGAGAGTCCCGTTGTATCTTAAGTTTAGTTTACCTTATTTAGTTAGTCTGGTCCGACCAGGACTCTCCATGACCAGGGTATAAATATGAACCCTCGTCCATTGTAAAGAACAATCCTCACATTCAATACAACCCGGCTTCACGCCAAAACCCTAGTAGTAGTTACCGACGAAGCTCATTGGTGGACGGGCTGCATCAGTTCTGATCTCCGGCTTACCAGTAAGTTAGTCAATTTATCGAACTAGTATAGGCTTTGAATTGAGGCGCATCGCCCTTTCTCGTTTATACTGTTCAACCGATTTATCTTTGGATAATCAAGATTGATATAGATTCCCTACGTCGGAGCTAGATCAATATTGATTATTCAACAGATTATCGTTTATCGGACTATACTTTAAGCCTAGATTCCCTACGTCGGAGCTAGGTATCAAGATTAGTCTAGATTCCCTACGTCGGAGCTAGAGTAATCTTGGTTACTAAAGATAGTCTTTGCGGTTTGTTGGAGTCGCTAGATTGGTTTAGATCTACGCCATGTGAATCAATTCTACTTCTTCAACGGCTTTGAGCATAGGTCTTGGTCCGATTTAAGCATTATTTATCTTACAGCATCGTTCTATGTCCGATCTTGCCTTGTGGTTTAATCTAGTTGTTCTTTGGGTATTACACTGGTGTAGATTCCCTACGTCGGAGCTGGATCTTTGTAATACGCTTAGATTAATCTTTGACTGTCATGTTTGGTCTAGATTCCCTACGTCGGAGCTAGGTTCATCTTGATTAGTTAAAGGAAGCTTTGGTTATGCCTTAATGCTATTTGAATGTTAAGTGTGGTGTAGATTCCCTACGTCGGAGCTGGATCTTGCTTAATTGTTCAGTAGCATATCTTAGAATCAGAACGTATCTGTTAATGTTTTACCTGCTTATTTTGCTTAATCTGATCAACACCTGTGCGAGCATCTTGTTTAATTGACAGGTTGATAAGTTAAGTCAGATTATCTAGCTATCTGATCTGATCATAGTTAGAGAAATCTAGATTCCCTACGTCGGAGCTAGATTTCTCTGAAAAGGCTATAGTCCGATCGGTTGGTTAGATGGTCCGATAAGACGAGTCAAACTGGTAATTAGACAAGGTGGACAATGTATCGGCTTACACTTTGATTATTTAATATCTTGTTTCAAGACATAGCTGATCCATTATTTTACATATTGGCCTTGTTTTATGCTTTATTTCATTATTTAAAGGCTAGTCTGTTATATCAATCAAAGTCCGATCCTGATTGGTCCGATCCTGAAGTCCGATTTGGTGTCTGATTGAGGTCCGATCACTCGGCCCGATTGACGTCATCATTGAGGTCCGATTCTGAGGTCCGATCAGTATCGGCCGATGCGTGTCTGATTGGGTCTTGGCTAAAATTCGACGCTTCTCCATCGTCTGAAATAGAGCCGGCACAATCGTAGAGCAATTTAACTGTTTTATTCCCTTGTCAATTTCAGGTCAAATTGACTGGCACGCCGCGAACCTGAACTGGAGTGTAGACTGGCACTGGAGCGAAGCTGATCTCCCCGGTCATCGTGTGCTGCACGCGGGAGATACGTCCGCCGATTTTCCGCGTCAACAAACATATAATGCATTGGCCATGTCATGCGTCTCACCTATTTTGAAGTTGAAGCAACTTGTTTTGGTCTCCACACCATCCTTGTAGGTGCCGCTGATTTTTGTTCAACTTCTGGCTCCATTGATTGCCTGCGCATCCTTTGTAATTTTCTCTTTTGAGTGCGAGTTAAGCCTGAGGGACACCACCTCGGCTGCATATACTTAGAATCTGATTTGCTGCTGTTCTCACACTGTTTAGGATTAGTACATGCATCCTTTTTAACCGGATTACCATCGTAAGCAATCGGTTGTTGCAAGACACCATAATTTGGATAAGAAATAATAAGTGGTGGCATGTACATACTACCATAGTCACTAGGAGCATATATGACCAAGACAACGGCATATATGGTCCAGCAAAATAATATGGTGCAGCAGCATAATTACCTTGGTGTTGGTGAAATTTTTGTCTATCTTGATGTCTTGGTGTTGAATTTGCATCTCCAGTGTTATGTGATCGACTTATTTGCTCCTGGACAGCTCCCTTCTTCTTATACTTTTCCAAAAGCTCTTCGAAGGTCGGCCTTGCTTTCTTCTTTGAACCACCAGAACTTTCAGGTGAAAACCGTTTATACCGGTTTGAGGAAACGGTTCCACCGGTTCTATCAGAACCAGCACATTTGCTCTTGGTTTGCCCCCCAAGTGTCGAATTCTTTTTTGCAACTTGAGGGTCTTTTTTTAGCCACACCTTCTTGCTCCTTTTCTGTTCTGGTCGTGCTTCACCAATGATTACATTTTTTCCTTTTGTTGTATCGGCTTGATTTGGCCGGATCAACACTTTAGGATTCTGTAATTCAATGGTCAAAAGGATCAGAATTAACTTTCATTTCATGCAAAGTCAAATGGCCTTCATTAAGGGCCGATTGAATTCGCCTACAAAATACATTACAATCATTACTTGCATGTGAAAAAGAATTATGAAATTTACAATATGCACGTCGCTTCATGTTGGATACCAATATTAGGGGTATCCAATGACAGCAAGTCGAGAATAAAAAGCCCCGACCCTGTGTGGAGGCCGACGTATCCGCCTCGTCCGACTCTCGCACAGGACACCCGACTCTCTCTATCTGATTTACCTCCACCCGAACAGAACGGCAGTGCAGGCACGCATGCCTACGCAGCGCGTGCATCGGCAGCAGCGGTGCCAGAGCGGTGGCAATCAATTTTTCCATCCAGTACTCCCATACCTGCATCTATGCGCCACCACCTCCATGCACTCCTCTGCATGCATGCACATAGGACAAGCAATCAATGTCTCTGTCCTTTGATTTTTTGTCTAGCCGAAGCAGCGCATGCACATGCATGTCTCTCTCTCTCCACTTGAGCCCTGCATGCATGCACACACACGGGCGGAGGGGATGATCATTACAGCGACGCAGCAGGCAGCAGCAGACCACGGCCGCCCCCGAATAGCCTGCACCACCGCCCGACGAGCTGCTCCGTCCCGCCCGAGGAGTTGCTCCTTCGCCCGACAAGAACTACGTCTCGCCCGACGAGTTGCAGGCAGCGCCCGAGTACTCTCCGATCCGCCCGACAAGCTGCTCCATCGCCCGACAGGACTCCGATTCGCCCGACAAGATCTCCGTCTCCGACTGGTTCGCTCCTTCGTAACGAAGCAACCTCCGAGAAGACCGTAGCACCCGAAGTCAAGCTGCTGCACTGTGCCAACCACTCCCTGACGCAACTGACACCAGCAGGACATGGCTACAGAGCTCAGAAGGACGACGGGCTCCACAGCATGGGCAGGCACTCCTCCTTGTTCCCTTTTTACCCTTTGACTGTACTTTCTCTCTCTCTTTTTACAGCCTTCCCTTGAGATATAAAAGGGAAGTCTGGGCCTCCTGCGAGGGGGATTCGATCCTTTTCCTCCTCTCTGGAGGAGCGTTCTCTCCCTTTGGTCTTCCTCCTTCAGCCAGTCGCCGGACTGAGCTCGACACCCACTAGAGACTTGGGAAATCGTCCCTCTCTCGCCCGTTTGTATCTCCCTACTACAAACCAGTGCAAACAACATGAGCAGCACGAACTGGACGTAGGGTATTACACCCCGTGGGTGGCCCGAACCAGTATAAACCCCCGTGTCCTTTTGCACTACCATCCGAGGCCCGACGCGCGCTCCACGATTTTATTACTTGCTGGCGGTAAAGAACCCCGACACTTCAACTCATCAAGCGATGGTAAAGTATATGCACATCTGATGTATCCGTTTTTATGCAACTCATCAAATATCCTATCACATTTGGACACATCAAAAGTAAATTTCACTTCTTCTTGCCGATTTTTGTGGATCGGCTTAAGTGAAGGGCAACTATATGATTGAGACTTGCTTGGCCATGTAAATTCAGCAGCACATACTTCTCCATTCTCATCGTCCAATAAATCATTGTTTAACATATGCATGTTAGGACGATCAGATTTTGGCCTAGCATCTTTACTTCGGCTTTCTTGAACCAAAGCTTTTTTGTAATACTTGATTAATGGTAAGAAACTCATAACCTTCTAATTTATCTTTGATATGAGATTTCAAACCTTTGGAGCTAATTCGGCAAGATCTTTTTTAGAAATAATCAAACTATAACATCGGTTTTTTGTATCTCTAAATCTTCTAATATAATCTGCAACAGATTCATCATTCTTTTGCATAACCGATGTTAAGTGAGATAGCCTCAATTCATTATCACCACTATAAAAGTGTTCATGGAATTTATGTTCTAATTGAGACCATGTATAAATAGAATTAGGAGATAATGCCGAAAACCATGAGAAAGCAACACCAGATAATGACAAAGGAAATAATCTAACTTTCAAATGATCAACGCTACCATGAATACCCATTTGTGCATTAAACTGGCTAATATGCTCCCATGTAGTCCTATTGTCTTCCCCAGTAAATTTGATAAATTCTGGCACTTTAAAACCTTGAGGATAAGGCATAGTATCAAAAACTGGAGGATAAGGTTTCTGATATACTAAAGTTTTATTCTTAACCTCTACGCCAAAAGTATCCTTAATCAAAATAGCCAAATCTTTTTTATATTCTTCCATCAGACTCTGAATATAAAGATCATTTGAGCTTTGCTGATCATTGACATTTGGCACATGTTGTGACATTTGGTTCGGTGATGCATGTAATGGTTGTTGCAAATAACCCGAACTTTGGGAAGACATAGGATTTGTAGTATATGTCATTGGAGTACATGTAGGTACATGACCAGAAACACCATTAACTCGGCCAGAATTAGCCTGAGCAACTGGCCTACTAGTTATAAGCTCAGGTGTTGTCTGATATGCAATAACAGGAGTAGAACCGGTAGGACCGGTTCCTACAACCGGTTGGACCGGATTTTGGCCGTACTATGCATTAGTGTTAAAACCGGTAGGACCGGTTACTGAAACCGGTTTCACCGGAATTGCCTGGCCAAATTGTCCCTGAGAATTTTGCCCTGTTAAATGATTCAACAGCATCCCATATTGTGGATTTTTGGGTGGTACTGCTGCCGATGAATTTTGAGGTACAATTGCATGCTGTGAAGTACCCACTACATCAGAATTAATAGCATTACTAATTACGGTCGAAGGTTGCTTTCCTACGAATTTATCAATCATGCCTTGAACTATCGTAAGAAGACTTTTTTGGCCAGAAAGTAATAAGCCATTAATTTGATCAAGGGTAACAGGCGCGGATGCAGCACTTACAGTGGGTGTTACCTCATCTTTTTCTTCTTCTCCTTCCGAAAGAACGACCACCTCCTTGTCCTTGGAGATAGCACCCTTTCGATCCTTGGAGAAGTGTGAGAGGAACCATTGCGCCTTGTCTTCAAGCTTCTTCTTGGCTCGTTCCATCTCCTCCTTTTCTTGCAGTAGGAGTTGCTCGAATAGATGACGATCCTCAGCCGATAGCTCATTAGCAGTCGGCCTCTGAATATTGTCAGGATCAACTTCGCCTGGATTCGGTAAATTCGACATGGTAGTAGATCCTTTTTTCTTGTTCCCCAGCGGAGTCGCCAAAAAGTGTGTTGACGCTAAAACGCGCCGCGCCAAACACTCACACGCGCGGAATCGCAAGATGCAGATCTGACTGCGCAGAAACCGGTGAAACCGGTTTGGAAAACCGGTGAAACCGGTTTGCTAGGGTTTCCTGCGAAGACCAACGAACGCACGCCCGGGAGGGACCCCGTCAGGGTGTGCGCACCTTGGGTTGTTCTAGGATCGGTCAGGCCACCTAGAATGCCCTCAATCACCGTGGAGACGAAGGAAGAACAGCAATTAGGGTTTGGAGAAGCTAGGGTTTGAGAAACATAAAGCAAAGGAAAAAAGTAAAGACAAATAAAAGATAAATTGTGTTTGATCGATTGGATCATACTCAATCGGCCGCAACCCTTTATATTTATAGGGTGGGGAGGTCTTGCCCCGCAAGGAAAGTTCAATTACATCCCGGATCTACAAAAAGAATCCAATCCTATTACAACTCAGGGAAAACCGGTTCCACCGGTCCCAAATCCGGTTCCACCGGTTTGTCTTGTCAGACGCGTCACAGTGAACCAAACCGGTTCTACCGGTTCATAAATCCGGTTCCACCGGTTTCTCTGCAGAACTTATTCCTTGTCAATTTTGATCGTTAACATCGGGCATCTTCACTATTCAACCTAGACTGGAAAAGGCTGCATGAGCATGTAGTCTGGGAAGCCTAGATCCGTTCCAGTTAGACACGAGTCCTGGAATGGGTCCCACGCTTTTGTGATCGTTTCCTTCTCTCTTTGTTGGAAGTTAATGATCTCCTTCCAAAGTGCACAGATCCGGTGAACGAGGAAGTATTCTAAACAAAATTTGTCCCATAACTTTTCCCATTCACTGTTCATTAGCCCAACGGTATGGTCATACTACTTCCTTGCTCCCTCTTTGAGAGAGAACAGGAAGAGCTTCCATCTAATCGTTGCCTGTGTCATGCCCGAAATAACCAGACACGAACAGAGCAACTCAAATTCGTGTAAGTGACGGCATGGGTTTTCACCATCACTTTCCGAGAAGGATTTGTCCTGAACCATAGCTATGAAGGCAGGGCGAAGTTCATAACTATATGTTAATATAGGATTTGACGAGGGGTGCGGCTCCAATAACTCGCCCTTTGGAGCAGAGAACTCATGGATTTGTGTGGAGTCCATGGTTGAAAACAAAAATATAAAAGAAATATAAAACAAAAGATAAATGGGCAATTGTAGTTCTTAGACAACAGCTACCATTCCCCGCAATGGCGCCAGGAAGCTTGTTGACACCAGCGGTGGCAAACAGAAAGTCCGCAACCGCACGGCTGTCGTAGTAGCTTTCACATCTGAGTAAGCTAGGTATCGAATCTACGGGGAACGTGAAGTCACTGTCTAATTACTAAAGTTGACCGGATCGATCGAGTTCTAATAAAGGCTGGATAGATAGGATAACTTAGCAATAATGCTGTGAATATAGCGAAGGGAGTTCTCCTATGCTTGCTTTGGGCACCGGGGTATCCTAGACCACTAGGAAATTGCCGGCAAACAGCTCTACGCCATACCCGTACGTGGAGGATTACAAAGGATGGACAAGGCTGTCACCACCTGCCGCTTACCTCTACTAATCCATGGGGCTACGAGGCAAACGAGGGCAGATATACACCTAAGCACCATGCCTAAGTTAATGTCAGCTATCCTAACCTTGATCAGAGATTAGAATACTTTACGAATAAAGCAACAAACCAACAAGCACAATAGAGAACTCAACTTTCTATAACTCAGACTTAAGTACTAGTTGAAATCCTCGATACTTACTAAGTAGTTTGCATCCATCGAGGTACAGTTGGAGGGTCGCCGACACGCCGGGACTCCTCTAGACTCTCCCTCACTTTCTCCCTATTTCTACTCTAGATATGAGGAGGGCTTCGCCTTGAATCCTCAATCCAGCTCGATGATGCTTAGCCTTGCCCCAAGTCCATGTATTTATAGCTTGGAGAGGCGGTTGTGAGTCGGTACGAGGAGGTTAAGACGGTTTAGAGGTGGGCCCAGGTCAGCCGACCTAGGGGGTCGGCCGATCGTAGGATCAACCGTCCTAGGCCGTGCACGGTGTGGATTTGCTCCTGGAGGTGGTTTGCAAGTACACGTCAAAGGGTGACTGGTTCGGGCGCGCGCCCAGGTCGGCCGACCTGGAGTTGCCGCCTCTCAAGCCCATCCTCTTCTGAGTGTCTGATCTATGGGCCCTGAGGTCGGTTCCAGGTGGGTACGCTTGACATGAGTGCATTTGGTTTCTAGTGTGGGCCCTTCAATCCATGGGTGGTTCATCTCATGCCCTTGGTGCAAACCGACATTGACTCAGTGGTTAAGATGATCTCCAGGTGTGCTTCTCTGCATGGGGGAAAAACGAGCTTGGTTGGACCTAGGCCTAGGTCGGCCGACCGGGTGGAGTCGAGCGACCTGGCCCTAGGTCCACTTTTGTTCATCTTTTACCATTTATTCCCCGCAACCACATATGCACCAAAACTAGTGGAATTCTTTAGTAAATAACCCTATGTATATTTGTTTTATTGTTCTTTAGTATCAATGTTGGTGATAAGATTTTATCATTTAGGGCCGCCAACAGGCAACCCATTCGTCGAGTCAAGAATAAGCTGCCGGGAGGACAACCCATCGTTGAGTCGAGAATAAAGTTACTGGGAGGACAACCCTGAAGACATTCGAGTAAGTGAGTCATGAATTTTGCTATGCAAGACTTGATAAAAATTTGTTAAATTGATCGTTCGGTCGAACATTTAATTTAGAGTTGCTCGGTCATTTTGATTTTATTTCTTATTCTAAATCAATGACTTGAGCCTTCCCATGATTTATTTGCTTTTCTTGAGAAACCCAAAACCAAATTCCCGAACCTATTTTGGTGACCGTCCTTTCCATGATGGCCGGACCAAGTTGATCATTACAAAGACACGAGTAGAGCCAAGCGTTGTTCTTAATTCTTTAAATTCTTTGACGCATGATAGGCTCACGCAACCTTAGGAATTTTCAATTTTGTTTCTCTAGAATTAGAATTTTTCTAAGCCCTTTTTATTTTATTTCTTTCAAAATATCTCTCTCATTTTGCCAAAATTAGAACCCAAACCTATGACCCACGGTTGAACTCGGGAATGTTCACTATCAAATCATGAAAGTGAGCAATACCGATGCAATCAAAATAAACGTAGTCCAAAAATATTTCTCGACTTACAAGTGTTTATGATGCCAAAATTCCCCTCCAATTATTTATTCAAACTCATTGCTTGCTTTGATTTGGTTTTATTTGTCAAGATTTGAGGAGGACTTAAGCATCTAAACACACTTTGGAAGGGTTTATGATCATAATCACTACTAATGACCAAGATTGATATCACGGGAAGAATTTTTGTGCTCTCCACCTAACACCACATGCAAGAGGGGGCATCCATGCATGGTGGTGCACTCATTTTTGCAGGATTGAAAGCAACATTTGGAGTGGAGTTGAAGCAAAGGACAAAGGCATGATTCAAGGTGGAGAAAACATTGTGCAACTTGAAAACTTTTCCAAAGAATGAATGGTTCACAACATTTGGGCGGTGCAAAGCATGTGGAGCTGCTGGACAATGATCAAGATTTGTCTTAGGAGAACATGGGAGCAAGGACACGTGAAGGTGGCCAGGGAACACCCTAGGCCGGCCGGCCTGGTGCCCATTTAATCCCCCTGGTGCTCATCTTTCACAGGTACATCTCTCACACATTTCTTAGTCTATGTTCTTCATGTTCTTCCACTTAGAACACCAGCTGAAGCTCTAAAAATTTTGTGAATCAAAATCAGCCACAAAAATCTCCAAAAATTAACTACAGTTCCCAGTTTGCTCTCCACTTCGATATATTGTTTTTCCACCTGCGAGAAACACCCATTGTTTTGGTTTTTGTGTTTATGCAGCAAGGCACCGTGAGGAGGAGTGTCATGAACTTCATCACCGAAAAAAGGACAAGGTCGTCGACGTCAGACGCGCCATCGGCAAGCTCTTCGCGGAGGCACTCGATTGCGGAGTCACCACGAAGCATGGAGGAAGACAACCCCGCAATGAGGAGTGACATGTCACTCCTTGGTGGGATGCAAGACCCAAGAAGTACCTCCATGCGGGTCACCAAACCACGTGGGCGTGCCAGCGCACCACCACCTCCTGCACCTCAACGTTCCACAAGATCAACCGCACCGCCGCCGTACAAGACAAGAATTTCAGAATATGGGTTTGTCATCTTATCGGAGGAAGAAGAAGCAAGGCTTAGGAGAAGCAAGGCTTAGGAATTTAAAAGGAAGGTTGAGAGGAAACACCGATTTTGATGATGGTGCACTACAAAGGTTGGGATTCTATGGTGACATTTATGGGCTATTGGACAACCTCGGATGGAGGCAATTTTCCGATGGTGTTCTGGTGCACGTGCATGGAGAAATCGCCATGGAAATAATGATGACCATGAGAGTGGTGACAAGAAAAGTTGATGAGCG
Organism: Alloteropsis semialata; assembly: GCA_004135705.1. NCBI lineage: Eukaryota > Viridiplantae > Streptophyta > Magnoliopsida > Poales > Poaceae > Alloteropsis > Alloteropsis semialata. The sequence continues at coordinate 33,881,447 of CM014277.1, forward strand.
AGAAGTGTCTTGCCTCAAATTTAGGTTGAAGAATGAACAGAGGTCCATCACCTTTGAAGGTATTGGAAATTTGCTTGGATTTAAGGGTGATGCATCGGAAAGAGCCGAAGCTGAAGAAGGAGGGATCGATAAATTTTGGAAGAAAATAGCAAGGGATGACAACCGCCAAAGAAAGAATATAAGCAATGTTATACTTCAAATATTTCATTCTTGGATGAGCAAGAGAATCTTCGGAAGGATGAGAGAGACCAAAGTAACCGATGTGGAGTTAAATTATATGTATGCCGCATTGGTGAAAAACAAGCAATTGATCCTACCTACATCATGATTGATAGGTGGGTATGTGAAGCAACATCCGGCTCTGGAGAGATTGGCTCGAGTTGTTATCTTACCATGATTGCAATTGCGTTGAACCCAAGATTGGAGACAAACTCGGCATTCTACATGAAGGGAACCGACCTTGGAATTGAAGCTATGAGGCAAGGTCACTACATCGGGGGAGATGAGAAGAATGGTTTCAAAATTGCAAATACAAATATTTATCTCCTCAATGTAAGGTTGAAATTATTTGCAAGAGAAAGAGTTGATTGGCGTGATGAGAAGATTTTGGTCAAGGCTAAGAAGAATAAAAGAGAGAATCATATTGGAGAGTCATTGGCACCGATTGAAGAAGAGGTGGGAGAGGAATTACCACAGGCTAGTTCCGCCTATTGGACGACGGAATTTCAAAGTGCACCAAGTGGACAAGGACCTCCGGAAGGATGGAGGCAAAAATGGGGAGATGCACCAGCTCAAGCATGGGGGTATGGAGCACCAGTGCCACCACCGGTATATCCACCGCCACCTATATATAGCAATTATGGCTACCCACCGCCGCCACATCAAGGAGTGTTCCTGGATCCATCCTTTGGAGCTCAATTTGCACATCTCCGATAACCGGAAAGAAGCACAAGAATGATTAGAGCCTACGCCGATAGAAACTTGGAGGACATTAATGCCATCCGGACGCATACGGACCGACTAGAAGATGGAACCGCGGGGATTGCATATCAAATGAGACTTCTAGCATTGGCGCCGCCGGAATAATTTGAAGGAGGAGCCTCGCAAGTGTACTAAGACCAAGGGTATAATGCAAGACATTCGCCAAGCCAAGGAGTGACCGACGAGGATCAAGAATAAATTGCACGCACGTGTGGTTTGTGTTTTCTCCTTTCTTTTATTTATTTTCAGCGTGAGTGCAACCTTGTGTGTGTAGCAATTTTCTATTTTATTTTATTTTATTTTCAGCATGTGTGTTAGTGTGTCCTTTTGTTTATCATCACCATGATCACCATATATATCACCTATGCTTTCATGATATGATTATTAGTGATGATAGAAAGTTCATGCCATGTCGAAATATGATGATCGTTGCCGCTTTGTCTATTTTTGCGTTTGGCTTATTCATGATTAGACTAATGCTCTCCCCAACATGATCTGAAAATTATCTAAATACTGGCTCAATCTTTTTGTGGAGGTTATAATAATTTAATACCCAAATTTATTATTCTTGCTCTCTCTTTTAAACTTGTCAATGGACATTTAATTGCTGAATTTAATTGAGCTAGCCTTGTCATTAATACCTTTTGCAATTGCTCTACCTATCCAAAGCCTAAATGATATATCAAGATGAACCAAAGTACAATAATTATTTTCAAGTGAGTTGATTTAGGACTTATCTTCTTTGGTACGAGACTAAAAAGCCGACCATTCCATTTTGCGTACCTTCTTTTTTGCTAGTCTTTCTATCCATGCATTGTGAGTTTCTACACCGGAAAACTTCGCTGGATATCCATCCTAAACCCAAATTATCTTTTTGTGAAATACCTCCCTGACGACAACCCAATTTGAGTATGGATCATTATCTCGAGGAAATTCTGAAGAATCAAGAGCTTGATACAAGGAACATATATTTGTGAGGCATCAAAGAGTACACAATGGAAAAACTAGAAGAAACGGAGGTCCACCAAGTGTGGGCCGGCCGGCCCAAACACCTTGAGCCGACTGGCCTACCCAAACACCTTGAGCCGACTGGCCTACCCCCTGTCCTCCTTCAATTGCTTCAAAATTTGACGAGAAGATACTCCCTAAAGATACTAACCTTTTTTCTATAAGATCAAGATGGATACTTACTTCAGCATTACCATCACCTCTATGCTCGAGGATGAGCAATCGTTTAAGCATTGGGGGGAAGGGGGCGCTGAGTAAGTATTAATGTTGCTAGAAGATTCTGAGGAGCAAATGAAAGCATCTAGGCCCTCTAATTGTGTTTTGGTAATTAATGATAACCATATTGGACTAACTATTTCATTGAGGATATGAGAATAGGTTAGTCCCGTGAGATGATTGAGCTTCAACGGTTAATTAACGATGGATATGTATGTTGGAACCAAGGAAGCTCAAGGCAAAGGTAAAAGATAGGATATTTTCTTTTACCGGTCATGAGGTGATTAGAGAAGATTTTTGACCGGATTGGTAGGCTAGATAGCCGTACTATCAAGAGGGGTCAATTTCATTTGCATGACGAGTTTCTAGTGCCACTTTGCTCAAATGGTTGCATTGCATGCATGAGAGCTAACTTCGTTGAGAAAGTGGGAATAGAAAAGAGAAAGAACGTGTGCTGAATATGGTACTGCGGACGGTCCGCAGGCTACTGGCGGACAGTCCGCGGGTGGCGGACAGTCCGGCCTGTGGCAAGCGGACGGTCCGCATGTCAACCAACGTTCTGAGAATTTGACTAAGTGTTGGAAGGGTCTGCCGAGACTTTGAAGGCGGACGGTCCGCTGGGAATGGCGGACGGTCCGCCTGTCATGTTCTGTGAAGCGGACCGTAGGTGGCGGACCGTTTACGCAGGAACGTGTTCTGGGGGTTCCAGGCCTCTTTTGTATGGCGGACGGTCCGCAGTTCACTTTGGTGGGTCCTTAGTCGCGTGGAGAGCTGTGCATCTAACACTGAGGCGGACGGTCCGGCCTGAGGGGGCGGACGGTCCGCCTACCGCGTAACGGTTATCTCTGACACGTTTGACGTTTTGGACAGTAGCCGTTGGGGCTTAGACGGACGGTCCGCCAAGTGGGTAGCGGACGGTCCGCCTGTCCTCTGTTTTCACGGGATTTGAAGGTAACAGCTAGTTTGGAGGTGGGGGAGTATAAATACTCCACCCACGGGTTGGGAGAAGCTCTCTTGGCACTTCTGAAGCATATTTGCAATACTTGAGCCTTCTTCCACCTCTCATTCACTCATATTGCTTAGAGTAGCATCCTTGTGAGTGTGAGAGAGTTCTAGTGCATTGCATCAAGAGTTTGAGCTTTGGGGCACTAGAAGTTCATCAAGCAAGCGTCATCGACTTGTTACTCTTGGAGGTTGCCGCCTCCTAGACGGCTTGGTGGTTGTGGCCGGTTGAAGCACTTCGAAGAAGATTGTGAAGTTGCTCCCGCCTTGATTGTGAGAGGTTTGTGCTCACCTCACCGGAGTGGAAAGAGCAACACTAGTGGAATCGAGGTTTGGAGAGGTTCATTGATTCAAGCCGGCTCATACATCAAGAGAGGTCTTGATAGAGGAGCGGTTGAAGCTTTGGATCCACCTCAACGTGGATTAGGGGTGACTGGCAAGTCATCGATACCACGGGATAAAATTCGTCTCTTTTGTTCGGTTATTTCTTTGCTCTACTTGTTTACCACATTTAATTTGAGCAATTTACTTTTCTAGAGATTAATTTGTATCTTGTCACCCTAGGTTGCAAACCTTGACATAGGCATAGACTTGGTAGAAATAGGTTTCACCTTGTGTTACTAATAAAACTTGTTGAGTTTTGTGATTGAAGTTTAAAACCGCCTATTCACCCCCCTCTAGTCGGTATCCTAGATCCTACAGCAAAAATGAAAGAAAAAAGAAAATTGATGAAAAAGGAAAAGAATAAAAATATGAAAAAAATAATAAATGCTCCTCGGTTCTTTTGCTTCATTAATTCCATGAGTGCTTTGAAAGACTATTCCATACTCAAATATTCCAACCATGTGCAATCCAATAACGAGGACTTCATTTGTGCCTCAGGATCAACCTTTGCCATTTGCACATGTCCACTATCTAAAAGCGTGTGTTCCATTCTCCCCCTCTCCACAAAACAATTATTTTTCGTGGTCTTTTTGACGAGTCTCGGTAAACCCATGAGAAGTATTTCTTGTTTTGATAATATCTTGATTATAATATCTTTTGTTAGGACTAACCTTTCCCATAGCTCCAGATAAAGCCTTACACATACATGAGAGGAAGGAAGGTGAAGAGAGTTATAGCAAGTTCGAGAGAAAGATGAGCTGAGAGTTTCCATGAGCAATTGCAATGAGGTTTAAATTATTAATATTGGTTTAGCAATTCTTTTGAAACTTACTTCTTAATTTCTGAGACTTGTTTAATTTAGAGAGCATGTGTTTAAATTCTTTGTGGGGAACACATAATTCATATCTACCCTCCATAGTAGAAAGAGCTGGTTACAACTTGAAGAATTAACCGCAAAATATTTTGAGGGCATTATGTTTTCTTGTGTATGATCAAGTGCAGGGATTGGACACCGAAAGGCAACGCTGATTTTTATTGAAGACTTACTCGAGGACGAGCAAGGTTTAAGCATGGGGGATTGTTGACGCTCCTTAGCGACACCTTTTTACCCTTGTTTATCTTCAATAATGGCATGAATTTGATATCTAAACTATTGATCATACTCTATAACCGGGATGTTTTCGCATATGCATGTGTTTTTGGAGGATTTCTGTTTACGCAGGTTTTTGGGCTAAATTGGAGCACATATGGACAAGGCTTGTGACCACGGACAACATGATGAAAGATGAAGGCCAGAAACCCGAAGAAGAGGGTAGGGGCCGACTGGCCCCACATCGCCTAGGCCGGCCGGCCTATGGTGTTTCAAGCCCTGTTCGTGCTCATCTTTGGTGAACCATCCTCCAAGAATATTTGAATGGCAAGTGCTTCAAGATAACGTCAAGATACTTCAGGGTCCAGGCAAATCAATTGGAGAATTTGGAAGGTCATCCACTTCCCATTCTTATCTCGAAGATATCCCGAAGCAAATGACGACCAAAGGCCCACATGCATAGATGGAACAACTACTTAAGCTTCCAGAAGACTTGGGGAGAAAGATGAGGATGAGGCGGCCAGGAAAGAGGCCAAGCCGGCCGGCCTAGGCCACTCTGGGCCAGCCAGCCTAGGCCCCCTTGGCGCCGCCTCGACCCCCCTTCGACCTAGGGTTTCCTCAGGGTATAAATAGCCCCTGTGCCTCCCTGCCACGCAGAGACAATCCATCATTCAACACAGAGGAGCAGAGGAGCTAGAGGGACACCTTTCGGAGAGCTGAGAGTCGTGCTAGTTGTCTAGGGTTCTACCCTAGCCAACGTGGGAACCCTGCGAGGAAGACCACATCGGAGTTCTGGAGCTAGGATCATCAAGATCAAGGTAGGATCCCGATGGTGATCTTGTGATGTACTATCATTCATGGTGAAGTTATTTGTGTTTCTGAATCTTTAGCTATCAAAGTGCCTCTTTCTATGATTTTGTTCTATCTTGGTTTTGCTTCTTCTCCAATCTATTCTCGAGATAGATTGCTTGGGGTGTTCTTGTAGCCATGGTGGCTAGGGGTTCTTACCGGATCTACCATGTGGTTCGACGTGTTCACTTGTGAACATGCCCTTAAGTTACCATACCGATAGGGAGCGTCA